>NQII01001238.1:0-456877 GCA_002778355.1 Clitarchus hookeri
CTACAATTGCGATGTCCGAACATGACATTTCTTCAACTGCCACCTGAGCAAAGTAGGTCTAAATGCAGTGAATGTGTATTTCATTTTCTTGTTCCTGTTTCATCTAAAAGGGTTTATTTTAAATCGATTAACATGCCAAATGCATTTAAATTTTAAGTTATTCTTTTTACATCCAAATTTAGTGCATATGACTGAATCAGCTCTTTTCGAGCTGATTCAGTTATATTTTATGTTCCAGTTCATGAAATAATTTGCGAAATTTATTTAATATTACTAGTGTATACGTTGAGTCAAAATGTGGCATTTTATCTTCATTCTTTGACGTCCATTTTCGATGTTTACGTCTAATGTTTTAGTATTTTGGCGCAAAAACGAGTGATTACTGGAACATAGCTTCCTCTCTCTGTAATCTTAGGACACAAATATGCGATGAAAGTTTGGAGATGGTGAATACTGGTGTTAGGGCACAGCTTAAGACGCGCGAGTTTTGAAAGTGCCGTGACTTCAGAAGGTCACGTGTGCCAGTCAGCGTATTGGTTTCAGGAGACCGCTTCGGATAGCTCAAATGTAGATGGGACTTGAACTTCTTAAGCCGTAGATCGATGGCGTACACCACATTCGTCGCCAGTTTCTGTTTTCATCNTCAAATGTAGATGGGACTTGAACTTCTTAAGCCGTAGATCGATGGCGTACACCACATTCGTCGCCAGTTTCTGTTTTCATCTTGGAGTGTTTTGTGTAGGTGACTGCAACCCGGATCACGTTTTATAGGAACACACTAATCGCGACNCTGTTTTCATCTTGGAGTGTTTTGTGTAGGTGACTGCAACCCGGATCACGTTTTATAGGAACACACTAATCGCGACTTGTGCCTCCTCATATGTGAGTCCAGTGTTGACAACCTTAGCATAATTATGCTATTTGTAATATAATTTCAAGCAAAGTAGTATGTAGTGTAAATATTTCATTCCGAAGTAGTGTATTTAAGCTGTAGGGATTTTTTCAAAATGCTATAAATTTTACTCTTATAAACGTAGACCAACAGAAGGTAAGCTTTGTAGTNAAATGCTATAAATTTTACTCTTATAAACGTAGACCAACAGAAGGTAAGCTTTGTAGTCACTTATACTAATAGTTTGGTAAGTGGCGACACTGAAAACTTGCAATGCTATCAATGGAACGGAAACAAAAACTTAATGGAATATTTTTGTGGTTTTTGCGGTTAGCTTTGCCAGATAATGCTCTAATTGCATGTCCCTACCCTTCCCGCTCGTGTATGAACCGCAATCGTCTCTATAGCTAAGACACGTGACGAATAGGCCGGAAGGAATTGCTGTTAAATTACATTTTACAGTTGTACATATATATGGTGTAGCTCGGACTATTTTACACATAATTAATCACTTCTTCAAATAACTCATAAACGAAATTATTTTTATTTGAAAAAAAATTTAAAATTAATTAAATATTTTTTATTAAAACAAATTAGTGTAATAGTAATATGAGTCGCTGAATTAAAATTATCAAATAGTATACGCAATTACTTTATAAATTTTAAATTTTAGATTGTTAATATAAACGTTTGACTTTATCGAAGAGGATGCATCAATAATTTTTTTCAATTAAGGTTGTAAATATAATTTTTTAATTTATAAAAGATGGTACCACAAGGTTTTATTTAATTTAAAACATTTACGTAAATAAGCATTGTTTAAATTCACAACCATAATTACATTTTTGAGTTTTTAAAATTATGTTATAAATAAAAAAAATTTAATTTGCACTAACATTTTTTTTAATTTCAAAGTTTTCATTATTTTTAATTTATTAATAACAATAACTTCATTTAAACGTTATTTGAAGAAGGTTTTTATGATATGTAAAATGGTCCGTGCTACACTATATATTTAATACTTTTTATTTCGGAAGTCACAAAATATTGTCATTGTCATGCTTAAGCTGTGCTTTTTTTCAGATTAAAAAGGTTTCTTCTCTAAATAGATGTTGACATATGTTGATCTTCTTGGCAGACTATTTTAACTGATGTGTTTGATGTTAAATGTTCCACCATAGTATTATTTTCTTACAAATATCCTTATATGAACTACAATTTTGGAAGGTCTGTGGCACTGTGCCTGCAAACTTTGTGGCAACACTAGATGAGTCCCAAGACGCGTTTCACTTCGCCGAGCATGGCCAGAATGCGAACAACTCTTACCACGCAGCACCTTCTTGTGGCACTTGGAAGCATCTATCCGCTGACATTTCTTTTTTTCCACGTCCACTCATATAAGCTGGCTCCTCTTAGGAATGCGACACTCTTAAGCTTAAAGCAATTATAATTTTCCCAATGCCACATGACAGGTGCGCGGATTCGAGTGGATTAAGAGCAAAGATCATTCTTACAAGTCGTGCAAACTTGCAAAATCCAAAAAAAGAAGAAATGAAACCAGTATTAAAAATGCCTGAACAAAGCTTTTGATGCGTGACACACTATAGAACAAACGTGAAATTTTTCTTTTAGCACATTTAAAGTCATGAAGTTACGCGAAAAAAAATTAAAGTGTGTTTTCAAAGCGCCCCATTTTTGCGCAGGGTAGAATGCAAAACTCTTGCATCCGACACGTTAGGTTGTGCGCTGCGCACTGTTTTTCCCTGAGAAAACACGTCGCTGACGGCGGCGTTGGTGGTTTCTGCGGACAGAATGTTTAAAAGTGAATTTTTGCAAAAAGTAAAAAATTCCCACATGCTTGATTGTTGACTGGATTGTAGAGCGTTAAAAAATAATAGATTACCATGTTGTCTGTTAAGACAAAACTGGGAAAACTGTTTGGGAAGTGTATTCATGTAGAGGAGGTGACGGAGATTATCTAGTATTTATTACGAAACATCTGGTTTGAAGACATGTATTTGCCATATACCACAACAATCTATGACTAACACTCCCAACTCTATCCTGGCCGCTGACTACACAGCATAAAGAGGTCTTACAAAATGTTAAGAAAATTGACAAAAAAAAAATCCTGAAAACTTAAAACATATTTTAATAAAGTTATAATAATAACTCTTTAAATAGTCGTTTGGTTTACACATTAGCCACGACAATGGTTTCTAACGAATGAATGTACAGAAAGGAATACTGGCACGGCTAAGAGAGGGTGAGAGATTAGGCGCTTATGTTAAACAGCCTCTGGGGATGAAATGATTGTTGGGAGTAGTGTTTTTGTATTCAGCTGCTGCTTAAGTGAATATGGCGTCAGTTACTGTTTTCTTTCCTTCCTACACACACCAACATTACAACTGGAGGTTTAAGTCAATTTTGGTACGCATTTCTTAAAAAACATTTTCTTAGAAAACATTTAATACCAGTAAANTTTATAAATTTTAAATTTTAGATTGTTAATATAAACGTTTGACTTTATCGAAGAGGATGCATCAATAATTTTTTTTAATTAAGGTTGTTAATATAATTTTTTAATTTATAAAAGATAGTACCACAAGGTTTTATTTAATTTAAAACATTTATGTAAATAAGCATTGTTTAAATTCACAACCATAATTACATTTTTGAGTTTTTCAAATTATGTTATAAATAAAAAAAAATTAATTTGCACTAACATTTTTTTTAATTTCAAAGTTTTCAATATTTTTAATTTATTAATAACAATAACTTCATTTAAACGTTATTTGAAGAAGGTTTTTATGATATGTAAAATGGTCCGTGCTACACTATATATTTAATACTTTTATAAAGCCTTCAGTGTTTTATAACAGTAAGTCATGCTTAAGCTGTGCTTTTTTTCAGATTAAAAAGGTTTCTTCTCTAAATAGATGTTGACATATGTTGATCTTCTTGGCAGACTATTTTAACTGATGTGTTTGATGTTAAATGTTCCACCATAGTATTATTTTCTTACAAATATCCTTATATGAACTACAATTTTGGAAGGTCTGTGGCACTGTGCCTGCAAACTTTGTGGTAACACTAGATGAGTCCCAAGACGCGTTTCACTTCGCCGAGCGTGGCCAGAATGCGAACAACTCTTACCACGCAGCACCTTCTTGTGGCACTTGGAAGCATCTATCCGCTGACATTTCTTTTTTTCCACGTCCACTCATATAAGCTGGCTCCTCTTAGGAATGCGACACTCTTAAGCTTAAAACAATTATAATTTTCCCAATGCCACATGACAGGTGCGCGGATTCGAGTGGATTAAGAGCAAAGTTCATTCTTACAAGTCGTGCAAACTTGCAAAATCCAAAAAAAGAAGAAATGAAACCAGGATTAAAAATGCCTGAACAAAGCTTTTGATGGGTGACACACTATAGAACAAACGTCAAATTTTTCTTTTAGCACATTTAAAGTCATGAAGTTACGCGAAAAAAAATTAAAGTGTGTTTTCAAAGCGCCCCATTTTTGCGCAGGGTAGAATGCAAAACTCTTGCATTCGACACGTTAGGTTGTGCGCTGCGCACTGTTTTTCCCTGAGAAAACACGTCGCTGACGGCGGCGTTGGTGGTTTCTGCGGACAGAATGTTTAAAAGTGAATTTTTGCAAAAAGTAAAAAATTCCCACATGCTTGATTGTTGACTGGATTGTAGAGCGTTAAAAAATAATAGATTACCATGTTGTCTGTTAAGACAAAACTGGGAAAACTGTTTGGGAAGTGTATTCATGTAGAGGAGGTGACGGAGATTATCTAGTATTTATTACGAAACATCTGGTTTGAAGACATGTATTTGCCATATACCACAACAATCTATGACTAACACTCCCAACTCTATCCTGGCCACTGACTACACAGCATAAAGAGGTCTTACAAAATGTTAAGAAAATTGACAANTATGACTAACACTCCCAACTCTATCCTGGCCACTGACTACACAGCATAAAGAGGTCTTACAAAATGTTAAGAAAATTGACAAAAAAAAAATCCTGAAAACTTAAAACATATTTTAATAAAGTTATAATAATAACTCTTTAAATAGTCGTTTGGTTTACACATTAGCCACGACAATGGTTTCTAACGAATGAATGTACAGAAAGGAATACTGGCACGGCTAAGAGAGGGTGAGAGATTAGGCGCGTATGTTAAACAGCCTCTGGGGATGAAATGATTGTTGGGAGTAGTGTTTTTGTATTCAGCTGCTGCTTAAGTGAATATGGCGTCAGTAACTGTTTTCTTTCCTTCCTACATACACCAACATTCCAACTGGAGGTTTAAGTCAATTTTGGTACGCATTTCTTAAAAAACATTTTCTTAGAAAACATTTAATACCAGTAAANCAACTGGAGGTTTAAGTCAATTTTGGTACGCATTTCTTAAAAAACATTTTCTTAGAAAACATTTAATACCAGTAAATATATCTCATTAATTAAGAAATTAATTTGTTGTTAATATCAAATATTTTAAATATTGATATTTTACATATGGGATGATAAGCTATAAATAACGATAGTACTTTTATTGTTTATAAATATTTAATCAAACTAAGATGTGTTAAATTGCCTTTCATTGGTAAATGTTTACATGGAGTGCCCTTAATTACAGCTTGGAAGCCAAAATTCACTAACCATATCAAAATACATGTATACTGTTAAATTGCATTTAACGTAGTCACCAATCAGTATCAGCGCCAATTTAATATCTAAGGCCAAAAAAAAATAATATAAAAGTAGCGAGATCTAACATCGTACTGTAACCGACGATGCTCAGAAGAAAGAGGATGGTAGTATTTTGATGAGGACTGAACTAATTTTGCGAAACGTACATTTCCAAATTCCCGCATTAAACGTACAATTTATGAGAGACAAAAAACCCTGTATATAAAAAATAATCTGGTTTTATAACTGCACATAAATACAATCTTATATGAATACAGAACTCCACCATACATGATTTTCTTGGATCTCTATCATAAAATGATATGTGAATTTGTAATTGAATTTGTCATTTCAAATATTTTAATTTAGTTTTATAGTACTCAAACCAAACATAATTTATAACCGAGCATATAAAATGAGTGCACAATTGTATGATCACCTAGAGTACATAAAAATTTATATTTTTAGTCCGGTTTGATACATTTTTTCGGANAAAATGAGTGCACAATTGTATGATCACCTAGAGTACATAAAAATTTATATTTTTAGTCCGGTTTGATACATTTTTTCGGAGTTATTTTTCCTAATTTAAGGTTATTTTACTGTCTGCAAAATGTAATTCTGTAGGTGCAAATTATTATGGTATTTTTCGGTAAAATTAAGTAGCCAAATCACAAATTAAAATATAGAATTTTTTTTTTAATATTTGTATTCAGTGTATTGAACTCAGTTTTCTGGTAAAATAACAGTAGAAAACACTAAGTTATAATTTTATTTATGTTAGTAAGCGAATAAATGTTTAGGTAATACGGGAAAATTTTATATTTAATTCTAACGGTACAAATTGTACAGTTAAGAATTAAATATTTGTTCAGTATTGCAAAAATATATAAGTTTTATATAAATATATATTTTAACGATATAAATTACTTTACAGAATTTGTAAAGTAAGCTTCGCGTGGAATGATTTATACTCCTAATTTGTTCGTACACTTACGTTAACATTTCATTAAATGCTTTTTACTGCTACATTACGTTTAAATTCTCTTTATTGAAATAGTTTATTCACATTTCAGTTGTACAATAACGTGTACTTAACAGAAAATGTATTATTCTAAATTAATTTGGAATGTCCAGGACATTTGCAGAACAAAAANACAATAACGTGTACTTAACAGAAAATGTATTATTCTAAATTAATTTGGAATGTCCAGGACATTTGCAGAACAAAAATATTCATAAGAATTGATGAAAGTGAATTCATATTGTGTTCGTTTAATATAATACGTATACGCAATCAACTAAAATTTATGTTAATTTAACAGATGGCCACAATATTCAAGAAAAGAANTTTAATATAATACGTATACGCAATCAACTAAAATTTATGTTAATTTAACAGATGGCCACAATATTCAAGAAAAGAATAGTAAGAAAGATAAAACAAAAGGAAGTGGAGAATGCAGGTGTTGACACAGCCTAACTCGCAAGATCCCAATTAGCAAAGACTGCTTCGAAGCGATGCCGTACCAAATGAGCCAGTGTCAGTGTTTACACAAAGAGAAGTCGAGTGTCTATAGATTACAACAGAGCTATTATATATTGAAGATTTAGAGACAGTCTTTAAACATGGTTTTGAATCTCAAATTAAGATTTTGAGCAAAAGTGACACAAAGGATTTCATTTATACTTGAGGATAAGCAATAAAAGGCTGAAAAGTGTTCAATNGATTTTGAGCAAAAGTGACACAAAGGATTTCATTTATACTTGAGGATAAGCAATAAAAGGCTGAAAAGTGTTCAATTTTTTGAAAGATGCATTTTAATATCATATTCTAAATTTCACTAAAAATGTTGTAACGTATAGAGTTACGTTTACTCTTTATTTCTTTTTTTTGTTTTAACATTATGAGAAGTATGTTTTAAAATAACGAATTTTTTCCCAATTTTTAGAACGGAAAATTTGCAGAATCTNATTTTGAGCAAAAGTGACACAAAGGATTTCATTTATACTTGAGGATAAGCAATAAAAGGCTGAAAAGTGTTCAATGTTTTGAAAGATGCATTTTAATAGCATATTCTAAATTTCACTAAAAATGTTGTAACGTATAGAGTTACGTTTACTCTTTATTTCTTTTTTTTTTTTAACATTATGAGAAGTATGTTTTAAAATAACGAATTTTTTCCCAATTTTTAGAACGGAAAATTTGCAGAATCTTTGTAATTGAAACGAATTTTTCAAGATAGACACTTAGCAACACATACAAACCTATGTATATGTTTCATATTAAAGAATTTAAGCGATTCCTGAGAGGTGAGTGTCGATGAAACCAAATTTCTCTTTAGCAAGTTCTATGCAACTAATGTGCCTACATTTTCCATTAACCAGTATTTCAATTTACAATTTATTTCACATCATCATCTGCATAATGGAAAACTACACTTTTAACATGAGCCAGTGATAATTGAGCCAAATCAGTTAAAACAGTGAGAATTGAGCAACTGACAATCAGTGCCTCATAACTAATTAGTAAAGTGGTGGAATTTCACTGACTTATATGTAATTTCCCATTGAATGTCAAGAATTTCACTGCTATAAATCAAATGTTCACAATTAATTTCATTGATTCGCCGGTCAGCAGTAGCTTATCAACTGACTTTCAGTGAACGTTATTTCAGTGATTGATTTCACTGATTCGGACTTGGTGTGTATGAAACGTCCATTGTCATTTTTAAGTAGTACTTATTTTGATAAGAAAGCCAATATATNAAAACCCAATATATTTGAAAATTTTCTTCTTTAGGTCAATCTCCGTGTCATAAATACTTTGGAGGTTAACTTACAAAGAAAAAAGTCCTGAGTACCCACAACTTTACCCTCACACTGAGCAAAACTTGGAATTTATGAGCGACGTCTCTGGCGTTACGTTTTAACCTGTATTTAATAAAATACATGTTATTATTTATATTTACTTTCTAACATACCTAGGCACCTGAAGTGATTATTATAGACTGAAAATTTAAAATTAATGTTTGAAGGAAAATATTTAATGTCTCACATTATGGGTGTCAAGTAAGGGTTTATACTTTCATGTTATTTATATGAGGATCTGTATGAAAAGATAATGAAATCTCTTAAAAGTTTTAACTCTCTTATGTCATGGCTCTTTATTTAAGTTATAACTCAAAATCGACATAACATTCCCGAAAGATAATGACTGAAAATTAATCACACAAGCTAATCCGAATATTATTTTCTCCGGCATGTAAATGGTTGAAAAAGCAGCATTTGTCCTGGGGAGTTCTGAAACGCAAATATGTGCGTAAACACTTTCGATTCATGTTGGTGAAGATAATTCTGCACTTTATTTGGACTTGTTTCCACACTTTTGCGCAGGCAGGCCTATAAGATGGCGGCCTTAAAACTTAACATGCCTAATGTTATACATTTAAGTCGACACACAAATTCTTGTCTCAACCAGTTCAAAACTGTAAACCAGTGACGTGAAGGATGTGAACTCCGTCACCGCGGCCAACCGTTCAGTGTAGACTGCCGCCCCGTCATAAATAGGGTAATTAATAAATATCGACTCGAAAACAAGGAATCTCCATAACTAACGCATGAGTGGGCAAAAGAGCATCAGAACGGCTGCTGCATGAGAACAGAATAATTTTGAATACTATTTAAACGTGCCGTAACACAGATTTATGCTAAAGGTATCATTCTTGGTGGTGTAATGTACAATTTGTTTCCAATCTTGCTTGAAGAAAATCAAAACCTAAATGTAAATTGGCGTAAATAACGTAAACAAAGACACTTTAAATTTACAATTTTTAAAGACGCGTACATTTACTTGTGAAAAATTAGGCCATATTCTAAAACATATATATTTGCTATCAACTTTTCCTCGTACTNGACGCGTACATTTACTTGTGAAAAATTAGGCCATATTCTAAAACATATATATTTGCTATCAACTTTTCCTCGTACGAAGAGGAACACTTACGATTGACTGCAACATATGAGCATTGCTACACTGTAAGAAATTATTCAGAAATTTACCATGCTTAGTGAAAAAGCGGGAATGGTAAAGTTTACCCCTATACATTTTTTGTAGCGTTCCTACATTTACTCAGGAAACACTCATATGAGTAGGGAAGTTCCCATCTTTGTATAGTAGCAACGCTTAACATTCATATATCTGCAGCTTGGTGTATGGTATTACTTCCATACAGTTCATAGTTTAAAATCTTACATTACAGTTTAGGACGTTTAACAGATAATGTTTGCAGTATAGATCATAACATCATATTTACAATTACTTATAGGCTGTTCAAGGTAAACAGAGTACTTTTAAAAGCCTTGCTCAATATCTACTTGCGTACACATTATGTATTCTTACAACATGTGCAAAGTTAGCACTGCCACGGGTATGCTCATTTTATTCATGCGGTGGTCAACTGAAACTATTAAGTTATAAGGAAAGAGAATGTTTTACAATTTTGCTAAGTTTTACACATGTGTTTATTTAAGAAAACAAAAAGGAAAAGAAATTTATTAATTATTTACAAATGTTTAGCTAACCCATTCATACAACGTTAATAATTAGATCATATTTTCTTCCATCGTTACCAACTTTACGGTGCGCATGTCACTCAAGGCGTCTGTTAAAATACATTCAGGTTAGGGCAGCCACATATTTTAAAGTTAGATTTCAATAGAGCTCACTTAATCATTAACAATCTATATCAATAACCGAATGCAGTAAGTACAGGATCGGCATACACTGCGGTGGCAGCTGTAGGTGCCGGCTGCCACGCGTCTCAAACTACCTAATAGTATCACTCCCACCTTACGCGCAGTCCGTACAACTTTCACATTTTAACGTTTAGCGTGTGCGTCAGCCAAAACGAAACCCTTTATCAAATACCACATCCTACATACAAATCTAATGTCACGTATTTCCCAACCCCGTGAATTTAGCCTTAACAGTTAAATGCTTTTGAAAGTGGCGTCCTTGCAAAACGTAATTAGAGTAGGAGGATGAACATGAAGCCACAATGTAACCAATCGCCAGATAGCCATACAAGTGTTTGTACCGAACNCTCTCTCCCACTCAACTATGATCGGTCTGCCGCGCGCGCAGCACTACGTTGTCACGTAAAATCTTCGCCCGTAAAACCGACTTTACAGGCAACCATTTTTTTAGCATAATAACTATTGCATAATGAACGATGTTTGCAGATTTAATTTAAATGATTTTTTTTAAGTATTATAAACTTTGTTTTGAGATAAAACACCACATGGATTGGGGCTAAAACTTTAATATGCGATGACATTATAATGTCATCTAGTTAAATGTTACCTTAGTTAGTAAGTTAACAAATCTTGGATGTTGTTTCTTTCATTCCTTTATTTATACGACCCGACTTAGCAGTTAGATTTTAAATATCTTATTAATTCGTTTTGTAGTTCCATCTTATGTTACAAGCTCTCTGGCAACTAGTTTTGTTTTGTAATCGTCAGTTCTGCGGTTTTAGCTTACGTCCATGTTTACAGACGCATTACATATAAGAATCGTTGTTGCGAAAACTTTTACTGTACGCTCGTTCTACCCAAGCCGTGGCATTATTCTGTTCTTGCATGAAGGAAGGTGAAATATAAATAAAAGGAGTGGCAAAAGGGGCACAGGACAATTTAAGAAAGGAGAAGCCAAGAAAGGAAATCAACCAAATAATTAGAACAAATATTGAACTAACATAAGATTATGGAATAGAGTACGAGTAATTGGATAAATGGCGGCGAGGGAATATGGCGGGCACTTAAAGGAACGGGAAATCATCTCTCTGCTTCCCAATGGCACTCATTCTCAACATGGTTCCCAGCCAACTTTCATCGCTCGCTACTGCATGCATTTATACCTCTCACAGATACGCATCTTACCTTCTGACATACGAACGTTATTACGCGAAGGGAAGTTTGCTAAGATTTCATATTTAACAAGGCGGCTTCATATGCCTATCTGCCGCTGAGTCAAAAAGATGTGGGGAGGGTATCGAGGCCGTTACAGTCCGTTAGGTTATACTCCACTTCTCACTGTTAACGGATCCTTCCACAATTGGAATGAATATATATTGTTTTCGAGTTTTACTGCATCATTTTTATTTTGGTTACACACTATGTTAACGGTGAGGTTCATGGATTCTAAAAATTGTGACAGATGTATGTGTACGCCTATTTATTACGACACTAAGAGCTATTTTTTAGTTGTTACGCTTCCTTACATTTAGCCTAAAAGCATGGAAGTGAAAGCAATTATATGTAGTGATAAAATTTTAAATAAAAGCCATCGATCAAAACAGGAATAGTTTATGTGGTTTTATTTATAACCTAATAATCATAATTTTGGTGTATTAAAATCTCTATATCTACAAGTTACGCGAATAAAAATGTATTAACCCAATTAGAATTATTATTTTTGCACGAAATATTACTAATCCTTCAAATAACACGTCTGATACATTTTTGTAAACTATAACAATTTAATAACCCAAACACGAATCATTAGCATACTACACGTAAAAAAATTAAAGTATTAAAAAATGTAATGCATTGTTTTACTCCAAATAAATCTATATTTATATAAACATGCATTAAAGTATATATAAATATATACAGGATAAACAAATATAATTTAAGTCAGTAGCATCTAACAAGTACATTTAATTATCGTTTCAAAGAATCTTTAAAAATACCCATAATATATTCGCGGTTTTTTCGTACGTTTTGATTTAAACCTTTGAAAAATCACTCCATATATGACGTGCATGGCTGTTTTCGAAATATGTAATGTGCCACAAGCAGTTTATACTTCTGTTAGCATAAAATTTCCTTATTTTTGGTTGAATTGATATTTTTCTGTGTTTTATCTGCAAATAATTATATTTCATATATATATATATATATATATATTTATAAATTAAAACTTCTAAAAATAAGTGTGTTGGTAATGCCTAGTAACAAATTGATCTGATGAAAAAGATATTACACTGAGTGCGCACGAATGCTTCACCTTTTGTGTAAATTTATAGACAGAGTTAATCTTGGTTTGTGTTAGGCGGAGCAATATACTGGAAGTAGATCATTAGCAGGGATTCAGAAAAGTAGTAACTAGCCGTGAATGGACTATATAGTATGGATACGTATCACTGCTCGCATATGAATGTTATATTTTGACAATGATTTTTATTGATTTTACGCTTTACCAATGGTTTTGCTGAGAATTAGGAAAAAATAAATTAAGGCAAAGATCACTAAAAATGGAAAACAAAGTAAATTCTATTTCGACAAAAGGGAATATGTCACCAATAAATTTGTTAATTTTCTAAATATTCACACTAAAAATAATATTTTCGTATGCTAGGTCACACGAAACTAAACAATACCGAGTACAGACTGCTACAGATTTGTCACGAGTATAAAGAGTTACCCTGAACTACAGGCGGGGCCGCGGCGGTTGTGTAGTGGTCAGACTAATCGCCTCCCACCAAAGCGAACCGGATTCGATTCCCGGCGGAGTCGCTTCCGGATTTTCGCATGTGGGGATCGTGTCAGACTATGGCACTAGTTAACAGGTTTTCTCGGGGAACTCCCATTTCCCCCGCGCTTGCATTCCGACGCTGCTCCACCCTCATCGGCTTTCAATACCTCGACGTTAACAGCCGCCTAAATATCTTCACTGAACTCCAGGTACAAATTTCGTGAGATGATTCACAATGAAAAATGAGGTAGAAATAATTTTAATTAAAATAAGTTATTTGTCATATATCAGAAACTACGGGAGGTGAAAGAAACATTACTTGAAAGATATTAACCTGATTTGATAAGTGTCATCTGTGATCATTGGGCTGTTTCAAACCACAGAAAACTAGCACATCTACCACCTTTTTCTATTCAAAATTTATTTTCAAGTCTGGGATAAAAAGCATATTTGTGTAAACTTTTAATAAATATTTTGTTTTAAAAGTTTTTTTCTGTATGATACCAGTTTTTGGAGGTACGATGTTTTCTCGTGAGTCTAATGATATATTGCAGCGGTGCCTACGAGGTGGGTCCATGAAGCAAGGATTGTCAAAGAAATTTTAATGTGGTGTAGAAAGGTTGTTTTGGAAAAGTTTGTTTTGTATTGAGAACAGGGACAAGTAGAAAGGATAATAGGAACCAGTTTTAGCACACGTTTAATTTTGGCGGGAGAAAAAGGAGGTTGTTAGCTAAACTAAGAGCACTAACTTCATATTTACAGCAATACCACGTTCCTCTTCTTGTAGATCACTTTCGTATTTAAAGCAATATTTTACAATAACCTGCAGACATTTTAAAGTTTATTAAAACAGCAATTGGCATTCTTTTTTTTTTTTTTTTTTTTTTCAAAAAAATTATTTACAGTGCAGTATAAAATAAGCTTTCAAATAATATAAGGACATAATGTATAATTTCTTAATATTAAATTGCGATTCGGATTCATGTATTAATGTTTAACTAACTGTAAAAATTATTTTTCTTGTAACTTATAAACAGTCATTTCTAGAATAAAAATTTTATAAATATGTTTGGTAAAATTTCTAGGAAATTAAATATTGTAATAATATGCTCTGCTCTGAAGAGAATACTAAGAATGTTAATTAGAAAAATACGAATTTTAGGAACCATTTTTAAAGACGGTGGCTGAATCCAAGCTTATAAAAGGGGTATAAAATATCCAGTAGACAGCACCTCTTAGAAGAGAATTCTTTTTTTACATTATCCAGCTTTTTGTTTACCTTTTAGGTGGATTAAAGGGCATGAAAGTTCTCATTTTTGTTCGTAAAAAAACATACTCTTGTAATAGTATCATTTTCTTCATTTGAAGACAACGTGACCAGGGACTAGAGCTGAAGCCGACCGCCGCTATCTGAAGATTTTAATTTTTCCCTCAAAAATTCCGTTTTTCCCCTCAAGATTTCCCGTTTTTTCCTTAAGAAATCACCGATCCCCCCCAGTTGCAAAAACGAACCCCCTAAAGGCACTGTTCGATCCATCGGAAGGATTTGGGAGGGAGGGATAGTTATACGAGGGAATAGTAGTGGCGGCCATATTGGTTTTATAGGCATAGGGTATGCCAAATCGATACGCAGGGTATAAGGTCCGGAGTCAGGTCTGACAATCAACTATCTTGGTTCTGTCAGCCATCTTGTCAGCCGTGTTATATGTCGGTGACATTGACATTGATCTTTGACTATAACCCCTGTGCCCACGACCTTGGATGTCCTTAAAACAAAAAATCGCAAAAGTGTTTTCAAAATACCCAAAAAATAAAATAAACTTCTAAAAGTAATTATTAAAATAAAAAAATTTATTAACATTTTGTTTAAAAATTTTATTAACATTAAAGTTTAGAATGTTTTGGTTTAGAGTGGCCGAAGGTATGGCACCAACCAGCTGCCGTGTAATACGTCACCCAATCACAATTGTGGACCCGGTTGACCGTGACCTTGATCCAATAACAGTTACTTTAGCTGACCTTAAAAATAAAATCACTGGAAAAAATTAAAAAAAATTTAATAAATTCATAAAAGTTAGCAAGCATATTACATAAGTAACTACTACCGCCATATTGGACTCAGGTAACCTTGACATTTGATCTTGACCCGGTGACCTTTGACCTTGACCCCAGAAATCATCCAAAATCACAAACTTTTCCTAAGTATAAATAAAATGCATTAAAATTATTATTATAAATTATTTATAATAATAAATTTAAAAAATTACATTTCCGAAGGTCCCCACAGCACCATGTCCAGCAGACGACTGACCTTGCTCCAATAAATCACGCTGTCATAACCTTTCCCCCTACCAATGTTTATCGTTGGTTAATTAGTCGACAGACCCCCCACCCCCCTTTCTCATTTGTCGAATGCACTCCACCAGCCGTTTATTTTTCGTTTGTCATTTGTTTAACATTTATTACATAGGTAGCACTATTGTATTAATTTTCGATTTTGTCACCATGTTAGCTATCAATTTAGCCACCAGGTGGCAGCCATATTTGTTTACACTTATTTAAAGTATAGGTGTTGATGTCTGTGCCTGACATATTGGATTCTATTTCCATCACTTAAGTGATGCTAATTTCTCAATTTAGATACTATGCAAGCTGACGAAACAAACATTCTCTTATGCTCTGTCATGCCATGTTCACCATTTTTGAAATTTGTTTTTTTTCTTAATTAACTTCCTTTTATTCTCAGACATTCTTTCTTAATTCTCGCACTATGATTAATCCACTTTTGCTACACCCACACTCTTACATTGTATTCATGCTCTTCCATCCCACCTCGATTTAGTAGCATGCTGATTACTCGGTTCCCTCTAACCACCAAGTTGTGTTACATCACTTCCGCATATCTTTGATTGTGCTATATGGTCTTGATGTTTAACCGTCAAAATCAATTTAGTTTCTCATTTGTATTAACTAGAATAATAACTGTGGGGTATTAGAGCGACACCAGTCATGTAGAAATTGATGTAGGACCCCTCTTTGCCATATGCCGCACTGAAGTAGGTCTGGCCAGGCCCGACTAGACCTTCACCCTTCCCTTCCCTCCCAGCTACAGGGTCAAAATTCTAGCACTGCAGCAGCATTTTTTCATGCATTTTGCATCCAACCTGCTTAAAATGTATTATGATGGCAATCCATTATTAGTTTCTGTATAGTTAACATCAACATTATACCTTTATTACCATATTATTGATTGCGCAAACCTTGTTATGGTCCTACACAAGAATTATTTAAGTACTTACTTTCAAATCATTTTATTTTGACACAGAATTTCATTTTTTTATTGTGCTCAACTAGAGTACCATCATGTAGTAACATATATAAAAACCAAGGCTATCATATTCTCTATGTCAGAGAATTAGGCATACTAGGGCAAGGTGCAGCAACACCTGCGAGAAATAAAACATTTTTTCATTAAAATCCTTACATACTTCAGACTACAAACATAAAAACAGAATCCTCACATTCTCCACGCCATTCACGTAGTCTCTTTACAGCAGCATGCTTACTTTTCACGTAGTGAACATAATCTGCTTATATGCAGTTCAAGACTGTCTATGCTAGCTACCGTCCAACCAGAAATCTTTGCCATATATTCTTCTTTTTCGCGACAATGTTTTTCTTTCAAGGCTTCTACAACCCCTGGAACGCTATCAAAATTGTTCATTGCTACGTTCGCAGTCTCGAATGCTGGCCGTTTAATGGCTTCATCAATAGGTTGTGGCTTTTTGTAGGTACACTCCAGCCAGCATTATATTTTATTGGACCTTCTTCGACTTCTTCTGTTAATTGATTGATTATTCTTTGCTTAATGTGGTCAAGGTATGTACATATGTATTTTGTACTTACAAAGTTATTTCCAATCACATATTATTTTAAAGTTCCCTTAAATGCTGATTGTGTAAGGTTGAACCCATTCGATGTTGTTTCGCCAGCAGCTAGTACAGGGCGTCTTATTTGCAGGATATCTACCTTTACAATTCTTGCTATGTCTATTTAGCTTATCACCTCGTTTAAACAGGCGTTTGCACTTGGCACATCGTTGCATAGCACAGAAAGGTCCCTTTACACAAGTAGTTCTTTCATTCTCCCTAGCACCTTGGCTGTAGGAAAATATCTTGTCACTGTGACAGAAACGAAAACTTCACCAGCAAGATATTTTAGTACCTTATAATATTCAATGAAATCGTAAATCGAAAAAAAAATTACTTTGCATGGCCATTGTGCCTATCAGATATACATCCAGCTGCCACAGACCCGGCAGCATGGCGATATCAAGCCAACCCAGACCTGGTATCATGGTGACATCAAACCTCCACAGATCTGGCATCTTGGAGACATCCATCGCAGACTTGGCATCGTGGCGAAATCAAGCTGTCGCAGTCCTGGCATCAAAGTAACATCAAGCCGCAACAGACCCAGTATCGTTGCGGCATCCAGCCATCGCAGACCCAGTATTGAGGTGACATTCAACCATTGCTGATGCTGTATAAAGGCGACATTCAGTAGTCGCAGACACTGCAACGTGGTGACATCCAGCCATCACAGACTCGGTAACGTGGCAACATTCAGTCGTCGTAAACTTGGCATCGTGGCGACATCAAGCAATCGCAGAATCGGCATCGTGGCGACATTCTGCCATTGAAGATCTGGCATCTTCGCTATATCCAGTTGTCACAAACCCGGTATTGGGGCAACAACCAATCGTCGCAGACCGTGAATCTTGGCAACATCCAAATGCCACAGACCAGACATCAGACAAGGGTCCTTTTTTATGCCAGTTTCAATTCGTTGTGTTTTTGACACTGTCGGCAAACAGTTGACAGTCCATACTTATACCGGCCCACTTCTTGCAGAAGAGTTCGGGCCAGCATTAGCTGGCCGAACTTAGTCGGCTAGCTGTTATCAGCCCGATTCTTGCCCGGGAAGGATGTCGAAGTGTGGCCAGAGGGGCTGAGGATTTGTAAGATGGACGATCACAGGGGCTGAGGAGTTCGGGATCGCACACAGCATCATGTCACGAGATTGGGCGGCATTTCGAACGACAGGAACATCTGTACGAATATTTAATTCCACATTTCAACAAGCAGCCATGGCAATGGAGGACCGGTATATTGTCCTACAGGCGAACAGAGATAGATTACAGACAGCAGATGAAATTTAAAGACACATGCAACGTGAAACTGGACTCCGATATCGCGTTTTAGCATAGCTAACACTCCATACAAGTAAAGTGTGTGAAATTGACACCTTGCTATCAGGGAATGTTCTCGCTGTGGCGCCGGTAACACGAGATTTGGGGAGCTCAGCAGTGGGGTTGAGTTCATTTTACTGTTTAGAGCTGATATAGTGTGAGCCTTTTTAGTCTCACTAGAGAGAGAGAGATTTGGTCGGCTCTTAACATCGAGGTCTTGAACTTCGCTAGAGATTCTGGACATCTATATATATCTGGAGAGAGCAGAGAATGTTCATTAATTTATCCAACATCACTGGAAGGCACCAGTTTGAAGGTGGTGGAATTCTCGTTTGAGTTTGCATATTGCTTGGTGTCTGTACGGAACACCACATCTTCCAAAGAGGTGGAGTCACTGGTGACGGATATTAAAACCGAGGTTCTCCTTCCTCACAAGCGTCTGCATGGGGTGCTGTGGGCCGTAAGTTCCTATTTATGGACTACAACGCTACACATCATCGTACAGCAGCTGTTGTTGAACTGGTAAATAATGAAAATATTCGCCACATGAACTATTCCGCCCATTACCGTGACATAAATCCACTCAAACACGTGTGTTAAGTTGTCGGGAGACACCTGCAGCACTTCACGAGCCATCATTAACGACTCTGCATCTTCGATCGGTGCTACAAAAGGAATAAACTATTACGCCCAAGAGCTCGTCGACAACCATATTTGGAGCATGAACAGATGGCGTCCATCCTACATTGCACTCAGGGACAATCACATCTCTATTTAGAACAGCATTTTTCTTGCCAGCTGCCTGTCACATGGGCGTTTTTTCTTCTGTATTACTATACTCGTGCCCAACTTTTGGAAAAAGGTTCTTTGCATCCATAGGATTCGTTTCTTGGTCAGTATTGTTCACCTTTCCCATACACTTGCTTCTCGACGAGGTTATGGTATGCTTTGTACCAATTTGAAACTGCTTTCCGAGGTTACATACACGCCTTGTTTGTCTTGAAAATTTACATGTCGGGGAATGTAAGCTAATTCCGTATATTTCAGCAGTTTTTCAGAGAAAACATCGTAACTTTTGAGCCGCTGGTAAGGACCAAAATCTATTTATATACGTTTATCAGAGAATGGAAGTTAACTATTTGTAACACACATATACATATATACACATTGTGTTCATTTAAATACAAATTAATCACCCTCAGACACACTGGAGCAAGATACAGCCCTGTTCTTTCCTGTCACACATGCGAGAATCTCGCCACACTCCACCATTTTCTTAGTAAGCGCGCGAAATCGCACTCACTGGAAACTGATGATAAAATTTCAATTATCAAAAATGGAATTAATAAAAGCTTAAATTAAATATTGAATAAAAATGTTTTAAAAACAAGGAATTTTTTGACTATCAAAATGTGAGTTAAACCAAAAATAACTTTGAGAAAAAAATAGTGCAGTTATTTTTTGATCTTTAATTTTTATTTTTGAGGTAAAACCAAAAACATGTTTTTTTTAAGAATCAAAAACCAATAATACTCTAAAATAATTTAAAATTACAAAAGTAATTTGACAAAAACCAAAGTGCACATTTAAGCAAGTCCGAGAGAAATGGGGTTGTCATTGTGCAACTGAGTAATAAAAGCTGAACTTATTAGTAAATATACATCCACAATTGTCCATCTGATGTATTTCTTCTTTAAAATCTTTGTTGTGCAGGTTACCCATTGTCACCAACTTTCACATAAATAGTGTTCTTTATTTATACATTAGATTTGGTTTGGTGGGAAATATCTCTACAGTTCTCTGGCCTATTGTCATGCTTTACTAATCCTTTGTAATTTATCATTTTATATTAAAGGATTTCCATTTTTTGCGATTGACGTCATAACGACTGTATTTTCTTAATAAGAAATGTTTTCGCGTAAGGATTGCACTCCCATTTTTCTGATAAGCACTGGCTTATATTTTGTGCCCACCTAAACCCTAATCTCAGACAGCAACTATGAATGTTCCTCGGACATGAGTTACGAAAAAAATTATAATAATTGGGAATAAACGAAGGTTCTAGAGCGGTGCTAGATGCGGCTTATCTTAAAATATGTTACCCAAAAAATCCTAATTATTCGTCTATGAAGAACAAGTATGGAAATGAAGAGAATAACAATTCAAAATAACCGTATTTCGAAGCCTACCTTTTGCGAACTAAGCTAAGATCTTACTTCCCATTCTTCAGTTCAATATTAATACAGTGAGTGTGTAAAGATACACACCAGAGAGGCCATGGGATAGGGAAAAGTCTGACCAGTGAAGGTCATCACCCTTGCCTCAGCTCGCCCACATGTTCGTTCACGTTCCGCTCAAGGCGAGCCTGTCTCATGCGAGCGAACAGTCTTCGTTGCAGCTGTGAATACCTTACTCATGATTTACTAGTAGCGACCATGGCATATGTTTAGTTTCTGTCGTAGAATTCTGAATTTGCTGATATCTGCAGTGATATAAACTATTATTTGGTTTCATTTACCTATGCGAAAATGAACTATCAAAAATATATAACGGTCTTTGATTTTATTCCAATTTATTATTTTACTATAGTTTAGGTGTTCATGACAAAATACGAGTACTATTAGCATTTACAATTACAAATGTGATATTATTCATGAATGTCGTCATACATCATAGTAGCCTTTTAATTTCGTTTTTATGTGAAAGGAAATTGACAAGAAATGATAGTTCACTAGTCGAGAAATGTATGTTAGACGCATGAAGATGTACAATGTGACTCGGTGACAGTTCGTACAAATAATCAGTACGTTAAATTTTTTATTCGTTTGTCATTAAGGCTGTCTCCAAACCTAGGAATGCACTTACGTATATAAGCATACGCCACTCAGCTAGATATTTGATACATTCCGACAGGCATACTTATTTGTATCCGTTACAGGAACAACCAGATTATAAGTTTCTGAACAATAATGTTGACGGAAAACAAATACTGAAATTGTGCTGAAACGTACGCGCATAGATTTCAAATTATCGACCCATTAGGAGCTGTAGCTGAAATGCGCATGACAATGAAAGTGTTGCTATGTGTCAATCATAGGCACTTTTGCAAGAAAGGAATGAGTAAGTAAACGCAGTTATCTATAATGTATTATCAAAATTTGTACAAACAAGAGGTACATTTTATTTAAATACTAATAATTGTATGAATAAAAAGTAGTTTTCGAAATTTGAAATAACGTTTACACTCATCCATACCTTGCCTTGAAAAAAATTGGCAGTGTTCTCAATGCCCTGCATATTAACTATAAATTTATTGCCACGCCCGGTTTTTAACAAATCATGAAGAAAACATTAGGTTTATCCCGGCTCTTCAAGATAATTCAAAAGTTAAAGAGTATACATTGTTAAGAACTATCCTCAGTGGTTTTTTCGAAAGTTAATGCCTGCATACCCCTCTTTAGAGAGAAAACTATGACGAATAACAATTATGAACTACATATAAATCGCTTTTCAAAATGGTAGCCTATGGGCTGTAAGGGAGCGAGACTTACACACATTCGTCTCCCCGTGTACGTGCGGTTGTAGTTTCCCGAGACATGTGCAACATTTACGTACTTTGAGGAATGCGAACGCTGTATGAGTGTTCATCTCATTATGCATACTGCGAGAAAAAGATATTGTTGATCACGTAAAAGGTTCAAGTCTAAAACATGTTTCATTTAAAGCGACAATACAATTGTCGTCTCTGTAATATCCATAATTACAATAATGATGTGAATGAGTGATTATTGTCTGAAACTGAAAAACTGGCAGCTATATGTGTTTACAGATACACGTGTGTAACACAGAACACCATTTTATATTCTACACTAAAACCTCGAACTTATAACAGTACAAAAACGTTGACAATGAAGTTATTATTAACGAACGCATGAAAACTAGACATAGCAAAGAGAGTCGCAATATTCTACTTCAGATTACATTACAAAATATAACTATTTCTTCACCTAACATCGGTTGAATGCAATAAATCGGTGCCAATCGCTAATAGTTAAGCTCAGTTTAAAATAAAAATTTTGTGCATTAGGAATTATGCAGTAGGCACCTATCTGTTATACGGAAACACGTCTTCTGTATTTGAGGTTGCCAATATTGTTCTAATTCTTAATTCCAGCCAATGGAAACAGGCGGCCAGCCTATTATGTCTACCTTTGTTCCTAAACTAAATTTGTATATCACAACCATATACAAGGAGATCATACTTCAAAGACGAAATTTTTTATTAGATAAGCTTATGTGTGTGAACAAATATAATCGTTAACATGAGCATACACACGGCGTTTTAATATTTGTTATACTTGCACAACTGTAAATAACCGTATCCCGCCAACAATACCGTCTGCTGTGTTCTCAGTGGTCGTCGTCTCACAAGTTCCACTTAAGATATAACATATAACTATATCTTTCAGCGACTTAGGAGCCCAACATCGCCTGCTAATTAACAAAAACTTCAGGTAACACACTTTCGTTTATTCTGCACACGTATTAACGTATAATTTAACGCTTAAAGTTTTTATTTTAAACCCAGCTTTACTTCAGACTTCGCAGCTTACGCTAAATTAAACACAGTTAAATCAAATAATTTATCTGTTCATAGTGTACGGTTGTTACCAAGAAGAACAGAAATTAATTGTAAATATCTTCACTGTGTCAAAATTATTTCATGTGTTCAGAAATATTTGTCGTCTCCTAGCTTCCAAATGGTTAATGATAACTATTTACGAACAAAATGTAACAAATTGATTTATTTGTGACAGTAGGGCATCTATGTGTGTTAACTTTGTGGCATATTTACAAAACTATAATTTACTTTTCATAAAAGTAGTTATGTTATATGTGTCCCGTGTTTTGTTAAGTGAATAAATGCATTTTTCGTTAACGACCACTCATTTTGTTTGCACGATTATACTATACGAACGAAATATATTTTATAACTTGTAAGATCATCTTCATAACGAGGGGTGTTAATTCATACAGCACACTTAGTTTCGATTCGTTTATCGTGGGTATTTTCTCATATTTACTAGCATTCCCCTACCTCTTAGCAGTGTTAATTATAATATGTTAGTAAGGTACTAGCAGTATGTAATGTATTATATTTTCAAAACAGCATGTATTCCGATATGTAAAAAGGGTTTTATGAAGTTTCCGGTGCTTCAATTCTGCGAGAGGCGTCAGTCGTTTAAACCGGCACTACACGATACCCAATTTCTGCTACCTTCTGCTAAACCCATGGACCCAACAGAAGGCATACAAGTTTCTATAGCAGAAGAGAAGAAAGAACACATCAGTTCATACCCACACGTTAGCTAAAGTGCTAACAGAAAATTGTAAATGGCAGGCAAAACAACTCGCAGGGGTACAAATGCATAGAAATGTTATATGCAGGCGCTTTGTGGTGCATCCAAAATTACGACGGTTGTTTCTTTCCCCTAAAAACTGCAGTTATGTAAGTTTCTAACTAAGAGTACTATTCATGTATGGAACATGGTATGGGTAACGGTACTGTTTATGTATTGAAAATAAGGTACTGTATTCTCATGTACGTACGACGGACATTTACGGCACTCTTTAAAACATTATTAAATTATTTAAACAGGGGCGTAGCAATGAATTTACATTTAGGGGGAGGGGGAGATTTCATATTTCTATTTGTGGACAAAATAAGATATCTGTAATATTACAAATTAATAGTTAAAGTATTGCCGATATTTAATGGGTTAATATACAGATATGGAACTACAAAATGCAATAAACATCCCTCATGTTCAAGTTCAAGGTGGAACACACATATTTCTTTTATTATCATAAGTTCGTCATTTTGTTTTAAAATTTTATATTTCGATATTTTATTTACATTCAGGTGGAGATATTCCCCGATATAACTTCCCTCCCCCCTTCCCAATCAACCAACCAATTATTTCTCGGCAAAACCAAGTTTTTAAATATGTATCTTTCATGAGCATAATAATCAATCCTGTGCTTTCCGTAATGAACATGATTTTACGGTTAGAAGGCCAAAAAAGGCAAAACTGTCACAATATTAATCTTAAGGCTTTTATGTGTGCCTGTTAACATTACTCACGCTACACGGCTCAAACGATCTACTTTAAATAACAATCGATTTGATTAGCAAACAACCAGAGCTAGTTGATGGCACTGTACTGTTACTTACATATTATATCTTTTAGACGAAGTGATTCTGGGAATAAACGTCTTCTAACAATAACATAAGTTATAAACAGCAATAGAGTATCACATACAAAATTTCGTTACACGACGAGGATTTGAACTCTTAAGCCTGACATGAGGCGCCGTTCCACGCACCCCCTCCCCCACCCCCCTGAGCAACACATACAGCCTACTGAACATCTGTGTGATGATGTATATACAGTACCAAACTCCACAGTTATCGCGTATTTTATAAAATTGCTGTTTATGGTTTTATTATGACCGTGTGAGTAATTTGCAACGTTCCCGTTACTTACGTGAAAATTTAATTTCATTTTGTACATACATACGTTTTACAGAACCCGTAATCCTTTCGTAAACGGACATATAAGTCATGAGGTAATTACTTGGGTGTCCGCCATCTTGTGTGTCCCAGCATCGTGGGTATAAATGACATTCAGAACATGTTCTACTGTTGTGGAGTTTGGTCTTGGAGCAACAGAGATGGAGTATGAGTGACAGAAGGGGTAGATGTCACAGTGGCAACGCTGCCGACTTCCCCACGCAGGCACCACGACAATAGACTAGCGCTACGATGTGTTCATACCAAGAACTACAGATTCTTACCTGTTGGAGTGGTATAAACTTCAACCTGGGGAAGTTCACTCTAGGTATAACTTTACTCAATTGTACAGTTGGCCATGGGGGCAGAAAGGTAGATTAATATTAGGAAAAGCCGAATTATATTTTATTCTTTTCTTGTAGGTGCTTTCCACGAAGTATTTTTTCACCTCTAAAATACTGGATTTTTGCACCATCATAAAAAAATTAGCCGGAAATTTGTATATTTGTAATGACCATGGTAAAAATAGCATAATATAATATTTCAAAAATTATTACCCATAAAATCTCCAACAAGTAATTTTAAATAAATTTGTTCTACGATTCTCTGTTTCGAAATTATATTATTAAATAATTTCACTGTTTTATTGTGTATATTTTTATAACACCGAAACTCAAGGAATAAGTTTAAACGGTAGCTTATGTAATTTAATTTTTAAAAAACATTACAATTAAAAAGTATGTTCGGGCACAGTGGAATAAGATTGAGGACTGACAAATGTTGCGACATCGCAGTACGCAGCGGCCAAGTTAGTTTAGATTACTGATCCCGACCGTCATTCCATAACTTTGTCCTCGACATGCGATGACCTTGTGATGAACTTGAAGGTGAAAAATGGAGTGAAACAGCAAAAATTCAGAAAAGATCGTAGAAACAGGAAAAACATACATTACTGACCATCACCAACATTTTGTATTTACATGAATTTGACCTTGGCCCAAGTAACCTTAAAACTGAAAAATAAAAAAAAAATCGCTAAAATTTCTAAAAAATATAGTACAAATCAGGAAAAAATTATGTTTTTTTTTACCCCGGCAGCATCTAGGATATCTGTGAACTGGACCTTGACACCAGACGAACAGATATCAAAAAAATCCAGAAAAATGAGAAAAATTCGTAAAAAAAAATATATAGTAATAATCTGGAATAAATTATATTGTTTCCAACGATAATAAAAACAAATGTGAGATTAGATGACAAACTAAAAAGTCGAAAAATTTAGGAACATTTCGGAAAAAATTATAAAAGATTAAAAAAATAGTTCTTCAAAGACTTTCATGTAAGAGGTCCAGGGTTCGATATCGTTAATATGGCAGAGCACATCCACTCCCAGTACAGTGACCAGCAGACGACTGAACCCCCACCCCTATATTTCCTGAGTTTTTTTTTAGTCAGTATCACCCCTCTCCTCATGACAACATCCCTACCACCTCCTCACCACCTCCTACTATTTTACCCATATAGCTCTACTCCAAACACTAACACTAGAATTTAATAGTAATATAATAATGATATCGCTCTGCTCGTTCGGGACTGACTGTTGGTAATGTTACATCTCAACATCTGCAGTTAAATAATGTGATCAGTTCTTTGTCTGATTTGAGGGCAACATAATGTTTTCTCTTCTCTGACTTATATTGCATTCAGTTTGATAACTTATTTTTTATGTTCGACTCTTCCATTGCAGTAGTTAACAACGTATTATAGGTCGTGCTCGTAATTGCACAATCATATTTTACCTCAAAATAAAAAATCTGTTCAAAATGTAATTACCCCTTCGAACCAACGAGCTATTGGAGTGTATAGATCAAGATAAAGTGTTCGCAAAATAGTTTGCCTGTGAACAGCACCTTGACTTTGTCTTTGTTTGTACCATCGCTGACTCCAGTTGGACTGTCTACATTGTCGGCGATGCCATTCGTAAAATCCTTAGAGTTGTGCCCTTGATTCTTGGAATGTACGTGGCCAACTCGGGTGGAAGTCAGCATTTTATCCTGTGCTCTTCTTGGCCATCAATCCATCATTCCATAAATATTTTAATTTTTCAATTTAACTTCCAATCTTCCAATCAATATTTCAGTCTTTCAATCAGTCAATCTGTCGGTATGTCGTCTGTCCCTCATACACATGTATACAAAAACATTCATTCACTTACTGTCTCCAAATTTGTACCTGTTGACAGCACTGATAAGTTGTATGCAGTTCACTCTTTTGTATTTATAATTAAAGTTCTAATTAATTTACTGAATTGGTAATATAGACCAACTTACAAGTTTAACCATAAAAACCACAACACCAACAATACCATATGGCTGTACCAATGACCCTACGAGTCATATCAACCGACCAGGCCAGCGACCCTACCAACTGTCCAGACCAACCAAAAAGAGCACCTAACTATACAGGCTGTTCATACAAGCTTTCCACAACAAAAATCCATGCAGACCAAACAGGCCAACAGATAATGAACACTGGCCAGTAAAGACCAACCGACAAAAATTACCAACCAGATTTCAGTTAGTCTTCAATCGGTTCTTCCACAAATACATTTCTCAAAAACATTTTTGGCACATTAAATCATCAAAGCATTCAGTCCTAAATATATTCCTTAGTTCGTCCGTTTAATAAACAGAACCCCTGCAGAGTTTAAAAGACCCGAGAAAGACATAATACTTCAGATTGAACCGTGCACCTCCTTGTTCATTTGCTCGCACAAATTTTGCTTAAAACAAACTCTTGCAATTGATTATACACACCACTAAATTAATAGGTATGTCAGAAAAGCAGTAGAGACGGAATAAGGAACTAAACGAACACTACTGCATGAACATATATAATTCTTGTACTTCTTTCATGGACTCCATCTTTCAATTTCTCAAAATATTGCATATAATGGGTAGTACTTAATGATCTCAATTGATCATCATTCAGTCATTAGTTCAATGATGATTGAAGATGTGTCATGAAAGCTTTATAAATCCCGATACTGTAGTATAGCGATCAAAATATTAGTCTATAAATAAATTAATTGGGTTTTTCGAGAAATATGTAGATGGCTTTCTGGTTTTCTACTGTCTTATCCGCACCGCTTGTCACAGCAGACCTGGTGGGGAAATGTGAGATGGCATCGAGTATATTGCTATTGTCTTCATGGCCAACACTGTCTTCATTGTACTCTTTACCGCCCTTAGCCTTATCAACACAGCTATTACCTGCTTATCCGCAAATGTTGCTTTTATTATAGTCTACACCACTGTTCTCTTTTTTAGCAAAGGCGTTAACTGCGTCTCCATGAACACATACATCAACTATCCTTTATCAAGTGCCCTTTGCTTATAAGGAGGAGTCTCAATGGCATCATTGGTACTTACAGCAAGTGGTTTCACATTATTCCTCTGAAGTTCGTCTAATTCACTTTCCAGTTAAGCAAGTGTATATTTCGCACTAACAGACCTCATAGCCTCTAAATGTTGCGTTTATATTTTATCGTCCTTTTGACTTCCGTGAACACAATATGCAGAGTATTAGAAGTAGGAGGTAGCGACGTCGACACATGCTGCTTTCGGGAGGAGAAGGAACAATGTACGCTACTGTTAGTGAAAACTGCAACATCAAGATGTATACATGTCATAAATGGAGTAGGTACATGACAATACACAAATGATTAGGATAACAGAACTGTACATTATCCATGTCCTTGAGAATTCAGTAAGTTGTGAAGCCCCCACATGCTCCAATCAGAGCCCATAAACGCCGTGGCATGGAGTCAAAGAGGACCAGGATATGTTCTTAGGGAATCAACCTCCCCGCGGTCTGTATGCGAGTCCACAAAGCATTGACATTGGTTGCTGGAGGACCGTGACGAACAAGTCACTAACCAACCATATCACAGATATGAACGATAGGCGACATGTCATGTGAACGTGCTGGTCAGAAAAGCAGTGGTCCCCGTCGTTCATTAAAGAAGGCTTAAACATTCCTCGCCCCATGTGGCCGGGCATTGTCCTGCTGAAATATGGCATGTGGATTTGCCTGAATAAGGGGCAGTACCTCGGGCTCTAAAACCTCCCCGATGTAATGGTTGCTGTTCAGATTGACTTTAATACGTAGGAGTTGTGATCGCATGTTGTATCCAATGGTTCCCCAACCCATCACACTTGGTGTTTGTCTTCTATGCTGCTCCTCAATTCAGGCTGCCAGATTGCGGCCATCACTGTAGTGTCTAACACGTATGCGGCTATCACTGTAAGATAGGTTGAAGCTGGACATGTTCGAAAGCACTACTGTTTGCAACTCAGAACACCATTGGTTCCACACACGCATTACTGTCGTAGCAGCATGCCTTGTACGGGCCGAAATGTCACGGTATGATAAACCCGTTTCTTGGAGACCGATAATTCTGCCCCATTCGAATTCACCCACATTCTGATATGGCGCTCATTGACGTCGACGAGGCATACTGGCATTTGCTTTGACTTAGTTTGACAGCTCTTCACTGACTGAGTTTGGCATAACACTAGTCACACAAGACAGAGCGCTGCTTGGCCTACGTGGACGCAATATCTCTGCAATCGTAATCACTTATTGCTGGTACTCTGTTATACACATCCTCCGAGGTTAGATTCATACGGGCCATTCTTTCTTGGTGATGCAATTTTCACAAACATTAGTGTACTTGCAGACCTCAAAATGTCCATTCAAGTTATCAATTTTAGCGAACTAAACTACAATGTGCAGCTGAATATCTCACGAGATCAGTTCTAAGAAAACACCTTTTTCTAAAGTCGCTGCACATTGTATTCGAATGCGTAAAATTTGTCGCAATATCGGTACCGTCTGCGATTCGTCGATGAAGGCATTGGTCTCAGCTCAGTTATCATCATGGTCAGTCCTAAGTCTCTGTGCGTACGAATAATCTTCAGTTAAAGGATCCCTTCCAAATCTCTCTGCACGCAATGGTGTCAGAACGACAATTGTCTCCGTTTCTATATAAACGTGATTCTTTTCACAGTAAAGATCCCAGATTGTCCTCACAGGTATCCTTCTACCAAACATTTTAAATGTAAAAATATGGGAACACTGAGAAAACTCACATACACATTCATTTGAGAAGATATCACTGGTAATTGGAAAACACGAATATTCCGTCACCAGTTTATAACCATCTATAATATGTTATTATAATAAATTTTCATATACATATAAAAATTATTCATAAAAATATACAGTATTGTTACTTTATTCTCTACAAAAATAATATATAATCCTGTGTAATTTAAATGTTTATTTTATGAAAAAGTTTTTTTATATCAATTTTATTGTTTCTATTGAATATAAAAGTTTAACATTTTGTATTGTATGAAAATAAATTGTTTAGTTGGCATAATTGTCACCTGTTTTGTTGGTATAGCTGTCACTAGGCGACGTCACTGTAAAACGGCGCCTTTTTAGTACAACTGTGTCTTTCTTGCTGTATCATTGTTATAGCATTGTGAATAAAACGTTTACACTATAAATCTCAAGTTTTATTACAGAAGAAACCCATTAACCTCCACAGTTTCATCCATCTTAATACTTGATAACGAAGTTGAAAGTCTTTGGTCTTATTGTAACACCAAACAACAGCGTGGTGATACATACTAAAGCAATTGCAAGGCGACCAGTCACGAGGGATCTGTCTGTTCACCATTGCCTTCCGCGGTACAGAGGTATACCAGACCCCCAAACAACTCATAAGCATGGAAGGTTCTGTGTTCGTGATATACCCCTGGATTCCCTGAAATGCTACTCACTACACCACGGAGGCCATCAATCATACTGATAAATATTTTAACGCTTATGATTAGAAAAATTAAAATGCCTTATTTAATTTTTTTTTTCTTATTCTGCTCTCTCCCCATTTCAATATCGAATGGTTCTCCTGTAATAACTCAATATATAAATTTACAAATACTGCTTACTTGAAATGAGTAAATTCTAGCAAGATATATTTCAGTGTTAAAGAGTATATGCTTTCTTCTTTCATATGCAACTTGAATCGTACTTTTCTGAATATTTTGGTTTTATATGTTCTACTTTCTAATGAATTCTGCATGTGTTACAATCGGGAGCAATACTCCATTGAAGGCCACTCCACCGCTACCTTAGCAACACACTGTCATAAACGGCCAAAGAGAGACTATACATATTATCCAATTTCCCCAACATACATAAATCATTTACTCTATGTGCCGGCAGAATTAAACTCATATTATGTGCAATTGGCTAACATGATAATTTATTAAGTAATACTTCTAAGTTTTAATAACTTCTGTTCACCCAAACATTTTATTAGCATTACTTGTATAAATTCAATCAATAAGCATTATACTTGTTCAATTTATTCTGCTTCCCCGATGTACTTATTGCCTGTTTTATTTATGTCCATTTCTCACACATTACATTGCATCTCTCTTTTTTAATACACGTATTTGTATGTGTAGAATAGACAATCAAAGCAAGATTATCTTAATTGAAATTATTTGCGTTTCATAGCATATATATTATACATATAAAATTATTCTCCGAAAAATTCCTCTTAACCAGATTCCTATGCAGGAGATTTTTATCAATTCTAATATTATTCATAAATTTAAGAACACCTTATAATTGTTACAAATTGAAGTTTTTGTGCGTTGCAATATAATTGTGAGGCTGTTTACATTCTCAAAATAATGTTCGTGACTTTGCAAACGTTAGAACATAATTCTGGTCTTACAACATTCCCACATATAAGATTCATTCTCAGCTAAGCATTTTACGCAGTGAATTTTATTACCCATTTCAAAGAAAATAAAACGAAGACGTTTTGGAAAACTTTTCATTTTCTAATGTTCGTTATCCGCGAGTGACGTGTTATCATCATAATTCTAACTTATTTGTCCTTATACCTCGTACGCCTTTCTCCTTGTCTAAAGTTTAAATTCATTCGTTCTTATCTCTTAACACGACACTTTAATTTAATTACTATTCTCTTACACACCTCTTCCAATTACTTTCGAGCAATGTCCTTTGCTCCTTATCTTTCTATTTCCATTTGAATTTCTATTTTGACCTCGACAGTTACATATCAAAACTAAGGCAGTTTTACGTGTTCTAGATGGATTGATAAAAATACCTGCCATTTAATTTTAATTATATCTTCTAAATGTAAAGTCTTTACAAGATTTTAATACTTAATTATATGGCGCAAACTATTCATAAATCACGAAACGCACAGATTGTACTACCGGAAACTTAAACATACATTTTCATAAAAAAATTGGACGTAATTTATTATCAAAATTTTCTCAAAATAGATGATAATTTAAACATATCGGCAGTAAAATGACTTCTGTGATCATTAAGAATATCATAATTAGTGAAATAGAATTCCAATAATTAAAATTCTATAATGATGGCTTAAATGCCGATGGGCGGTTCTCAATTTATAATACGAAATTTAGCGTAATATAATAGTATTTATTGTGCCTGTAATTTTAATTATACAGAATATATGCATGGAACAGGATAAAAGAAAATGTCCTCCAGTTTTGCGAAGCTTTACACGAAACTGTGAAGTTTTGGTATAACTAGCTTCCGAATATTGTAGTAGACCACATTACCTGTGCGTAAAAATAAAGCACTTATTCCCACATCATTTTATTTTTCATTTCAGTGCCGGTTTCCCAAGTTCTTTCTGATCCATACACAGATCATGAAAGAGCTTCCTACGTCCTAGCTATGCTTGAAGAAAAACCGTGGCACAATTATTTCTGCCATATATTTAATAAAATTTTATTAAAATACATTCATTTACAGAATAACTGCAACACGTAATTTTGAAAACAAACTGATCGTTGAAACTTTTCGCACTGAATGAAAGGTTTTGTTATATAGGATCAAAATATATATTTAGTTGCGGCTACAAAAGGTTTTTTTTTCTGTAGAAAAAACCTGAAAAGCAACAAAATTAATTACCTTTATTCATGTAACAAAATATATGCTTGAATAAACCAAACCTCTGAGTTGGTACAAGAAAAAAATTTTATGGGTTTCAATATATTTATTTAAATGAACTGTACATATTAATGTGACAATTCGGATAGTAGCAGGGATGGTTAGTCCGTTTATGGATGCTTAATAATGGTATGAACATCCTAATAAAACAGGTTCAACCAGAAAGTAAAAAATAAAGCTACAAATCTTCAAATTTACGCATGTCGTCCAAAACTTTTTATGTTAGTGTTTTAAAATATAGCTAATTATTTACGAGTCATGTTATTTGAGATTGCTAGAGCGTATCGCTTGTGAGCGAACAACCTAGGTTTGAATCTTAATCAGGCTTTACATTTTTTTTATATTAATATAAGCTGTTCGATGTACGTATAACTAAAATAGTTAGTTACACCAACCATATCTTACAAATTTTAAAAATATATAATTTGGTTTTTAACAACAAACTAGTTTATTGCCACTATTCAAACAATTAATTTGTTTGCGCCAAACATACTTATTGTTATTCAGATAAACCTTTTTATCAGTGAAGGGTTATTATAATATATGGAACTTTCAATTGACTGGTACACGGCAGCTTGTGGTATAACTGAAAACTCTATAACGTTGATTTTGACACTGTTATTGACTTTGAAATAAGATACATTTTATGCAAAATGCGAATAAATGGAAACAACTGCGTATGTTCTTAAATTATAACTATTAAAGTAAGTGCACATTACGGAAATGTTTGTTCCTAAACATTTAGCAGACTTTCATAATTACTTATTCAACAAATATCAATGGTAGCACACGCATATAGCTTTAAATATAACAACCAACAAAATACAATTTAATTTATTCCTTATTTTCGATTCTGATTAAAGGTTTTGACAAACACAACAAACCATTGATTATTTATATTTATACATTATTCCTGGAAATCGTGACCTGTGAAAATAGGGATCGTGAAATGGGAAAATAGGGATCGTAAAATGGGGAAATCATCATTTTGTGAAGCATCGCAGCTGGAATACATGAAATGTGATGACAATATAACGCTTCTTTAATTGCAACACTGACTACAAACATTTCCCCGGAATTATTTCAATTTACCATCAAATAAATAATTTTACGGTGAGCTCAGTTTATCGGTGGAATACTGTGAGTAAGCACACGACCTGCTTTCGTAGTACATTAGGCAATACGACAAGAAGGCAAAAACAGAAAGGCAAAGACAAAACATTGTCTTCTTTCAAAGAAATCTTTTAAGCCCCATTATATAATGAGGAATACATACATGGTTTCCAAAATAAATCAAGATCCCTTTCGATATTCGTGCAAAGAAAACCCCACCTTTATTATGACCGTTATTCTTACAGACACTTGAATGAATTAAGGGCAAAAAAATTATACCTGCTGTTGCTTATATCTTTGTTGTAAGAAACACTGAAATGACGTAGTATCACGATGGGTTATATGTCATAATATCCCCGCATAAAATCTCAAAAAATGAAACATTATTATTGGAAGAACTAATAATAAACTACGAACGCTAACAGACTGTCCGTTACATTCGTAACACATGATGAAGGCAGCTAGCGCTCAAGGTCTCTTCGACAGCGAGGTCATTGGAGACGGAGCAAGCTGCTCAGAGAAGCAGGCACTAGGAAGGAATAGGCCACGGCCTGTAGTAAGGAACCATTCCAGCATTTACCTGAAGTGATTTCGGGAAAGCATGTAAAATCGAAATCTGGATGGCTGGAACGGGATTCGAACCCAGGTCTTCACGAATGTTAATCCATATGTTTGCAATGACGCAAGCTCGCTCGGTTATCTTTACGTACATAGAAAAAATGAGAAATTCTGTAAACCATTTGCAGACCAAGATCACATATATGCGGCGTCAAACAAATAGTCACAAAGATCATGAATTATTGTCTCTTACTATGATATGAGTGATTTTATCTGGTTCCATAAAACGCACGTTTTATTATTTATACACAACATGTAATTTTGCTAAGCCTTGAAAGATTATCCGTATCATAACACGGATAGTTACTCCAGTCGTATGCCTTGACTTAGAAGAGGGCCATGGAAAAAAAAAATGCATTTCGTGATAAAACATGAAACTTGGCACAGTGAAAAATCATTAATATTTAATAATTTATAGATGTGGATGCATTAATAATTTCCATTGCAATTGAAAATGGTGGGCATTTATTGAAACGGTAATAAAAATCTAAACTTACGCTCATTTTTTTTGAAGATATCTTTTAATTCTTTAATTTGTATATGAATTTGGTATAAAACCAATTATGAGAAAAAAAGCCAAATTGACGAGAGCCGTTATTTTTCACGATGACGGACACTTGTTATAAAAGTTGATAGGTTAAAGACACTGCCTAGATTTGGATTTCAGCTGTCTCATTGTATATGTAACTAGCTGAGCCCACGGCTCCGCTCGCGTGGACTACAGTATTATTGTTTAGTTTTTTTGTTTAATAAGGTGGAATTTTACTTATTGTAAATTATGAGATAAATAATTATTAGACAAATATTTTAAATTTAAACATACTTTTATTTTTTACATTTTAATATTTTTAATGACGTCATTTGTTGATTTTTTTCTTTTTCTAGTCTAAAGACACACTTTATCGCAGGGCCTCTTTGTACACAACATGTCTCGTTTTTTATTGGGCGCAAGTACATACAAATTGCTACTGCAACTGACACGCGAACATGTGATATATAATTGTCCATGTGAAAAGAATGGTTCTCGGAGGTCAACTCCAGCATTAAATGGTAAAAACGCATATTAGCATTTCTCTGTTATAGATAGATATATGCTACTGCGGGTTTTTTTTTATGTATTTTTATTCTACACAATTCTTGACTACATGATATTGTTCCATCTTTAACGGTTTAGACAGCACATTGCAAGAGAGCGCGCTGGCGGCAAACATTTTTCTGACTTAATTCACTATTATCATCACTGCTTAATTATTATGGTACTTTACGTAACAAAATATATAGTAAAACCTGTCCAGAGAACATAGCTATGAATAAAAAAAAACACGAATATCGGATAAGTGGTTCTCGAGTGATAAGCGCACTAACAGACAGAGACACGTTGAGTTTATAATATATATAGATGGCATTTTATAGCAGGATTGTAGGATTTTAACTAACAAACGTAAGCCTCTATGAGTACAAGATGCTATATTAATAAAAAATGTCAAATTGAAGACCAAATTTTGATTATTGATTAACGCTGGGCATTTGGTATCGTTTGTGAATGTCTTGTACACAATACACTCACATTTAGAGTTGAGTTTCTAATAAGTTTGACACCGTGTAAGAAAGTAAATATTGAAGGAAGTAAATATTTAATGTGTATTTATATACATTTTTTTGTTTTGTTCCAGGGTGCAGAGTTAGCATTTAATGGCATCCACTTCACGAAAATTGGTTAAGTTCAAGATATTTGATCACAAATAGATTGAACTTTCTGTGTTCTGTGTCAAAAACCTACAAAAGAGAAGTTTGTGGGTCCACAAGTAATACAAGAATATCGGACATAAACCGAGGTTATGAAGTATTCGCTGATAATATGTTAAAAAATGCATAGTTTGGCTATGCTAGGAAGTCACATTAACTTTGCAAAAATTTAGGTTATGCGATAGAATTAAATGTGAAACATTTATGACAAAAAGTGCTGAATGGCATAAATATTTTTCTGAAAGTTTAACAACACAGAAGTAAGAAGAGCAGAATAAAGAGAAAAAACATTTCGCGATCATCCAGTTGGATATAATAATGAGATAACTCCAATGAAACCAACGAGAAACGAAGCATATACACTTTTCCCAGATATATATTTCTTTTTTGATAAATCCTCGGAAAAATTTACCAGGCCTTCACAAAGTCTCGACAAAACCCTTAGATGTGTATCAAAAATCGGTGACAGTAAATAATTTAGGAACATATACCTGCAGGAAGAGATTGATCCTCTTTTATAAAAGTTTGTCAATAACCTGTTTTCTGGTTCAAAGAAAATTAATGATCCTCCTTCCCAACCGCTGCTAACAATCTGCAGTTGATAACATTTGATATGCATACAACAGGAGTGAAGTAAATTGTGCGTCATGAAATGAACACGGGACCACCTCTTACAATTTTTTTGGCAGTGGATGTTCATGCACAGACTCGAAAAAAGAAATTGTGGGCATGACGCATAGTTTGGTTCTCTCACCTATGACAAGGAAAGTACAATGTCGTATGCAAGGCACATAAAGGGAAAAGAGGAAAGGCATCACTCTACTTGCAAGGCCTTGTGTCCTCATAAATGCAGATAACAAGAAAGAACATGTTGCAATGCTTGCAGAAGATACCAACACTTGCAAAAGGTTCAGATGTGCATTCAGATAACCCATATTACGACACAAGTGCTCTAGCACCATCAAACCACGATGAGGCCCATTCTAGGATCTTTGTACACATTTTGGTTGCTGTTGTTAGTGGATATAAGAATTTGTGCAACAAAAACAGTTTACACAGATGCTGCAGTGTTATGCGTGTCATTATTTCATGAAATTAGTGAAGGACTGGAAAATATGTTAATACAATTTGGATCAGGAAATCACTGTAGTATGATAACTGTCCATTCCATTGCATTACAAATAGGTGAGGTGAGATGTATTCAAATGAGAGGTTTTCATTCATTTTCAAGATGTGATACGATATCATTCTTTTCTGGTTGCATTCAATAAGTATTTATTAAAATCAATGTTTCTCAATTAAGTAGAAATTTTCATTTAGTTTCAAACTAAAATGTGAAAAATAATATTATATTATAATTATATTTATCAAGAATTACTATGTGGAATAAATGGATTAACTTTCCTGGCGTACATGATGTCTTTAAATTCTTATCCTTACCACAATTAAACATCCCCGTGAATATATTCGATGTTCTACAGTGCTATTAAAAATCCTACTTTTGTTATTAATAAAAAAATTATTTACGCTATCTTTATCAAGAAACACATGTGTTTTTGAGCCGTAAAGGGGTAAATATGTTCAATATACCACCAACTGCTGACGAACTAAAGTATCACTTACTAAGAAGCGCATATCAAATTGGACATAAATGGAGCCCACTATATAAGCACATTGTTTTGCCACCGATAGAATAATGGAGATGGGCCAATAATGGATGATGCATACGTGCCGGATTTGTCTGTGCTTCAAGAAGTTTCTCATGCTTTACGTGAATTTATCTACTGCCAGTGCAAAAGAACTGTGCACCGAAATGACGTGGCTGCTACACTATTAGACTTGTATGAACACAATGTGTAAACATTGCAATTAAAAAATTATATAATTAAGTTGTTTACACACTTAAATGATATCGGCACATTCAAAATACAGCTTATATTTGGTTATAACTAGATTAAAAAGTTTTACAGTGAGTGATTTACACTACTATACACTTAAGCTACGTTTACGCAAAGCTTTATATCAAAATTGTGTAGTGCACATCGCCACTATAATTACACGTAAAGCACTCCATAAAAGCATTTCTTCAAGCAAATCCGTATTTGACATTTATATTGCAGATTCAAGTTTCTTGGTGAGATTAGAGTAACGGGTCCATTCTACGACATTGTTGTATACAAAAATTCAACTCTAATGCCAAATTTTCGTTTGTAAAGCAAGAACCTTATTCGAATGACTCAATACACTTGTAGTGACGAGAAAATAATGTTCTAAATTGGTTTCTCTAGGTGCCATTCTGTATTTATATTGCCAACCTCAAACATCGTACTACATATTCAAATTAATGTTCGGTTTTCCTACCTGTAAATACATAACATGTATTAAAAAAGGTGAATCTTAAGTTATGTGAAGACATTTATCTACTGTACTTCCGAAGTAATTTTATAGATTATTGCTGCCTTTTTTAATGCCTATTCAAATATATTTTCAATAATTAATTTTCAATCATCCTATGTTTACAATCAAAAGAAAAACAAAAGTCTAAAATATTCGTAAATAGAATACACACCTTAATTTTGATCCGTTTTATTTATGTATTCGCCATTGTGAATTACAAGGATGTTTTTAAAAGCTTCCACATCTAAAAAAGATCTGACATGAAAGATCTCCAATCGTTCCAAGTTTCATGCTTTTATCACAAAATTATGTTTAAGGTCATATTTTCTGCCGAGGACACTCTACTTACTTTCATACACGCTGTAGATAAAATATTTAATTAGCTAAACCACAAACATTATTACGGTAGTTAATACTCGAATTCATCAGATGCAGTATAGCCAACGAAATAATTCCCTCTGCATGATCGTACAAACTGAAATGTGCAATCGCCCACATTTCATTGACTAATTAAAATGTTATGCGGATAAAAATTATCATTTATCAAAAAAAATTGTATGGGACAACTATTATAAAATAAATTTGTTATGTTAGTACGTATGTTAATAATATTAAAAACTATAAAATTTCAAATAATTTCAAAATGATAAACTGTTATAAATGTGTCCTTATAAAATGCAACAAAAAAAATTATTATCGTAACAAAGATAAAAGTTGAACCGGGTTCTTTTCCAAAATATGCTTATAATTACAAGAAATATGCATTTTCGTATTTGAAGAGAATGTGTAAACTACCTTTCGAAAACAAGTTAAAATATAACACAATATATCATAATTGAGATTGTACTTTGTAAGGTGCATCGTCGTCCTTAGACGTAAATCTGCTTCCTACGACTAGACAAGATGTCACCCCGACATCGGTTCCAAAGAACAATTTAAAAAACCATGAACAGAGACTGATTATCATTTTGTGTTATGGCGTTTATGCCATAACAATAAATGTACAATAAATTGCCTGCGTAAAAACATTTAAATGTTCTTTTTTTTCCTAACTCATTAGACTATCATTTTTTCATACCTTAAAAAAAGAAAATCCATATACTTCTTATGCTACACAACCTATTTATGTATTTGGGGAAATACTGATGTAGGCTGAATTCGCACAGATAGACCTGGGAATGTTCACATGCCTTCAGGTTGAAACAGGCAGTTTGTCGGATGGAAGGCCAAAAGGGGTTGGAAAGTAAGAGGGGGACGGAGAGATTTTGGCGGGAGTTGTAGAAAGAAGAAAAATAAGGGGAAAAGGGGTTTGCTACTGGTATAAATGATGGCACTTTGTGAGGTATCTCATGTAGATTTTACAGTCGACATCATATTATGCATCTGCGATGTCTTCGGACACTCCAGAGCTAATGGTATTTACGGCAGTGCCATCGACTTCTTCGGGAGTGGTACCAGCAGTGCCACAGACTTCCTCGATCGGCATGCCTATAGTAGCATCACCATCGACCTCTTCGGATAGGCTGCCTACAGTAGCACTACGGTCATCTGATATGGGCATGATACCAAAGTCACCATCGACTTATTGGCCCATACCACCGACTTATTGGGTCTTATCTTCATCCCCTTCAGTCATATCATCTACCTCATCGGCTGAGCCACCTATGTGACTACCGGAATTTCCAGGGTCTTCGGGAATGTTTGGCACAGGGCCTGCAGACGTGCCATCCAGTTCTTCAGCTGTGACAACTGCATCGCCAACTGGATCATCGACCTCTGTTCCAGCGACAACTATTTGATTAACCACGTCTGCTGAGCCATTCCGACATTATAAGGGTCACTTCTGTAAAAAGACCTTCAATTGGAGCAGCAATGCCCGTCGACATGAGCGGCATGGCAGTACAAAGCACCCCACCCAAATAAATTACACGTGTTCGAAATGTGGTGTGTCGATTTCACGGATGGGTGGTCTAAGAGTGCATATGAATATGTGCAAGGGGCTTCCACCATGTAACATTGAGGACGGACCTTCACAGCTATCAACATACGATGATGATCTTCCAGACTTTATCAAACAGAATTGTGCCGTAATCAACCCCCACAACTATGAATACCAATGTTTCAAATGGCCAGTGTTGGCCGGATTTCTTAAGTCATCGAATCCGCAGCGTGTGGACAAGAGGTATGCTGAATTGAAAGGAAAGTTTGATTTTAGCGGGCGGGATTATCCGTCTCCTCTACAACAATAATGGTATTTGAGGCCAGATGCCCTGGTGTGTCTGTAAATGTGTACTCGCTGAATGCTAGGAGAAATTTGGTGAAAACACATGTGACTAAGAAAGAGAAACCTGAATATATCGATCTTCTGATGGTGAAGGACGAAATGAAGAATATTTCACATGATTGTTACATAATAATCTTTTCAAGACTTGTTAACTTGCAGATTACTTCGCATGCGTAGAAAGTTCATGTCTGCAAACAGGGTTTTAAGCATTATACCGATTACCCACGGAAATCAGGACTCACTGGGTAACAGTGCCTGCCTTGCAATACACAAAAGGATGTGTAAAGGATACATTTTTCATCTTCCTATGTGTTTCCTCATGTTGTACATTGCCGAATAGAGTGAGTAAAAAAATATGCTGTGTTTTATTTGCTTTTTTTGGATTGACCTTAAAAATGAAAATAGTAAATATTAATTATACTTTAGGTATGGAGGAAAGTCTCGTCGCCAAAAAAAAGTTGCAAATGTGCAGCTCTGGTGGTGGATCCAAAAAATTAAATAACTTTCGTACTCTTTAGTGACCAATACTGGACACATATGTCTTAAAGTTGTAATTCAGTTGCCAATGATCAGATACGATTGATTGATGTGGGTGGAAGGATAATTTTTTTACATAAGGCCAGCGATTAATTTGTTCGCAGTGAAGGGTTGTAGGGGAAGGAGTGAGCAAGGGAAAAGGATTTAGCATTGGGGAGGGCCTGGGAAGTGGGTGACATGGTTGCGCATGTAGCAGGGGGGAGGGGCTGGAAGTGAGCGACATGAGTGCACTCAGGTAGTAGGTGCTGAAATCTTGAGTTACCAGTGCTGCACTGTGGTGGGGCGTTGTTGATGTATTGAGCAGATGGTGAAGCGGATGTTATGTTAGAGGAGGGGTTGGTGCGATTATGACGGATTGGTCGACTTATGGGTGGTTAGTTAATGGTAGTGTGGTGCAGCTATTCGATAAATGTACTGTATATAATGCTACGAAATCAAAATTTTCTAATCTGAAGAATTACCGATTATTGTATTTCTTTCAAGAATATGGGCTCTTTGATGAGCTGAGATTATTTTCTACCATGTCTTCCGAATATATTGCAATGGACTCCTGCCTCCGCAAATGCTTCATACTGTACACATTTAAAAAATTTCCTTGTACTTTGCATGATTTTCTTACTGTTCCCGCAATCTCCAGACGTCATTGATATGTTATTCTATTGCTGATGGATGGAAAATTGTATTTATATTTGACGTTTGGGGTGCTTGAATTTTTTCGTAATAAGCATTACGAATTTTGGTGTGATTGTTCCTCGTGGCCGTCACGATGTGTATCGCAGCCCACCTTATATATGACTGTTTCTTGTGTAGATATCAGGGACTATAGTTTCGCATTTCTGACCTCTTTGCGTGTACTAGTGTAGTAGACACGATGATTTTCATCTGAAGGTAGGCAACAGAACACTATTGGGAAGTAAACAATAATAATTTTTTGTTCGCTCGTGCATGTAATATTATGGAAGATTTATGCGAGCTCAGTTTGGATACCTGCATCGGTGATATTTTTTTACTGACAAAGATGTACTTATGTACATGGTCGGTTTGATGAACGAGAAAAAATTATAACGGTTCCTGATAAATTAATAGATGGAACGGAAAATTACTAGCCCTTTAAATTCTGAGCTAGAAACTTACCTTTATCCGCTTCGAAATATCAATTGAGTTTGGAAACAAAATACAGAAGACACATCGGCTTCATCGACATACTAATATGAATTCGTTATTAAGGAAAGAGGAGTCGTATTCTGTTCCATGTCGTTGCCTTAATACATTTTAATGGTTTTCTTTATTTTATTTTAAGGCAAGCATGATATTTTTCCGAAAGGACACGTGTATCTGCTTTAAGGAAATGTGTGAGATTCGTGTCTTTCACCAGTTTTGTTTACCCTATACGTTCGTCGCATTATATTAGCGTACTGTGTGTATTGTTGGTGCAAATATACATATAGCAATCTTATAGGAAAATACAAATGATGGTGAATGAAAAGGCTTGATTACAGAGTGTATATGTACTGCAGCCATTCTATATGCATAATTATCGTGTTATCGGGCTGGTATGTTGATGCGTCGAATGCGAAAGCATTGATGGGGAGGTATTAAGATAGATTAATAGAAAAGAGTATGTGAATTGTTATAGACAACACGATTTTTCTCTGTATTATTTATAGTATGAGTAATTTTTATGCGACAAGATTTTTTAGTTTTCTTCCCAATTACGGTCAAGCTTTCGTTTATTCACAATTTCTATCACTTTTTCTGCTAAGTGTGCTTTAATTTTTTTGACAGTAATTTCCAAGGATAGCATGTTTGGTTGATTTTTTCATAATAATATGTAAGTTCATGACGTGTGTGTACTTTGCTAGGTTCGCCATTCCCGTCTTTGTTTAAATGGGTGTCCTTTCGACCATTATATTTAAAGATTTTGTTTACAGCTCCCCATTATGCTTGGGGGTGATATATAGTTATTGTTCGCAATCTTAAAAATCCTGTCTGCTACGGTGTTTTAAGTCTCTCATCTCTAAATAGTATAAAACAAAGTCGCTTATCCGCGTCTGTCTGTGTATTCGCTTAGTACTTCTAAACTACTTGATAGATTTTGATACGGTTTTCAACATCATTTAGAGAATTTCTTGAGGAAGGCTTTGGTGTACAACATATTTATATATAATGTATGAATAGTAGAGAAATGTCGAACAGTTTGTAATACAGTCCTAAAAAACCGCTTTTAGGGCGCTTACATGGCTTGCGCTGACTAAACCGCAAGAGATACATAAAATTATATTTATACAGAATTGTAGCTCTCGAAAAGGTCTACAGAAATGTCCGCAATAGCATATGTTTATCTGTTATGGATGACACACAGTAACCATTTTTGTATATCAAAGTGTCTCTGTAAAAACTAAAGTGTTACCGGGCGAAACCGGGCCATTTCTCTAGTATTGTAATATAACATAAATACATATATTACTTATTCGTTTTTAGATTACCTACTTTGGGGACACTAATTGGTTGACTTGTATATATGTATGGCTACATCGAGACTGGATAGTCCAGTTGATATTTGGACAGTGAAGAGGGAAAACTGTCTCGACCCAAGATGGAATGTATTCCAGAACAATATTTGTGTCGTTACTACGAGAAGAAATTTACTAATAGCCACAATGCTCGGTGACATAAGGTCAACTGTATTCAGAATGTTGATCGTACTACTTTTGTATGTGAAAAATGAAAATCTCAATTTCGTTAGCGAAGTGACAACCTGAACAGACATCTTGAAACCTGCACTGGTCTCCTTTCACTTCCTGCAAAAGGTTATCTGTCACCATCGCATCGGAGCTGTACAGTGATGGTAACTTACGCGACAAGCACTGGAAATTCATCAGCTGTGAATGCCATTGGGAATTTATTCCTTTCATCAAGACTTCCATGCAGCTACTACGACAATACTTTCGCAAATGCTTATGAAGCACGAAGGCATGAAAAGAATTCAAGTATAAGGAGTAACGTCTTCGTGGGATATAGATATGGGAAGTGTTCTAAACGGTTTGCACGCACTGACAGTTTAAATAGGCTTTTTAAAGATGTAAAAGTGCTGTATCATCCACCTACGTTGGACGAGCTGGCATTCCTTCCTCTGTGGGGTTAACGCCGAAAACTGGCACTATTGCAGCTTCGACTGGTGAATCAGATGCTATAACCACCAATTCTTCATCGCAAACTATGAAAATAATATGTGAGATGAAGCCGGATGCAAATGGATTTTAACTGAAGCAATCTGCAATCACAGGTCTTATAAAAGTTTACGTTGCTCCGAATCTGACAGCTCGACTAAAGATGTTTGTTCATTTTTGTGCATATAAGAAACAAAATTTAATAAATCAACTTACAGAAGAGGTGTAAAAATAAGGAGGTGTGAAATATAATATATGTCTGGAATGCAGCTATAGTAATCCAGAGCCATATAAGGATGAGATGAGCACGCGAAGAAGGCATTCTAGACCTCGAATGTACCTATCTATAGTGCCCACAGCATCGAATAGAGTGTTGAAAAATGAACAAAGAAGGTTTACCGCGAGGAAGAGGAAATGGCAATGAACGACTCTGGCTGGACACTCGATTCAGTAGTTTATCTGCAGCTAAGAACGAGTGGATTGGGAGCACTCCACACATAGGCAAAATATGAACATATTTGTATTTTATGTGTATTAAGAATACATTAAAATATCCACAATTCATGATATCACAAAGTTTATATATCAATGAGTCTAGGTAATTCAGAATCCTATGCATCGATGATGGTCAAATCTCTAAGGGGCCTAGAGTGTTAGGAAGAAGTTTATATCTGGGCTGCTGCAACCTTCATCATCTGTGTGATTAACACAGTAAAATCGTTTCTTACCTATACACCCCACATTGCTAGTGCCTATGACGTGATCGAATGCTGCACTCATCAACTCATCACTAGGTGCAACAGTGGATGAGCCATCACCTTCCATGGTGCACCTGAACATCTGCATTACATCGTATGTGGATATATAGGTTGGTGGGTTCATGTTACGGAGTTTTGTTTGATAGTGGCCTTGGTGAGAGGTAGATCGTCTCAGCACTTGACAGTACCTGTCATAAATATTATGGAGACGACTGTCGTGGGTCCATCAGAGGTGCCATCGAGTTCTTCAGATGGGACTCCTGCAGTAGCAGCACCACCATCGTCAACTACAGGCATGATGCCGACAGCGCCATCGACTTCTTAGGATGGGAAACCTCCGCCAGAGAAAACTTATCCTTGTAGCTACTGCGACAAGGTATTATCACACAAACAAATCGCATGACAGCATGACAGTCATGGCTGTATAGACAATCCCAGCCACACTAAATTTCTGTACTTACGGTGCGTGTCGTTGTTTTATCAGAACGATATTTACTGCAAACATGTGTGGTAATGCAAAGTTAAACTACAGGCTACATCGTAGTCACGGTGTCGGTTCTGCAAGAGAGAGTTCTTGCTGCCTCCAGCGGAGGTGTGATGAAGGGTAATTTTGATCCTATGGCTTTTCTACCAAAATCGGCTGCGATTATTATGAACGACGAGCCTGTGAACTCATCACCAGGAGCAACATCTCTTTCAACGAATACATTTTCATTCCTGGTTCCTACTCCTTTCGACGAAACATCAGCCGAACCCTCTGGGGTCCACTAGAGTATCATCTATAGAACTTTAAATGGCATATTGGAGTCGCATTTGCTGCAATGGCTTTGCTTTTCAAGCATACTGCACGATGAGATGAAGTTTATAAGTGTCAGAATAGTTGGTTTCATGTTTTATGAATTATAACTGAAGTTGATGTGTATAAGGTTGCAAAATTTACGCAGACGAACAATAATTTTTTGGGTGCTTTCATTGTAATATATTTTAATCTATTTTAAAAACAAAAATTTAATAATTTTTTTCTTTTTGACCTTATATCGTAACCAGTCTTCGTTAAAAACATCACAATGAAGCAATTATTGCACTATGTTTATTAAGGAGTTAACCCTACAGTCCTGTAGCTAGTAATGTTAGGAGCTTGCAAACTGAATTTCACAAGCCTTTTCCTTAAGAGTTCGCAAATTACATTCGCCTATGCCTATCAATATTTTCTTCCTTACGAGCCGACATGGGGAAAAAAAGCTGTTTGCTGCATAACTATTAAAAACAAATATAAAAAACTTTCAATGGGGGCATATTCTTACTAAAAATTCAGCCACCGAATGAAAAAATTACGATATCATATGATACATTACTTGCCTTGAAATAAATTGAACAAAAAAAGCTACAAGATATAGTATTAATTATCCATATATGGATTGGTTAAAAATAAATAAAACTAAATGTTTAATACATTAAAAATTTATGTTATTGTACGAGAGAATGGCAGCCTCTTCAAATGGACGAATAATCTACAACATTTAAAATTCGTTATTAATTCCCATTTGTGTAGGTAAGTGATCGGAGCACTGGACTTATTTTAAGAAATTGTCGGTACGAATCTTTATTCCTCCATAATAATATTTTTTTTATGTTACCAACTGCTATGACAAAGTCCGAATTTACATAATTTAAATTTTCTGGACCTATTTTGCATTTAAAATACTGTTGAGGTTATTTAAACTGTATTTTTTTATAGATTTAGGCATTTTTCAAACATTATATACGATTAATTTAAATAAAATAATTTGAATTATTTACAAATACATTGATTTCTAGATGACTGATCGTTTTACGACTGTTTTGACAAGGCCGGCCAGCTGCCTGATCCGTGAGAGCGGTGTGGTAGCGCTGATGGGCAGCAGGAAAGGGGATGATGATGAGGGAGCGCTCGATGCTTTTCGAGATGGTTAAGATTCTGTGGATTGGTTGTGGTTGTGTGTTTAGAAGAAGCCATTTCTTGGTATGGGTGGAGGGTCATGACAGTGTGATATACAGAGTTTTGTTTAAAGCGGTTGAATAATTTCTGGTAAATGACACAGCACCCGAAAATTTTAATTGCCGTCATTTTAAAACTAAAATTGGGCATTATCTAAAATTATTAAAGTGAGACATCCTGAGTATGTGCCATAGGTGTAAAAACTTTGCGACAATCGGTAAACAGGATAAAAAAACATGTAGGGACAGACACATACTTACTTACCTACGCACGTTCACACACGCACTGACACAGATAGTAAGATGATCTCATTTAAGCCTTACTTTCTTTAGGAAAATATTCTAAAAAAACACACTTACACATCGCTTACGTATTATATAAACTTTAATCTTAGCCGCACAAAGATAACCCTGAACGGACATCAGTAACTAAGATATACTTTGTGTTGTATTTTAGTGGTGGGAGAAAATCTCGTATTTTAATAATACGTTTTATGTCGTGTTTCCTTGCATTTTCGACAGGTTTTTAGAAATTAATAATATTATCTTATCATGTTATGTAGTTCGCGCATATGGAAACGAGCTTCTAATTGCAAAAAAAAATATTTATTTGTTGTGGGAGAGACGTAAAAGTAATAACATGAGTCTCGCGTTAATGTGCTATACGTTCATTTTTATCACTTTATGACGCTTGTTCTGAAAATAAAATAGTTTTGCGATAATCTGAGTTGTACCGCAATTTTTATCATTAAAATTAAACACAGAAATGTTTACATTCAAATAAATAAAAATTGAAAAACAATATACCCAGCCACGTATTTTGGACATTACTTGGTCGCCTTTACAGTTAATACTTTTACGCTTGCACTATTGAAATATTTCTTCAGATTTGTTTGCACCTTATATAAAAATGTCGTTCCCAATAATGAAAAGCTGATATACAAAATTCGATGCGAATAAGTATACAGTCCCGGAATGTTACACTACGTTCAAAATTATGTCGAATGTTTTTAATTTCTCGACATCGCATTAAAGAAATTATGTATCAATATATTTTAGTTATTTTAAGTAGAAAAATGGAAACCAATTTTTATTGGCGTAATCATATAGTTCCGCGGTAATTACATATAACTTTGATAAGTAGCTACAAATTTTAAAAGCTTACCTATTAGGCGTTATTTGGTATCTTTGTCCCAGAACTGATGTATTATTTTGATATGTTTTACTTTACGCCCCATTTAAGCCCGGTAGGATAATTGGAGTGTGGAAATTGTTATCAACTATACGTAAAAATATATATATAAAACATATTTACATTATCTGCCTAGCCCTATATTTGAAATCAAAGCCCCTCGCAGTCTAAAAAAATTCTTAAATTCCTGTTTTTTTCTCCACAAAATGAATGAAGTGGTGTGGGGAGATTTTGGCTGCTATAAACACCGGAGTCCTAAAAACCGATCAGGATGAAGCGAGGTGAATAGGGAGGAGAGCCGGAAATCAAGGAGTGGGGTGAAACGGGAGACCCCGAGAAAACCCGCCTACCAGCGGCATCACCCGACATTATTCCCAAGTGAGGCCGCGGTTGCTGAGCGGTTAGCCAGCTCACCTCCCACCACAGCGAACCGGGGAATATTCTGACCACTGCATCACCACGGCCCCCAAAATGAATGAAAGTATAGGGCAAATTGTTTCATTCACAGGAACGCATAACCATCTTTGGTTGAAAATAGAGTGAATGTTTTATTTTAATCTGCTATACATAAATAAATTATATATTATTTATGGTAGTAGTAGTTCTTAAAAAAAATGGATGGCATTGTCATAGCGTTTCTTGTAGGACCAGTCACTTACGTAATTTCTCAACCTACTTAAACAAATAAATATATATTTTTAATCACGGAGCACTACATTTAATACCACTTCATTTATTTCTGTAAATTTTTCTGATAAATATATACTATTAATGTCGAGAATACTAGTTAAGATGTTCTCAGAAATACTTCGTTGATCTCACGGGAAAAAATATATTATTGTTTTAACGAACTCTTACATTTCTTGCTGCGCAGAAACTCATTCTGACTTTCGATTGAAAATATGATAGTAACAACGGCATAAAGGACTCACAACCCAATGATATATCAGTCCTTAGCAAAATTTGGTACTAGTTGAAGAAGAGCATTCTGTGGAGTATTTATGCTTTAATTGTCACAATTTCTTAACACAGTTCTTCAAAATAAAATGTAAAATCTTCTCATTTCCATATCAAATGGGTGTTTGAATCTAGTATAATAGGAATATATTATATTCTTTAAAGTTTATATTTTGACTGATATATTCTTGAAAATGAGTGGTGTAAAGCTAATAAAATAAACGGAATGTTTCAAATAGAAATTTTAATTACAGTCAAAATTGTTAAGGTTTTTGAGACTTTAGTGGTTGTTATCCCGAAGTGCAGGACTTTCCCTTTAATTATCCAAAGCCAGTTGCTTGAAGTAAATGTATTTCACTGATGCGACAAACACGCCTTGTGGTAGAACGTAACTGCCAACAACACATCTCAGTCAAATTTACCAAACAATGACAAATCATTTCACAATTTTTACCTCCTCAAAACTTCTGACTGTGGAAGGAAAATTCTCTCTTACTTATTACACGAATTCGAATTTCAACTGAGTGAGAAATAATTCACAACCCCTAATCACTTTCCTTTCCAAACTGGAAAGTTTAATTTAAACGTTCTCCAGCACTCGTCACGTGAAACAATGCAAATGTTTCCCACCAACTTTCTACAGTTTCGCTGATTTAACAGTATTATTTAGCAAACATGTTAAATATTCCCAACATATTTACGTGCAGATAACATACATTTCAACGTATATATAGTATACGTTTAACGCCATTCCTTTATAATCAGACAAAAAAAACATACAATTTCTCGCCAATATAAATGTTTGTCTATAATTCCTCCATAGGTAAGAGGTTTAAGAAAAATGTATTGTTATAGATCTAACAGTTATGCATTTTCTATAGAAACAAATGGTGCTGCTTTATTGTGATGTACGTATTGTCCAATTTGGAAATTACAATTCAATTTCCACTGTTATTTTTTAAAAATTTCAATCAAAATACAATTTTAAAGTATTAGTTTTGGACTTATAATTTAAAAAAAAATATTTATATTTACTTTATATTATTCGAATTTTTTGTTTTACTAACAAAACATTTTATGTTGAGAAAAATGCAGATTATAGTCACCAAATATTTGCTTATTATAAAGTATTTGATTTTAAGGGCTAAAAAAATATGCCCTTAAAGAAATCTTAAAAAATTTGTTGCTTTGAAAAAGACATATCTAATTAAGTCATTTTCTATACATATAATTTAGCCTCAGTAAACAGGCATATTCATTTTACGTGGATTTATTTATGAAACAAGAAATTTTGTTAAAATTTCTCATCCCCGGGTTAATGCAAAGTGTTATAAATTTTTTTAAAATATTGACTTAATTTGCCATCCAGATTCACAGCTAGAAAAATCAGCGCATTTTTTCACACTAACAGCTTGGGTTTATTTAGTTCATTTTTGTGCCTCACATTTCTGTGGCTATGATTTTTCTGCCAAAGCTATACATTTCGCAGTTTCGAAACGATTGTTTATTGTTGCTGTCCTTGGAGGAATTCAGTTTCATGATAAGATGAAGTTATGAAATTTTAATATATTATAATCAATTTTCGTGAAAATGTTACAGTGCTATGAAAACACTAAATGTAGCTTTCACAAAGAAAAACTACTTATCACTCTATTTTACGCTACTGAGAGCAGTTGAAAAAAAATACCTTTTTAAACAATTACCTTTTTTTTACAATAATGTAATCAAGCCATTTGCATCCAGTGGTGCCACGTGGAATAGGTACGTTTAATCATCTTCAACTACCTTAGTTTTTCCTACCTACAAACCAGAGGTTTCCACATACCGAAGTATAAGACAATTTCTATTATAGTAACAACAAACGATACTTTTTTTAATCTTACGGCATATATGTAAGACACTACATAAAAAAATTAGATTACCCATCACCTCGATAGGCATTGTCTCGTTCATGTATTACCCACAGCCCGTTGCTTACATAGAAGTGGTGCGAGTACTGTACTCCATACAGTCGTCACACAGAGTGAATAAGTACAGAGACACAAAATGGCGTGGCGGTTTCTTTTGTGTGGGCGTTCCCATTCTCTGAACGCTTCCTTAAGGCCAATGTAACGGGTCTTAAATCTAATTGGCTGCTGCACGCTGCTGAATGTGTTTCCGGCTGACGAGAAGAACATCAGACGCCAATTGGCGAACGGCATTCCAACATGTTTCTAGCGCGTGCGGCTGAAGTTCGCGATGTAAGCTGTTGTAGCCTCCTTGTTCTTCACTCTACAAGCAGGCCAACGACCCACGCCACGATTTTTCGCAGAGCCCGCGAATGCACCCGCCTTCTTACACTGTATTTTGTTAGTTTTTTTTTTTTTACAAGAAAAATTTTTGAAATCTCAGTTTCCAAGAAAATCCTTTGTAGAAGAACAAACAGTTTTCTTATAAAATCCAAAAAACGTGTATTTGTAATATTAAAAATGATAGACTTTAATTAAAACTTACGTTACTTAGAAGTGGAGATATATTTTTTCCTGCTACAAAACAAATATAATGAGTTAATAAAATAAAATAACGAAAAAATTATTTAAACTATAATTCACGATAAAAAAAGTTACATCGTGCCAACATGAGGCCAGAACCCACGTCCCTTGCAGTATTATCCTAAGCACTTAATCACTAGAACACCTACATTTACGAATTTTATAATCATTTTTGTATGCTGATGAATATAGCAGTAAATACCTATAAAATATTAGTAGATTTACTCGGTTAAGAAGAAGCGCATTGAATTCATTTTAAGAGTTCTGTGTGGATATGAAACATTAACATTAACAGTTAATAAGTAATAAAATCGAGTGTTTTTTTAATTGCCGTCGTTTTACTATGATTATTAGAGCAGTTTTTTGTATTTAACATTATTCAAAATTGCTTTTAATTTATATTTAAACGCAAATACAATTTCTTTACAAAGAGTAATCTTACAAGAGAAATTTTTGTGTTGTTACGAACATTTGTCAAATTAGAAACAATTTCTCAGTAAATATTATATCTTTTTTACAGTGTATCAGTCACCAGTATCAAGGAGTCCCTCTCCATTTAGTTTTCAAATCGCTCACTCATTATAGGTACAACGTCGCCACACCCGACAGACTCGTAGTTGCGAGATCCTTACTGCTATTCTTAGCCCTTTCTGCCACGGATACATGTTCAATTTCAGACGTTGAAACGAACACATTTGGTGTTTAGAACTTTGCAACTATCGGTATAACACTTTGTCGTACGTCGTAACAAATAAATATATGATTGTGTTTGCTGCTGTTGGCAGCAGACGTTCATGAGACTGCGTAGTGTATTCTCAGCAAAGAATGATGCCTCCGCCAAAGTGAGGAATTTTCCTTATTCAACGCTTTTTTCATCTGTGAACAACATTATTGCGCAACGTTCCATATACAGGTTGTTCGGAAACTCACCCTAAATATTTCGGTTGAGTTTCCAAACAGCACGTAATGCATAAAATTTATATAATTTGTTCTGTAACAAACCACTATAGAGTTAGCAATTTCTGCAAGTATCAGATTATTTATGAACGCACAACACGGTGAAGTTTAGAACACTGCTTTAATATTTCGAGAAAAAAAATGCATTTGCGGTAACAACGCAAAAACCTATGCGAAAAATACGTAAAACAATTTCCGTGTTTTAGGAACTAAAACCACAACGATCCATTACGCACCATTAAATAAGTAAAAAATGAGATACAACTTATTGTAAGATTTAAACACGATTAGTTTTGGCATGTTTATAACACTTATTAAAGTGGGATTTGTTTCAAATATTTGGTATAATTTACAATATTTGTTCAATTATGTGTGTAGTTCTTCTTAGTAACTCTACTTATTGCATCACGTTCCCAAAAAAAAAAATGTTTTTCTTCTGTAGGATATAGTATTTCCATAGCAGATTTCGATAGATTTGAAGTAACGACAAACGACAAGAGTACTTTTCTTTTATTTCGATAAAGTAATAGCACATCAAGAGCAAAAATAAATAAAATCGTTTTTGTACTTAATGTACGAAAAATTTATTTGTTATGGTTTGATGTAAATGTGTATGGTTAATCATAGAATCGCTACAGATAAAGGCACCTTATGATTACAGCACGTTAGAGCTTATAATTTCCGAACCACTGCTGATGAAGCCTCCTCGCCATATGACGTTATGGGGATCACGCAAGACTTACAACTTTTTCGGGCGTGATTGATTTAATTCTTGCTGTCTGAACGTATGCAGTAAATGCATGTAATATATACAGGTATTAAATTATATGTAATGTACATTTACATATTTCCTGTATGAAATGTGTGTTACCGCGTGTAAATATGTAAATGTACAAACGTCAATTACTGCCTAAGTATATTTAAAGCTTTGGAATTTTTTTACACCATATTGCAAGCAAAAATATAACTAATCAGGGTACTTGACATCTATATATTAAAAAAACATAATTATAGATTTAGATTTTTTACTTTGCGAAATATTAGATTTATTATTTCGTTTCTCTAGAAGATCGAGACGTTAATATACGTAAATTTGTACGCAGGCAGAACATCGTAAGTAATATTTGTGAAACTTTAAATATTTTTGTTATTATGTTAGATAGCACAACACATAATGTAAAATCATGAACAATTAATAAACACGAAATGTCCTTAAGTATCTCTGCATAGACCGCTCAAACTTGATTTTTTATAAACACCTTATTTTACGTAGTTGATGATTTTTAAAAATTTTACTGTAATTCTCTCTGCAAAAATAAATTTGTACTATCAACTAACAATGGTAATCAGTAAACAACATAATTTATTCCACGATAAGATACAGCATCAAACCTACTTTAAGGTTTTTCTGTTTATTATAGCATGTAAAGAATAATTACTTGAAAATGAATTTATTGTTTATTTGATACAAAAAATTTAACTGACACGTCAAAAATTTAACAGACTCAATTAGAGTCACTTTGCATATATGTTTTAATACGTTTAGATTTCTTCGCATACCTCCGTAATGAAGCAACACTCCTTAGCCAAATTTGGCACACAGACGGCAATCATTCAAATAGATAATATTTTAAATTCTAATATATTTATAACGTTACTAGAAAAAAATGACTCAACTGAACTAAAATTGATTTACACATTTTCAATGCAGTCATATACACCTTTTTTAAATACCATAGACAATCGTAAGGAAATCATTGAAATGAAATTTGTTTCTTATGTTTACTTTCGTGCTTCAAATAAACTTCATATGAAGTACTGTTAACCATTTTTACTATAAAACATATTAAAGAATTTGTATATGGCGCATAGGAGTCGATATATCATATGTAGTATAAAACTGAAATTAATATTGGTTATAAAACAAAGCTAGTATCAAGTCCAGAAGGAAATTAATGAAAGTTTGAGAGCATGTACTCTCAGAGTCAGATATAACCTGAAAAAGAGCAAAACTTCATTTGCGCGTTCAAATCTTTACTTTACCTAATTATTCGAGCATATCCGTAGCTCATCTTTCCGTAGAGTGCGTAATGCCCGCTACTGCTTTGCGAAAGCTCAGATACTGCGAGACAACGAGCTTGCCCAGATGGAAACTGGGAGCCAGTTATGAGCAACATGGAAACACGTCCCTTGAGTAAGTAGTAACATGGCAGCTTTGAAAGTCACTGCTAATTCCCTGTGTTGTCAGTCCTACGTCAGCCCCGTTGGCTTACATGTTCCTCGGTTGCGAGCCATGATTTATGAATCTTGGAACACGAGTATCGTGATTGTATGGTTGAAGAAACACATCTCTCAGGTTTGCTTGTCGTTTCGACACTTCAAGGCCCGCGGACCCTCCCTTACATTCCTGAAGCTGCGGTTAAAAACATATTTGTGTTAGACGGTCTCGTGGGGGAAGTTGGGCCCGAGGTAACTTCAGCGGCGAAGAGGAGATGTGCGAAATTGTTATGGCAGTTGGAAGGAAGGCGAGTTTTCGAGTAGCATACGAACGAGGAAACCGCGGATATGAAAACTATTTTTGGCAAGTGCTTGGGAACGGCTTTATGTCGGCTTCTGCCCTGAATTTGTCGCAAACTTGCAGCATGTATGCAAATATGCAAAATGATTGTTTGGGAACCGCTACAGATGCCTCGCATGGTAGATTTACGTTTTGAAGATGTAAGTTTTCAAGAAAATGAATTAGTTTGAGTGTCGTAAAATCACACTACAGCTCCAACACTATAACAAATCCATTATTTTTGGCCTTTAATAGTATGTTTTTTTTAACACAACCTAAAATATTCTTACAGGAAATTGAGAAACAATTCTTACGTTATAGCAATTATATGCTGAATTGAAACTTTATGATACTCTGTTTTTCTAGATTGAAGTACTAAGAATACATATAATGCAAGATTTTCCATTAGTCCTAAATCTGTTTTAAATAATAAGCAATGAGTTAATAAGCACATTAAACTGTGAACACATAGAAAGGTTTGAATTCATTCTCTTAAATAAAAATTTATTAAATTCCTATTTTATTTATTATTATTATATTATTATATTCGTTTCACCCTCTTTGGGGTACGATGATACAGTCATTTCTTTGAGTGTTGCTCCTTCCTTTGCACCCAGTACTTCTTCATTCTTTCAGAACTTCTTCTTCTCTCCTCATCTGAGATGATGGGTTTCGACCTTATTTTAAATTTTTATTGGAACCTTATCCCTTCGTCTTTAAATTTTATCTGTGCTGTTCTATCAAGTAATTACTTTTCTGTAATTTTTAAGTCTCTTAGGTCTTTTTAAATTTCTGTGAACCAATTAGGCTTCGTTTTGCGGTTACGGAAGAAATCAAAAATTTTTTTAGTTAATCTATTAGAATTCATTCTGAGAAGATGTCCGTAGAACTTTAGTCTCATTTTGCGCATAGTATCTGAGAGTTTTTAAATTTTCTTGTATAGCGTTTCATTCTTGACGTATACTATATTATTGTCCTGAAATTTTGTTCCTATGATCTTTCTTAAAATTTTTCTTTCTTTTATTTCTTATTGTTTCAACTGACCTATGCGATTCAAGGTTAGAGTTTCTGCTGCATACAATGCTTATTATATTGTGTTTGTTGTATTATTTTCTTCACTTACGGGTGAACAAAGTAGATGTGTAATGGAAATATTGTATCAGTATCAACATTTCCAGACAATGATGTGTTGTATGCTACTTAAAGCGCTAACTCCCTCCTTGCTCCACTTTTCTCACGTTTTCCCTTGTCAACTAGACTATTGGTCTGCGCCGAGATACCAAACAACAGACATATTTGTGAAACCTGCAATCCAATTTTTAGGTATGCGTCTGTCTTGTTAAATTAATAATACCTGTTAAATACTTAATATTTCAAAATAATTCATTGAATTAATTATATGAAATAAATATACCAGAGGATATCTAACTAGTTAACAACAAAGTCGCTTATCCGCATCTGTCTGTGTATTCGCTTAGTACTTCTAAAATACTTGATGGATTTCGATACGGTTTTCAACATCATTTAGATAATTTTTTGAAAAAGGTTTTGGTGTATAAATGATTTACATTTATTGTAAGGATATTAGAGAAACGTCAAACCGTTTGTAATCTAGTCGTAAAAAACTGATTTTAGGGCGCTTATATGTCTTGCGCTGACTAAACCATAAAAGATACATCAAATTAATTAACTACAGAATTTCAGCTCTCAATAAGGTCTACAGAAAAGTCCGCAATAGCATACGTTTATTTTTTAAGGATGACCCACAGTAACCATTTTTGTCTTTCAAAGTATTGCTGTAGAAACTAAAGTGTTACCGGCTGAAGCCAGGCCGGCTCGCTAGTAGAAACATAAATGTCAAACGTATTTACATTGTGTAACAAAAACATATAAAACAATTATAATTTTATAGGGGATATCATTTAATAAACAACATTTGTGCTAACATAACTGTCAGTTACTGTCATTAAAATGCCTTAATAAATTAAGGGCATACGGTAATTGCGAGAGAGATGCGATACGCATAGAAAAAAATCACAGATGCTCTAATATGATTTTATTATAGCCACAAAAATACTCCAAACCAGTTGTACAGGATCTACTTACAGGGGAATAAGTTTAGAGACAGATATTATATTTACAATATTGAGCAGAAAAACGTAAATGATGTCCAGTTTTGGGTATCTTTCCGGCAGGTTGAGGGAGAGATGTCACAGGAATGAGGAGAACTGCCTCACTTCACGTTATTTCTGCCCCTCCTGTCTCTTCCTCTCCCTTCTGCAAGTGTTATACATACGCCCATGCATCGCACGTGATTCCTGGAGACATTTTTTATACACCTGGCACCGCTTTCAGTTCATATTTTCTTTGGCGATGTAGTAATTTTTTTCAGAATTCGGTACAATCATATATATACACATCACATTCGCTTCTTACAGATGTTTCATTCCGATCAGGTTTATGAAGGACTCTTTCTTCATCAAACTACATAAGTATATATATTTTTCCTTTGCAACTCATTTTACGGTGGTAAATGGCGAGTTTCCTTTCTATCTTCAATTGTTTATATTCGTTAGGATCTATGCTTCTGACAATATGTTCTGGCAATGTTAAAACAGCTGCAAATTGCTTTCCCCTTTTGCTGTGTAAAAATGCGACAATTACTACTGGACAAATGTCATATATATGTTTTGTTAGATTATTGTCTGAAACGTTTTCAGGAGGTGAATCTGTGGAGACAAACGTGGAATAAACACAATGGGCTGGTGTTGTGGCATGAGTGTAGGTGCAGTGACCGTAGGTGTTGTTGAAGAAAGAGGCGTCGAATCTAATTAAATTTGACTGTCAATTTAAAGTAGTAAGATGGTTGCAAGGGTGAAAAGATTAATCTAATATAGAATAAAATGTTCTAGGACAGGATCTGGGTTGAGGGTAAATATTCTTGTTGCCTAAAACCCTGCAACTGCATTGCCGACAGATGCTGCCTTCTCCCAAGGCTTATCAAATAAGATAGCCTTCCTGATATCTGATAATGTTTCTGCCCTTGTGATGCTACATCCATATTGTTATAATAGGCCTTATGACGACAAAAACGACAAAAGATAAACCATGCAATAGCTGCAGAGTTGGTGTTCTGTGACAAGCTACCAAATTATCACACCATTCTTGTCGATAAAATGATAATGAGTTTTGCAAAATTGTACATGTAGAGGTTATTGTATACAATATAACCGAAGTGTGTTCTCTTCCCCAGGAGATATATACAGTAGCACATGTGGCATATAACCTCATTACGATGTGTGGAATATCTTCTAAAATCAAGGGAGAGATGCCACACTAAACTAACCATTGCAGATAATTTTGGTTGGGCCAATGTTGGTCAATACTTTGCTCCAAAGTTGGGTCTACATCGGTAAAATAACGTTGGCTGAATACGAAAATGACGTTCGGGCCTACGTTGGCCCAATGTTGTGCTATTAATTTGACGTCAGCCAACATTATACCATTTACCAATCAAAATCTTTATGATACTTTATAACATTGGCACTGTTTTCATATTATGTGTTATTATAAACATAACGTCAACAAAAAAAAGTTCTGCCAACATTGGTTAGCGAAGTTTTAACCATTACATAACAATTAATCATATCTCACCACCTACCATATATCTCTCCACCTACCGTGGTTATATATTTCTTTTCTCTGTACAGACCATACTCCAATGCTACCTGCATACTGAAAATCTACTCTGCAGGATTTCGGCATGAACCCGCGCCCTTCTAGATACTAGTTCAATGCGCTACCCACTACAACCACTCTAACTCTGTACCTACAAGCAGTGAAGTAGAATGTAATTTTAGGTAACATTGCAGTTAATAATACTGTGTTATGTCCAATAATGTATCAGTACGAAATATTATACTACATATAATCTGTATTTAGTTATCATCCCATAGCCAATTACCTGATGTAGTTACAGGGACAGATCAAGATGGGACCTGGGACATAACCCCATTTCACCCCAAATTCATAACAAACACATGAAACTGTTCTGTGAATGTTCTAAAACTTAAATTAAGTAATTTCAGAATTGTTTATAATACTGATTTTATTTGATTAATTTAATATTGATACCGAAAATTATGATGAGAGANTCCATGAATCGAAAGTCTTCACTTGCACCTCAAAAATGGGGAAGTGACAACCCGAAACAGAAAGTCTAGATCTGCCGCTGTATGGTTAACCTTGTGTCTTACATTCTTGATATTATGGCACATATTTATTTTTAAACTATTTTGCTGAGTCATAGCACACGGTGCAAAAAATTAGGAGCAATGTCGCAGGATGATGTCCTCTTAAATATGGGTGAAATTGTACTGAAACTGGCGTATATTAACATATGCCACATTTCATTCCAAAATAACATACAAACCACCATACTCTTACTTTTCAACATGTCAAACAAATTTCAAATATGAAAAGTAATACAGATTTCCACTTTTAAATCCTTTCTTATTTTATATGTAAGTTACCTTAAATGGTACGAAAATTAATCACATGGTTATATTAATAACAAATAATTTATGCTTTTATATACTTACATATTTGAATTATGGCTTGAACAATATCTTCATATATTAAATAAAACATTTCTTATATAATAACGCTCCTAAATAATGCATAAATGTAAATTTTATATAATTTTTCCATTTTGCGCGAAAATAGTAGTGGATTAAAGTTAAATTCCAAATGTTATTCCAGAATATTGGTAACATATTTGGATTCTAACATAATTTATATGCAGGAGATGGACAAAATAATATAAGCACCATGCAATATAGAACATTTTGTTGCATGTTGGAAACACTGCTTCCGTGTAAATAATGCGATGCGTATGTATTGCATAGTTTACGTGCCAATTCTTGTAGGTTATATTTCAGTGTATTATACGCTTTCTTCTGCGACGGTTAAAACAAGCAATCGGTGAAATGTGTGATCTCTCAGACTTCGAAAGATAACAAATCGTTGGTGCTCGGTTAGCGGGAGCGTCTGTGACTAAAACCGCTGAATTGTTTAAAGTTTCACGAGCCACAGTATCCACGGTAATGACAGCATACACAAAACATGGTAAAACATCATCGGCGAAGAGGAATAGTGGGCGAAACCCAAAGTTAACTGACAGAGACCGATGAAAATTAAAAAGAATTGTGGCCAGACAACATAAAACTACCGCGGCAAAAGTGATGGACACTTGATGATTGGAAGAATGTGGTATAGTCCAATGAATAATCGTTTACATTGTTTCCTACAAACGGCCGGGTTTATGTATGGAGAACCCCAAAAGAAGCCTACGATCCGGACTGCCTGCTTCCTAGAGTCAAGCATGGGGGAGGTTCCGTTATGATTTGGGCGGCTATATCGTGGTATTCAGCTGGTTCTCTCAGTCACATCACTGGCCGGATTACTGCGAATGAATATCTCGACATCCTCAATGATGAAATTCTTACTATGACTAGCATATTGCTGCCAAACACTGCCATATTCCAAGATGATAATTCACCCAAACATACAGCATAAAATGTTCAGTCTTGGTTTGAGAAGTATCAGAATATCATCAAACATGTTCCCTGGCCAGACCTCAACATAATTGAACCGTTATGGGGAGTTTTAGAGCAGAGAGTGAGGAGCAGATTTCCATCTCCAACATCATTGAAGCAATTGGCGGATGTTTGAATACAAGAATGGGACAACATTCCGTTGGAAACTATTCAGACACTCTACGAATCTGTTCCGCAAAGATTTGCAGCCGTTCTGAAAGTAAATGGTGGCCCAACACCTTATTAATAAATAAATATTTTGTATGTGTCAGGTGTTCATATTATTTTGTCCATCCCCTGTACAACCTAGTCAAACAAACGCAAACAGTTTGAGGCGTTGGTCGAACATACGAGTACCTACCAGCCTCAACGATATATTTTACAACAAGTAGACAACTCACAGCTAATTATAGACTCTTTATTTTTTAGTAAGGCTGTTATATAGAACCAAAATATTAAAGGAAATAAAAGTAATTTTATGTTTTATTCAGAACATGTTAATAAACTGCTAGGAATTTAAAATGCAATATTTAAGAAGGTCATGTCAGAATGACCCAATATCGAAATAATGTGTAGAGCCGGGTAGGAAAATGACGTGATTAGTTGTTAAGGCTAGTGGGGCAGCAAATGTACCAATGGCGACACTGATAAGCGGCATATAATTGATGGTTGGAGGAGACGATGAGAGGTAGTGGGATTCTGTTTCACCCGCCGTTCGTGTGTACAGACGGAATGAGCAGGCTGCATCGAACAACATGGCATCCATACAAAGAGGTATTCACTTTTCACCATGCCATATTCGTGGCCTTATCGAATTGAGTTTAAGGATTATTCTGCCGCGAAATTGGTTCTCGTTTGGGAAGAAATGCAACTACACCGAAGCGGACATGGTATCAGTGGGTCGAGGAGGGACGGGCTGAGCGATGTGCAGGAAGCTAATGGCACCATCGCGCCAACGAATATGATGACAGGCATATGGTGCACGCGGCGATAATGGGCAGTACAGCCAAATCAAACTCCCTCGTGCAGGAGTTCAGGAAAATGGCACATAAATCTGTGTCCACAGGCATGGTTCTTCGCCGTTTGCAGCATCAGGCCATACTTTTCCAGGCGCCCATTACTGCAGCTGTTGCTGACTGCTCACGACAGGCACCTGTAGCTGCAGTTGTGAATAGAACGTCGGGCCTGAAGGGACGAATGGCATGCCATTAACTTCGAAAAATTCCGCATCTGTGTGTAGCACCACGGTGGTCGCATTAATGTCTGGTGGTTCCGTGGTGCATTTCTGGCCGAGTCATGCAATATGCACCCTCATACTGGCCCACTACCTAGAGTTACGTTGTGGGATGACGTCGGATTTCAGTCCTGCTTTCGCCTAGTCCCAACCGGGTAGTGCGGGACTGTATGTGGCACACATCGCCCGACGTTTCCTGGATTACCACCTTATCACACTGTTTCCCTTACCTGCGCGTTCTCTGGATCTCTAGTCCATTAAAAAACGTGTGGTCCGTGTTCAGGCGTCGAATAGCCTGCTACATGCCACCTGAAGGCAACAACGGATGAATTTTCTGAATGTATCGAAGCAGCATGTGTGAAGATATTCCTTAGAGCATCTAAAGTCTCTTCCTGTCAATAATGCGTCGTGTAGCAGCGGTTATTGCGGCTCGTGTTAGGGGCTCAAAGTACTTATTTCCCAATGTCCTGTATGTCATACTGAGCTGAAAAATTAATTATATAATGTATGATATAGGTGGTTCACAATAAAGAGAGCACTCTCGAAATAAACATTTGAAAAAATCACTGCTCCCTATCTGCACACATTTCAGCGAAAGCAATGACAGCAATACTGACAGTAAAGTTGGCAGCGAATAAGGAGAAGTAATTCAAGAGCTTAAAGCCTTACTAGACACAATATTAAACATTAACGGCACCTGAAATGCATAAATGTCTTTCAATTGTATGCACAAAAGAATACAAACAGTGAGATGATAACACATTTGCATTTTTAACCAATTCATAACATCGCTTGGTTAACGCAACGTTTCAAGTTATTGGTTCCTTTTTTTTTTACCTGTTTCTATTCTAGTGTTCAAATGCTCTGAATTCCGGGAATTTAGGTTTCTGTCTGTTCCATCCCTTGGTTAGTTATCGTTACGTGCCTTGAACATTGTGATTTGTGTGGCAGTTCGTGACCTCAAATATAAAATATTTAATTACATCATAAATAACACATTTAGGTTTATTAACCTTCTGTCAATAAAGTGGTATATTTAACATATTTTTTTTAATTTCGACGTTGTTTCTGATCGCTGGAAGTCTATAACATTTCACGTGATATGTCGACCTGGCCAGCATGTGTATATGTAATTAAAACTAGTTATAATAATAATACAAAAACTTTAAGAACTTAGTTCGTGTGCATTTAATTACATTTGCAATATTGTTTAGCAGTTGTGGAGCTTCACTAGATGGGTTTTGTATTTACGTGACAGTCCGAGAATACGAGTAGATTCCTCGGTAGTTAATTGATCAGATTTTAGAAATAATGCTACGTTACTGCTTCATATTATCATGGAACGTTCCTCTTGTATTTTTAATATGTTAGCACAGTTCTTCGACATGCCAAAATATGCCCAAGTATCAATGTACACGCACATACATTACCGCCTACAAAAATCCGCGATTTTTTCAATTTAAAAGTTACAATCTTGACAAATCACACAGCCTTGATTAAGGCACTGCTGTGATGGTAGGCAACACATTTCACAGCTGTTCTCTTGGCAGTCCAACTGGAATCTTCCCTTGTCAATACAATATCTCCGACATACACTTAATCTCTTGTCGATGTCCACTTGCCACAATGCTGTAATGTGTGGAGATACTTCTGAGACCAGCACTGAGTGCCAAAAATATTGTGTGGCCAGTTTCAGTAACTGATAACGATCTAACCTCTAATGGGAAGATGTGTTACATCTGGAGATGGTGAAGCATTCAAACTGTCACCAATATGGAAATGTACCAGTGTTAATACACAAAGAATTTTTCTTTTTCTTCTCATTTTGTTATTCTGATCTACAATTTTAACATTACCTTCTTTTTATACACATTCATTGTAAACTGTGCATATATTACGTAAAGGAAAACTATATAATTGTCTGAAATCCAAATTGCAGACAATTTTGTGGTCAAAGACTACCCTCAAAATATCAAACGTTGGGAAATTTTAATGATTACAATAATATGTTTTAATGAGTCATTTTTATTTCTAATGGATATTATTTGAGATATGATGGTTGTAATTAAAAACAAATCAACTTTTTGCATAACACAGAAATTATAAACTCATATGTACAATATATAAAATTAATGACAAAAATAAAAACAAAATTCCTTTTAAGCCTACTTTTTGAAGGATCACTTTCCTGTCTGTGTGTGTGTATCACCAACCCAGCAACCCCCTTAAAAAAAAGGTGAACACCTGAACCGACTATCATCAAACTCGGTACATATATAGAATACAGTAAGGAAGTCCTACTTCTATAGTTTTCAACCACGCCATTCGCTTACTTCTAAAATGGTGCTCATTTTAGTACCTAGGATGCTATTTCATATCTCGATAGCCGTTCAACAGATTTAAAACAAATTTTGTACGTTGACAGTGCATTATATAAGCGTTGAATTTATATGTTTATCGTTGTTGGTACACAATTTTGGAAGACAGCACTATGGGAGAAAGATTTTTACTATACCTAGAAAACCATGTAACTATTCTTGCCAAATTAGGCACATAAATAATACAATTGTAGGCCATCAAAGCTTGTATTTTAAAACGATAAAGCAATTATTTTTAAAGTAGAGGCTAAACCAAATATGTTAGGTTTATTTTGTGTACATACCATACCATTCGGCCAATTTTGACTAAATTTGGCATGAAGAAAGTACTTATTACGCGCATCGTATGTTCCAACGAGTTGCCGCTTTTCTTCGCCATTTAGAAATACAGTGCCATGTGTAGAAATAAAGATCTTGTCATATCTCGGATAAAGATTTACCGATTCCTGCCAAATTTTGCTTACAAGTAATACTACAGTAGACCATAAAGATTTATATGTTTGAAGTCGGCCAAAACTTATTTTCACAATGGCGACCACTTTAACATTTTAGCTTAGTTTGCTCAGTTAAGAATACATGTAACCTATTTAAAATTAACTTAGTGAGCCGCCAGTACCTACTGCAAACCTACAATTTGTCAACGCGGACCACATTTTGTCCATCATTTTGTAAGATAGGATAATATAAATGTATGAGGTTTATTTTTATTATATCTCGGGAAAAAGTGACGGATTATCACCAAATTTGGCAAACAAATAGCACTGCATCAGGTTATGTAAACGAGCATATTTTAAGTGTCAGACAATTATTTTCAAAATGGTTCCCATGCAGCCATTTTTACTTAATATGCTTTATTGTAGAAACCATGCAATAATTTAATTTAATCTTTGTATGCTGGCAGTATATATTAAAACAATGGTATTTGCAAACAGTTTTTTTGTCCGCCATTTCTTAATAATGTATACAATTGCGGCAAATATGTCATATCTCCAGATTAAACCAACATAGTCATACTAAAATGATCACACACGTAGATAAATGGCACGCCGCATAAATTAATACGTTTTGACTGAGTAAAACATTTATTTTCAAAATAGTGGTGACATTAACATTTTAGCTTAGTATGTATAGCCTCTCTGTGAAACTTCAAAACCAATTTCAACTTAACACTTGTATGCTAGCCGTATCTATTAAAACCATCAAATATGTATTTACATAGTCTAATTCATCCACCATTTTGAAAGAAAGACCCGCATAAAAAAGTTAACATTTACGTCACATTTCAAAAAACAATTAACAGATTCCTGCCTAATTTGGCTAAACAATTGTACCGTAGTAGTCCGTGTAAGTTTTTAGCCATATTAATTTTTATTTTTGAAGGAGGTCGGACACTTATTTTCATAATCGCAGCATTATAAATATTTTAGCTTAGTATGATATATCAACAAAACTATATAACCAAATCTTATCTTGTCATTCTGGCACTATTTATGCAAGCATCAAATAAACTAATGCAAAAACTCTTTTCTCCAACATTTTATAAGATAGTAATACATACAAATTTCAGCTTTGATATCCTTTCACAGGAAAGAATTACATAATTCTCAACTAATTAATGCAAAATGTAACATGTTTGTTGTTCAAAAAGGGCACATGATTTAAGGGGTTGGACATATATTTTCAAAATAACAGCTATGTAAATATGTTTGCTTAATATGTCACATATTCAGAAAAAGGTAAATGGAACTTGTATGCTGGTAGTGTCTATAATAATCATAAACTGTTCTTAAGTACAAACTTTTTGTTAGCCATTTATGAAGATCGTGACATGAAATAAAATTGAAATACTATGCCATATCTCGGGGACCAGTCAACCGATAACAACAAAATCTACATGCATATAGTGCTGCGGCAAGGGATGTAGACGTACAGGTTTTAGGTGGGGTAGACTTTCTAGTAGCGTTTTTAGGCCTACAAATAATTCAGATTTATATTTTATATCTATTAAACAATTCAATAAAATTTAACCAAATTGTGTACGCTAACAGTATTCATTATAAGCATTAACTTGAAAAGCAGCAAATTTAATTTCGTTCAATTATTAAAATACATGCATGAATAAACAAAACCTGTGTATGGGGCCAAAAAAAATTTTAACTCTCAAAAACATCATTATTTATATCAACTGTATAGACTTGTTTGGCGGCTCAATTGATTGCCTACGTTCGAAAATATAGCTAGAGACAGGGTTTGTATTTTTGTGACGTTTCCTTTAGAAACGGTGTTTGGTGGTTGATTTAATAATGCTTAATAATAGTGTCAAAAACGTTTTAAAAAAAAGTTTCAATAGGATACTCTAAAGCAAAGTTGTAAAACTTGAAAAATTTGTTTACTCACGTTGCCCAGTATTTGAAATGTATGTATTTAAAACACTCCAATAATATATTTAGTCATTTTAGCTTAACTTACAAGGGCGTAGTGCTTTGGCACAAACGACCTATGTTCGAATCCCAGTCGGGCTTTTATTTCTTTTATATCAACCGAAACACTTTGATGTGTGTAGAGGTTTAGTTGCACCAAACCCATTTTATAGTTAATGGCAATCTATTAAGAACAACATAATAATTTGGTTTCGAGAACAAAGAATTTCACTACCCCTATACAAATAATTAATTTGGTTGCGTCAAGCAACTTTGTTTGACTCAATAAAACCATTTTATCAGTGTGGGCCCGCAACTCCCAGAGCCTCTTAAAGCGTATCGTGGATCTCCAAACCCCCATTGATCGCATAACCACTAAAACGGTGTCGTTTATCTCTCATGCCCTCTTATACCCGAGCAACGTTGGAAAGTTCAGCTAGTTCATTATAAATATCAGTTTTTTTAGCCCTTGTATAGTATTATTTGAAAACTTTTCAATTGTTTCATTCCTTCGTAGTATTAACATTCTATATTGTTTCTATGATGGAAATATTATTTGTTATATTTTGGGTAATTTTAACCTCTTAAAAATCTTTACGTTGTCACATGACAAGTATGAGGAGCAAATTATTATTTTTGTCTTTGACTTGCACTTCATTATCTATATGTATTTATTATAAAAATCTGAAAAAATTTTCGTGCAATATATATGGTGATATTCTTTCAATTCATAATGTATGAATTTAGAGAATATTTACCATAATGGAAAACTTCCACGTCATTTCACAAGAACATTTAATGGCAGAAGAAATTCTCCTCATAAATATAATATTTTTGATAATTTTTATTTCATTAAAAATTCCTGTGGAAGAGCTTTCATCTAGAAAAATAATCATGAGAAATGAGGATTTTGCGTAAGTATGGCGAAAACGTTTAGTTTGTATTTATATTAAGCTAAAATGTTAAAATATGCTTTCTATGCTATAATTATTTTATCTAATTAAAAATTACTTATGATATACGCCTTTGCAGAGCTATGTCGCCAAGGAAAGCAGTCTTCGTTCAGTTTGCCCTCTGACGGGAACAGATACCAGTTTCCGAAAAGTCGCTATTGGTTCGCCAAGAAAACTCTGTTTGTACTTCGATGTCTTCGTCGTGTCTCCAGGTTTTCAGCTTAGATATTTGGTTTTTGCCTCTGTGTTTGTATGTGTTATCTTCGTTTGGTTGCACGTATTTGGATATATTGTTTACTCGCTTGTTTCACGTCTAGTTTGGTTTCGTTTAGTTTGGTAGAACTCCTAACTAAATGCCTCGTGGAATAATTTGTTATGTTTTAAGTATCTGTTGGCAAGAGCTAGTCTTGCTTTATTTTCATGTAATTTCAATGTAATCCTCTGTGCAACGGCGCATGACCGAAGTAAAATTTCATTTCATCACTTATCCCGATTTCAAGTATTATTTTACATTAAATAATCAAAATTCACTTTCATAAATTCTTCATCTTGAACTTATCGGGAAGTTTCCTCTGTAAATAACTAAGTATTTTAATTTTTCACTCATTTGAATACGTTCCCTTTCTTGGATATTAGTTAAATAAATTGACTTTAAAAATGACGAATTCATGTGCACTGAATGAGTGACAAATCACGTGAATACCCAATCACATCAAAGTTTTATATTTGCGATAACACATCATGCAATGATGCATATATACCTAACAAAAAGAAAATATAAAAAAACCGACTGTGTCAAAAACGAACTGAAAATATGGAAACAAGTACCTATAAATTTCGGATAGAAAATCATTTACCATCGGCTTGAAATGGCCACGATTCTCAGCCTTTAGGGAGTGACTGTTAAGGGAAATAAAATGACATGGGCTCGCTAAAATTCATGCTTTTAAATAACACGCCGCCGGATGCTTCAGACATTTCTGTCCAACCTGTAAAAACATGTAACTCACTTTAACCTCCGAATGCATGTTATCATTTGATAGCTTCAGACATTTCTGCTCAACCTGTGAATACATGTAACCCATTTAAGCCTCCAATTGTATGTTATACTTTCATAGCATGAGAGAGATCCCATGTCATTTTATTTCCCCTAGCAGCCACTCCCTAAAGGCCGAGAATCGTGACCATTTCATGCCGATGGTAAATTATTTTCTATCCGTAATTTATACGTACTTATTTCCATATTTTCTGTTCGCTTTTGACGCAGTCGGATTTTTTTTTGTTTTTTTTATTTACTCTTTATTTACGTCTTTCTAGTGTGTGCTTTATGTATTTTAATTCGTATCAACTAGACCTTCGTGTAATTAAGTATATAATTTTAAGTCTCTTAGGTGGTTTAATTCCTCTAGGGAATGTTGATCATGCGGTATATTTAACAACTTTTTAGCGTCAACAGAAATGATGGCTAGACCTGAGAGAGAGCTGACTCTACTAAGAGCCAAATACGCCTGATCTTCAGCGAAAAGGTGGCTGCTTAAATAGACGACGGGCCGGTCTAAAGTTTTTCCTTGTCATTTATTAACCATTAGCGCCCAGCATAGGATTAAAGAGAGCATACGCCGCTCGATCTTGCCTTGACCACGTAGCATCAAAGTCGGTCGTGGAAGGCTCGATGTGGACAGAGACACCTGGTTGGTCGCCTGTTACACTTGAATAGTTATATTCCAGGAATACCGCCCGAGGTAGTTCCCCAACCTCAAACTGTTCTCTGCGTAAGGCAGGTCATTCTATTTTACGAATCACTCCCATGGTGCTTTTGACCAGTCCATGATTAACAATCATGTTGCGTCTCAACATCACTCGTGACCCTATATCAATTTTGAGCGTATTTGATATACCACCTGTTTTATTGGGATAATCAGATATATAGTCGCCTCGTGTATGTTGGCCCTTTCCTTTTGCTTCCAATGAAATGTCTAATGCATTAATAATATAGACGTATGTAGGTTTTCCCAACTCTTCCGTTATAGTGTTAGTTGTAGGGAAAATTCGGTCAGCTTTCCCGTCACTGAACGGTCCGGCCAGTAGTACTCTGCAGCTATCTCTGACAGATAACTGTTGCATGGTTAATTGTCCAACACGGTGTCTAAATCACATTGAATATTTTCGCTATAAAAGATAACCGCCAACGACGTCTGCCCTAACGCGTCTGCCAACGTTGGTCGCTCACTCGGTTATATTCTGTCCCCCGCGCACCGAGCACGAGCACTGCTCCGCTGGAACACGCGTTCTTCGGTACGATCGCGGCCCGCCGCTTGAACCTTAACAACATTTAGAACGTTGTCAAATTACGTACCGTGTGAGATATAGATTGTGCCGTCAAGCAAATTAAAACGATCATAAGGTTATAGGTAATTTACTTTCACCTTTAAAAGCACCGCACTAGAAATATAATCGTATCCTTATTCTGTTTTCATTAAAGATCATTTTCACAAAGGTCTAACATTATTGTTTGAATATAACGAGTAACTATTATCATTAACGTAAACACTGTAATCCGAAAGTGATCAAGGTTTTTGTGAGTTTACCGTACCTACCTAATATCGTAGTCTTCTTACCATATTTTTTTGACGATTTTATAGGATATGTTTATAATATACCTTGAATACACACACATATCTAATATATAAAATTCTCCCGTCACAGTGTTAGTCACTGAACTCCTCCGAAACGGCTGCACCTATTTTTATGAAATTTTTTATGTATACTCGGTAGGTCTTAGAATAGATTTATATCTATTTTTTACACCCCTAAGTAATAAGGGTGGCCACCCCCAAACATTTTTTTTTATGATGTGGCATCAAAAAATACATACCCTCCTAAATTTTCACCCTTCTACCACCAACCCTTATTTTTTTATAGCGAAATTCTCCCGTCAAAGTGTTAGTCACTGAACTCCTCCTCCGTCATCGTCCACAGAGCTCCATGCCTCTTCCAATTATATACCACATCCTCACACACTTACAATAAGTTATAGTTATTTTTTTCTAATACTATAATCACTAGAAATACTTTTTATGGCAAAACAANTATATATATATATATATATATATATATATATATATACATATATATATATATGCAATCATTTCATCAATACATTTCTTTTAAAACCGATGTCGATGTTAAAAAAAAAAAAACAAATTATACATTTAAGAAATATGGCAGCTGACGGCGGCCATATTTGTTTTCCTGGTACTTAATATATCCTATGTCCCTCCCAGGACACAAAAAATATAACGACACCTCATTTATTAAAACCCATCCAGCCGTTAAAATGCTACAAGGGAATAAATAATCCAACAAGCATACATACTTGCATTCATAAATACGCGCGAAAAATATAAACCTGCCTTTGCTTTCGAGCAGTTGGGCAAAAACATTTATACCCACATGCATAGATAGGAGTGAAAAACATAACCCAACCTTTGATTACGCGCAGTCGGGTAATAAAATTTTACTACACAGCTCAGAATAAAGTCAAAACAAAGGGAAATTGAAACATGTTTATTTATTTCGAAAGTTGTACCCATATCCAATGTTGTCAAATTTTATAGCATATGTATTTCATGAAATTATTTAACCATGATACAAATTGTTAAAGTAATATAATTTTACAGCCCAAAGTACAGTTTTCGAAGGCGCTATCATAAGTGTGTCTTGCAGGAAACTGCAAGTCTTGCAGGTGTCTCTCTACAAAGTATATCATTAATAATGGTGCAGACAGGTTCTTTTAAAGTTACCGCATATATGCATCGTCGTGTGCAAAAATATAAAATCCTTCTTGTCTTTGTTTTATTAAAACGAAATCCAGTTATTATGGTTAATATAAGAAATTCAGCCAACTATTATATTTACATATATCTTAAAATGTATGTTCGTTTCTTATTAAATGCATAAAATGGCATTTAACTATTTTTCAAATATATATAGGCCTAAACTTAAAATAATGAAACCTGAGCCTAATCGACACAAGAAAGTACGAGAATGAAGAAACGTTAAGTATTTCGCAAATTAGCACAGCAAATAATTTTTGCTTACACTAAGAAAAAGTTTTTCTTAACAAAGTTATTTGGCTCAACCAAAGTAATTGTTTATTTTTGGTCAGTAAAATATTTAGTTTTCGAAACCAAATTGTTTTGATGTTAATATTTGGTTGTCTCAAACAAGGATTTGATCGGTGCAACTAAATTTTTTTTTGCCTCTACCTACTCGTACATTAAACAGTTTCGGTTAATATAAAGAAAGGCCCAACCGAAACTCGAAATTAGATCGTTTGCACACGAATGCTGCACCCTATAATCCTCAGCTAAAGCGACTATAGACTAAATAGCAATATATTTTTAACATACATTTTGAACACAGGGCAACGTGCGCAAATAAATATTACAAATATTACAGGTTTACTTTTGAGTTTTCAGTTGAACTTGTTGTATTAGGATGTTTTTACAATTATTAAGTATGAATGAATGTACTACCAAACATTTTCACTATCCTTATTGTCACAGAAAACGCAAACAAATTCTCGAGCTGTATTTTCGGACGACGGTTATCAAATGAGTTGCCAAACAAATATACACAGTTGATACAACAAATTGATTGTTATTGGAAGTCCTATTTATTTTGGAAAAATACAGAGGTATGTATACTTTTAGGTAAACAAAACAATTTAGTTGCTTTTCGAGTTTTGTTCAACAAACAAAGTATTTTGTTGCGGCGACTATCTACATTTTTGGTCCAATAAAAAATAATATTTGGCGTCTAGAACAAACCTTTCCCTCAGTGTAGTTTGCACAAATAAACGTCGAAATACATATAATTAACCAACAATTATTAATTAGTTCCCGGACTAAAGTTTTCCGGCCATTGCCTAATAACTGAGATGTTTGGAGTATTAAGTGCTAACTAGTCACAAATGTACTCATGTTTCGCTGATGTCCCACTTAAATTCAAGGTTCGCGTAGCACTCTAAACATGTTTAGACTCTGCAAACACGAGGTTTGTTCTATGTTCTTCGTTACGATTAAATATGTTATTACTACTCGGTTCTCGTTCGGTCTACACAGTTTCGTAATCTAAGAGTTCCTCTGGCACCATATGGATGCCGATAATTTTTGCAGTCATCGTTTCGTAGCTACCGTGTCTATAGTTGTACAAAAAAGTGAAGACATTCGAAAAGCGTACAAAATTCGGCTAAGCATGGAATATGTTGCAAATTATCTGGAACTACAATTTTAATAAAGCGCAGTGAAACTCACTATCTATTTATTCATGATAAAATACAATATTTCAGTTTTCAGGCATAACTCTGATAAATATCATGTTATTTACTTTAAGCTATAGCGACACCTTTCAAAATCAGAGACTTTTGTTAGAAACGGCTCCCGTGTTTCTGTACGCCGAACTAAATATCGACCTGCGTCTTTGTATTTTGGCTGGTAACATTCCGTACTGGTCACGGTATCGTTTGAATGCTCATTAAGACGCTCTCTCCTCCCACCCTCCTCTGAAACAAAACTAACATTCTTCTCGACTTGCGTACTGGGGCGCAACTCCGCAACTTGCAGTACAATAGGGTGACGTAGTTCGCTTAAAAACCAAACAGTCTGNTTTTTTTTTTTTTTTTTTTTTACACTGCTGCATTTCTTTGCGTGACTACCGTGTACTGAAATAAGAAAGAACCACGACCTTATTGCAGTATAAAAACGAAGTCTTGAGAAAAATATTTTCTGGTTACTTCTATGTTCTTCGAAAGTAGGAAGAAATTTTTATTTAATAATCGATACTTAGTTTTGGAATCTCGTAGATCCTTCTTTTCATTGCTTGCAAATTTACGAAAAATAATTTCTATTTAATCGAAATGTCTATCTACATTGAATTTTTCTGCTAACGATCATCTTAATAAATTCCATGGTATTTTACTTTCCGTCGATAATGGTAGAAAATATAAATAACTTTAACTGGGGATATTTTTTTTTGTTTATTCTATAACCTTGATTTTAAAAAATATGTTTTTTTAAGTTGGGACGAATGCGGTATACTCGACTTAAAATCTTATCGTCTGGTCTCTCACTAAAAGTGACACTGATAAGCTGAAGATTTTAAATAAATACCTGTTACTTTTTATGTAACACATGGGCTACCCAAAAAGATTTTCATTCGCGCATTTTGAGTTCTTGTTCGGTTAGCTTGGGACTATTAAAAACAGCGCTTTTTATATGTCATAGAGATATCTAAGCTTATTGTACAGTTAAGCGTATATAAACTGTCCTCTTTAAATTTCGTAAAACCCAAGAAGAGAGATGAAAAATGTTTACTTCTCCATGAGAGAAACTAAGGATAGAAATATCGCCAGTGACGCACTGCCCAAGTATGAATTCTACAGATAAACAAATTATATTTTATTGGTATTCAGTATACACGCATGTCAAGTATTTTAATCACTATTTCAGCAGGAAGGAGTTTCTAAGTGTTAAGAGTGTGGAGCTCCATATTACACGCACTACCCAGTGGCGTAATGTATTTTAAAGGCTCTAAAACAAGTTAACAGATGGATACATGGCATATAGTTATGTATTTCTGACAAATTAATATGGTTGTGTTTCCTTCATGTTGACTCAGGTATGGAGCTAGATAGTCGAATTATTTTAAAAACGTTTTTACATACAACACATTTTATACAAGTTCTCTCTTATATCTCTTTATTTTTGTTATGTTAAATTATCTTGTATCCCTGTGGCAGTTTTAAAAAATCGTGCCACATAATTACTTTGACCCATATTATTCGGGAATCAACATGAACCTTAAATAGCTTACTCGGCAAAAAGTAGGAAAAGATTTTATATGTCAACGATGTAATAATCTCTACAGAATTTTCAATAAAACGCCATTTAACTAAACATTTATTAGGAATTGTGTTACTAACAAGTCGGAAATATATTTCATTTAAAATTACCAATGCACTTATATGCAAAGTGGCACTCAGTTCATTATGCACAACGTTCCAAGGAAGCCCTCTTGACCACGAGATCTAGTATTACGGTATCGGTGCTTAACTAAAGGACAGAAGTACACCCTATTATTACTATCTTAAGGCCCCCGCCTACCCAACCGAACTGCGATGCAGATTGTTTGCAGTACTCGTTTCCCCACGAAACTATTAAGCGTGCGTCCAACTTGCTGATCTACGAAAAGAACATTCACTTTAGACGACGGCTCTTGAGTACTTTCAAGACGCCATATACATTAGTAACACCATTTCAGAGTACTCCAAAATTCCCCCAAGAAAACGCGTTAGATACATATAAAACTACTCAAGGGCCCTGCATGGAACCGTCCTACAGACTTTCCACCAATAAAATAGTAGGGTTACGACTGAAAGTCTCATAGGTACACGCAGTGTGACGAGAACACAGCGCGCCAGTTCAGAGCCTTGCGTTTAGCAGCGATGGGGCACTTGAGGTGCGTGGCAGTGTCGCCCTTATCGCTCTTAAACGCGTAATAAAGCTCCAGGTAGGTGGGAGCCTTAAGGGTTCCACCTACCTGGCACTTGAACTGTGTTGCAGAGTGTTTGAAATTATGGCTTTTTGACGAAACTATCAAACGGGCTCCCAGTATGTTTACCTAATAAAATACATCGTACCACACACGAGTAAGGAATAGTACTTTAAAATTACTACGTATGCTGTAAATATTATTTTATGGGGCCCTCCAATATAGTTAAAAAAGGTTTTTCACACTGCCGTATCTTAAAACATGTCAGCTGTATGCAATCCAAACTACGATAGGAGACACTAATGAACTTTGCTTCAGACGTTTCATCAATAAAATTATAGACTCAACGCTGAAAATCCCATAGGTGCTCGCAGCGCCACGATAACATTGCACGCGTGCGCATAGTGGCCATAACACTCTTGTAGCTCGTGGCAGTGTAACCCTTATAGCTCCCGCACTTATCGGCCATAAAAGGAGAAAACCGATGCAGGCAGGTGGGCCCATTAAAAACACCCTATTTATGTTCGTTAGCACTTTATAAGGTTATTATACAAAATACTTTACCCATTGAGGGTAAATAGTAAAATGTAGTAACTCTTTATTTTTAAACTATGTATATTGTGTATTATATAAATCTATTAAATTTGAGGCTATGTAAATGTAAAACATTTAATTTACTTATTTTTTAAACCAGAAAACCGTTGTTACGATTTTTATAGGGAATTATGATCTATTAAGTAATATTTGTTTCCCTATAGCAGAAATGCGATAAATTTTCAGTTTCTTTTATACTTTCCAAAAAAAATTTCGTTATAACTTACCGCTGTTTGGTTGTAAAGTTGTGACACAAATCTAGATTTTTGCTTAATAGATTGCCACTGCTGTAGCTTAAAGCTAAACATTTTATGAATTTGCTCATGGTATAGTGATTGGGAAGTATTTTTATAGAACAGTGTTCTCAATTGGATTAAAAAAAACCATACACGAATTTTCTTCCAAAATTATTACAGAAATCTCAGAGATCATAGAACCAACAAGTATAAGTAATGATTTATTAAATAAATGAAACGGAGTATTTAAACCTGTTTGTGCAGCATTTATAAGATCATGTTACCCTCAAAAAGTGACTGCATTATTCTTAATATTTTTTTATGTAAATGCAAAATTTTACAATGCAATCTTATTACGTTTTTTTTTTTTTAAACATGTGTCGTACACAGTGACCTACCATTTATTTGAATACTACCGAATACTTGGAATTCATTATATAAACCTCTTGCGTAACGACGGTAACCACAGCCATTGAAGAAACTATAAACAGCAGATGTATTTATCTTAATAATACATACGTAATATGATATAAAATATACTTTCCTTCCTCTTCCACTGGAAAGTTTTCATAGCGGTATCTTTAATGCCAGAAAACTTGCATATTCTAAGACAAAGTTCAAAACATCACTACGCAGCAAGTTGGATTTTTTTTTCTCTCGGAAACTCCAATGAAGATCTGAACAAACAGGGGTTTCACATCTCCATAAGTTAAGCTATCGGAGCTATTTCAAAAGGCATATACAGTGGAGTACTGTGATGAAGCATTAAATATTCAATGAAGTACGCCCTTTCTATTTTCTACCCCTCTCTTTCAATTTTCCCTTGCCTTTAGTTTACTCCCGCACCCGCCATCGACCGCTCTCTGAGTATCCTTATAGTATCAATTTGGTACTTCTATTAGAAGCTTGCTGAAAGGAATACCTCAGCGGTCTGGAAAAAAATCATCTGGAACGCAAAGAGTGTTTAAAATTTTATTGTCACTCCAAAGAGCAAACTCAGCCGGAATGGACTCAAATCTCACGTCAGAAATATTGATGTAAGATATCAAACCCTATTCAGTGAACCACGGTACACAAAAAAGCTAAGTGAAGCATTTTTTAATCGAACATTTTGTTGAAGTAAAAAAAAATTCTATGTGAAACGAAAGCAAGAACATTTTTAATACATATAAATAATTTTTGATGAGAAAAATTATGGATTACTTACCTTAACTGTGGTCAAAATCAAGAAAATTGCTGAAGATGAGTCTGTAACGTTTTAAGGTTTACATTTTTTGCTTCTTCGGTATTTAACGACATTTTGAGCAATTACAAAAAGTAATGCTTTTGCCGTAACTCAAAAATGCTGCTTTTATAAGGGGTACAAATACAGTGTTTTGCAAATAAAGTTAACGTGAATATGTTGTGTGTATCGTGGTATTATAACGAGATAAATACTTCGGCATTTCTATAATAAATTATTAAGGTATGCCATTAGAGAACATAACATAAAATAATAGCATAAATTCAGTTATTGTCCCAAAACTTGTCAAGGAATTTTAAAAATATGCTTTCTTATGCAGATTGCTAACAAGTGTATTTCCACCCAGTCTATTTTGTCAGAACGTGTAAAATATTAACATCTCTACAAGCAGAATTTAACATATTTCCTTTTTTTCCTTTACGAATATTTCTGTTATTTTCTGCTATCTCTGAAAAATTTATCGACTATTTTCATTCCGTAAAGTAACGATTGCTTACATTTAAAGATATGTTTTGTTCATAAAAATGTCATTCTTTGATGTATACCTAAGTTAGCAGATAGTAATTATGTAAACTGGTCAACTATATATGACGACCTTATTTCGCCATGTTATTTTCTCTATGGCTGAGTTTGTATAATGGTATATTTCAAACTCAATGAAGGTGATTTTCAATACTGTTTATTCAATAACTTATTTCATAATCTTGGTATTAAGACGCGATAGAACACATCGTCGCTTTTTCATAAGTAAAAGTGGAACAAGGTTTACTTAACTCAATATGACATCGAAAATTAATGCAATTCTCATTACATTAAAACGAACTAAAGAACAGAAGTTAATGAATGAAATAAATCGAAATATTATTTAAAAATTTTCTATGAGAAAATAAATGGAATTGGCGTTTTATCTCTAAACTAATGTAATGTATGTGCGGTAAACTATCTTCGATGCAATAAAAATATTTTGCATATTAAAAAATGAAATCGATGAAATTGAAAATATTTAATTCTACTGGATTGTTCCAGCCGTTGAATATGTGTTAAGGCAGATACGTATATGTAAAAAAAATATTCTACATAAATTAACAATTTTTTATCTCTGTAAGTGTTAGTCGACATATTTATTCGGTATTTAAAGCCTGTATGCAAAAAATTAACTATCCACAACAAACTTCAACAAAGTTTAGATATTCAATAATTTGATGTAATGTGTTTTTCGGTATTAAACTAATTCTTTATGTGCACCGATGTACATTAGATATTTGCACTTAGTAAACAAAATTACATGTTGTTAATATTGATTTATGTATGCTTACACTTAACACTTTACATATGTCACATGTTACAAAGGCGCCATGACTATTTAACATTAACTAATAGCTCGTGGCCGTAAAGTGGTTTCCCAAGACGTAAAAGTAACTCTTTCTGCAATACAAACCGAAATGCGTATCAAATTAGGCCACTTTAACAAGCAGAATGGCTGATTTATTGGTATTTTGGAAGGTCATTTCTTGCAGAACTCGCACAATTTCCTGTAACCTGTATGTCGAGGGACTTACACTTCCACCAGCATCTGCCACAGATTCAGACTGCATCACTTTGTAATGTGAAATCAGTAGTACGAGGGTTCTTCGGAAAGTAAGGTCCGATTTCTTATAAAACATAAACATCACAGATTTTTTTTAAAAAAAATTTTTATTTAATTCCTTACATAGTTTCCACTGTTGTTTAAACATTTGTCATAACGTTCTACAAGCTTTTGAATGCCTAAGTCGTAGGCGTCTGCCGCCTGTGAGGATAACCAGTCTGTAACTGCTTCTTTCACCTCGTCATCTGTGGCGAACGGCTTACCTACCAAAGGCGTTTGCCTTTATGTAGCAGAACAAGTGAAAATCGCTCGATGCCAAGTCTAGACTTGACGGTGGGTGGTCAATCTGTCCTCATACAAAAGATCTGATCAGATTTTGGGTGTGAATGGCAGAATGGGGTCTGGCATTATCATGCAACAACAAAATTCCAGACATAAGAAGGCCACGTCGCTTATTGCGTATTGCATGTCGAAGTTTAGTCAGGGTAGCGCAGTAAGCGGCTGCAATGATTGTTGTCCCTTGCTGCATAAACTCGACTAACAAGACTCCATGTCTATCCCAAAACACGGTTGCCATAACCTTGCGTGTTGAGATTATCCGCTTGGCCTTGACTTTGACTGGTGATGTCGGGCGACGCCATTCCATTGACTGACGTTTAGACTCTGGGGTCATGTGAGAAACCCACGTCCCGTCCCCTATAACAATCTTCTCTTAAAATTGATCACCTTCCTTATGATATCGGTCCGAAAAATCAAGAGCACAAGCCATTCTTTTCATTTGGTATCCCTCAGTAAGCAGCCTGCGAACCCAACGTGCGCACAATTTGTGAAATTGCAAATTTTCAGAGGCAATTTTGTGCAAAGTTGTTCTACCCACATTCGGAAATTCCAATGCTAAAGTTGAAATTGTGAATCGCTGGACTTCACGAATCTTTTCGTCCACGGCTTTGACCAAATTTCTGTGATCACTGATGGTTGGTCTGATCGCGGTTCATCGTGGACATTTTCCCGTCCGTCCTTGAAAGCTCTCACCTACTTACGCACTTTTTGTCACTCATCGCATTGGGGCCATACACTTAACTTATCTGTCGATGAACTTCCGCTGCTGAAACGTTCCTTGCTCTCAAAAACCGAATCACTGATCGTAATTCACAATCGGCGGGTTGATCAATTGTTTTAAACATTTTGAACTGACACTGCAAACAGCACACTGCAACAATACCAATGCAAATGCCGTCATTTGATGAGCAAGGCATGCCGGGAGTCGGTGCGCATGCGCGTTACAATGTTCGCGCGACATTCGATTAGCTACGGCGATTCGGGCCTTCCGAATAACACTCGTATGTTTTAGATGAGTCTGGCATAAGGGCACAGGTCACCCGAGTCAGATTCGAACGGCCACCATGATATGATGTCACCCGACCGCCATTTGGGATATGGGTGACCTTGACCCGTATCTGTGACCTTGACCCCGTGCCTGTGACCTTAAACGACCCTGAACCCAAAACACTCCAAAAAAGTTTTTAAAAATTGCAAAAAATGGGGGAAAATACTACCCTCGCCACACTCATCCTAACCAACCACCCACCCCCCTAACGCAAAAGACCCTTACACCAGAAAAAACATAAAATATTGAAAAACTGCAACAATAGAAAAAAATAATCTAGGTACATATACCATTGCCCCACCATACCCTCCCGCTCACCGTAATAAACACCTTTCATCCCCACCCACCATCCGAATCATAAAAAATCTCAAAAAATCGAAAGATTCTAACGATTAAGGAACATATAAAGTTACTACACCCTCCCCCCACTAACAATAACATCCTAGCCAACACCATCCACCCCTTCTCACCAGTCACCCTCCCAATCATAAAAATCAAGAAAAATTGCAAAAAAAAAAAACCAAAAATTATACTAATTGAGGTAAAAAATACATTGATGACTCCGACCACCATGTTGGTTTTTGTTGATCTTCAGAATTATCCCAATGACCTTGAACTTGAAAAGTCAATAAAATCTAAAAATAAAGAAACAAAAGTATCGTAAAGAACATTGAGAAAAATAATTACATATATATAGTGAAAAACAAAGTTGGATGTATGTAATGCTGAGGGCTCTATGCTCAAAAAGACAACAGAGTACAGCCACCCCCTAGTATGTCGATCACAGGCGACCGACCCTCGTCAGTTTTAATTGGCTGTTTGTTCGGCAAGCTTCCTACTATACAAGAACTCTATTCCAGCTTAAAATACGAACCGGTCATGCCAGTCAAAACCACCCCTAAACCATACGAACCACCCATGCCACACAGCCATTCCAGCAATCGAATATACCGACCATCAAGCTAAGCCAATCACATCAACTGCTAATGCTGACTAGCCGACCAGTCATACAGACTAACCATTCCTAACATACCATAACTAAGGTTTATACCGAAAAACCATATCAGTCGACCAGGCTTAAAAAACCGACAAGCCAACCACACCGACCATCCATGCCTGCCGACCAGGCCAACTAAACAGACCAGCTAATCATACCGACAATCCATACTAATCAACTACTAACCCCTGCGAAGTGACTCCTGCCCACTGACTCCTGCAGACTTACACCTGCCGACTGACTCCTGCCGACTGGCTCCTGCCAACTGACTCCTGCAGACTGACTTCTGCAGACTGACTCCTGCCAACTGAATCCATCCTCAGTGATCATGTTCACCCCATGATTATTGTCTTTCCTCTAGAGGATGGGATCTCCCAGCATGATAATGCACCTTGCCACACAGCTAGAAATGTCCGCACGTGGCTGAAAAAATGATCAAGACTTAAAAGTTCTTCCCTGGCACCCAAACAGCCCCGATCTCAATTAAATTGAATATCTGTGGGACCACCTTGATCGTAGTGTCCACCATCTGTCCACCACCGCCACACACCCTTAAAAAGTTATGGGATGCACTGCATACAACATGGCTCCAGATACTCATCGAGACCTATCAACACCTGACTGAGTCACTGCCAGCTTGTCTTGCCGCTGTCCATGCTGCGGAGGGCGATTATTCTGAATGACAGCTGGTTGTCATAATAATGTGATTTGACTGTCTACTCTCTTGCAAAAATATTTGATCCTTCTGAAAGTGCCATCGCAGGGGCATGTAAGTTGGTACAACCACAGAACATGGTAGTATTATAAGTTTCAAAAATAATAAAATCAGTTTACCACACCAAGAACGTGTTGCAGGGGACCAACACTTGTAGTATGCATTAAGTATGGCATTTGACTACCCATGTCACGGAGACAGGTGGCGATACCATCGGGCATGGGCGCAACAGACATGGGATGTTCCCCTGAGGAAGATCCTACCACAGTTGGCACCATTTTCCCTGCAAATCCCTCGTAGATGCCGCTGGCGAAAGTTGCTGTCCAAATTGTCCCCAAGTGTTCTCGAAGGGTGAGAGGTCTGGGGACCTCGCTGGCAAAGAAAACTTGTTGACACCACGAAGGCAAGCCAGAGATAACTTTGCTGTGTGAAGCCGGGCATTATCATGCTGGAAAATGGAGCTGTCAAGATACACTAGGATGTGGAGCACATATGGTCGCATAAATTCCTGGAAGTAACGACATGCCATAACTGTTCTTTGAATCACCACCAGTGAGGTGGGGGGATCGTGGGAAATGTCTCCCCAAACCATGACACCTCCCATTGGGGCGGTGTTCCGCTGTTCAGTGATCACGGTTCTGGACAGGATATCTCCACACTTTAATTCGGCGGTCGTCTATATCCATAAAGAACCATGGTTGGTAGCTGAACACCACTCGTTGCCATTTCGCAAGCTGCCATGCTGCCGGGTTCCAGCGATGCTCAGGTCATAATGGTAGGCGTCGTAAGTGACGTCGCGCTGTCGGATATCGCTCTGCTAGCCGCTTGGATACGGCACTGGTAGACACAGGCGTATTCCCAGCTGCTGTAATATGTCCCTGGATGATGTGCAGCGACGCCCGTGGAGTGCTTACAGCCTGTCATACAATGAAGCGTACCTCCCTGCTGGTGGTCTGTCGGGATCAACCCGAGCCTTCTTGACGGGTATGTGTACCCTCCTGTTCCCACTGCGTCCAACACCGACTCACAGTGTAGGTAGAACGATTCAAGTGGCGAGCAATGTGCTGAAACATCCAACTTGCCTTTTGGAGGCCGACGGTGAGGCTTCTCTCAGTCTCATCCAGATGGCCGAAGGCTGGTCGAATGCACCGTAGGGACATGCTGCGTGTTCAATGAACTTTGCTCTGCGGTTTACACTTCGGTGTCTTGTAGCTATGAATGATGGAGGGACATGTATGCCTCCTAGTGGCACATCCGTGCAAGCAAACCGAATTAAAGACAAGTGGAGCACATATCCGTCAATGACGATACTGTGTGGCCAACTTCGTTGTACTGGCGTGATTAGATCATGGTGATCAATTTTTTGGCAACCGAGTTTAATTGAAATTAACAAGTAGTTACCGAATAATATGTGTGTTTGTAATCGGTTAAGTAGTTCTTGAGATATGGCGTAGGTGTGCAGTAGTAATTTTTGTCGCAATACGATCCAAGTTGTCAGACGATTTGATTTATTACTTAGTGAATTTAGCACACACAGCGTACCAACTTTCAAAGATTAAGTTATATAGTTTTAAAGATATAACATATATGACGAAAAATTCTTGAATTGCAAGATTTCTTTTAAAATAAGAGGTTGACAAACAATAATTTTAGAAAGACTTGAATAGTATATCTGTATGTGNATTGCAAGATTTCTTTTAAAATAAGAGGTTGACAAACAATAATTTTAGAAAGACTTGAATAGTATATCTGTATGTGAAATGTATGGCAATAATTGTATAAGCTTTTGACATTTAACGTCAAAGTTTTGATTTCCTGTGAAAAAATTTAGCTCTACCACTATTTGTTTATTTTCTGCACTCTAAAAGATCTTCCAGCATTCTAAATTGTGTTAAAATGGATTTATTTGTTCCGAAAAGATAACATGTAATGTAAACTGTGATGAAACATTTAAACAATGAGTGTTCTTCTAATTTAAAATTATTTAGTTCACGCGGTATGTAATGTTATTATTGGTAGTAGAATTTATTAATAATTTGAGTCGCAGTTCGACATATTCTGGAAGGTAATTTCCGAAATACGGTACAAAGAATATTTTTCCAATAGGTCGCGGTATATTACAAGGTGTTATAAGAATTGTGATTAAATTGACTTAATATCTACCTATGTTCTGGTCAGATAAAAAAATAGTCGAAATAAATCTTATTTTCCAGTAAATATAGCAAAACCTAAAATATTGAAAAGTTGCCGCATAGAAAATATATAAGTTTATTACTAATATAATTTAACCCAAGAAGCCTGTAATATAAATATGTAAAATTTGCAGCAGACAGTTGCAGGATTCTAGAACTACAGCATAACAACAGGTGTTTTTATAATATATTTATTCCGCTGTTATCTAGAAAATGTTTCTCTCTCATATTAAAATGTTANATTGCAAGATTTCTTTTAAAATAAGAGGTTGACAAACAATAATTTTAGAAAGACTTGAATAGTATATCTGTATGTTAAATGTATGGCAATAATTTTATAAGCTTTTGACATTTAACGTCAAAGTTTTGATTTCCTGTGAAAAAATTTAGCTCTACCACTATTTGTTTATTTTCTGCACTCTAAAAGATCTTCCAGCATTCTAAATTGTGTTAAAATGGATTTATTTGTTCCGAAAAGATAACATGTAATGTAAATTNATTTATTTGTTCCGAAAAGATAACATGTAATGTAAATTGTGATGAAACATTTAAACAATGAGTGTTCTTCTAATTTAAAATTATTTAGTTCACGCGGTATGTAATGTTATTATTGGTAGTAGAATTTATTAATAATTTGAGTCGCAGTTCGACATATTCTGGAAGGTAATTTCCGAAATACGGTACAAAGAATATTTTTCCAATAGGTCGCGGTATATTACAAGGTGTTATAAGAATTGTGATTAAATTGACTTAATATCTACCTATGTTCTGGTCAGATAAAAAAATAGTCGAAATAAATCTTATTTTCCAGTAAATATAGCAAAACCTAAAATATTGAAAAGTTGCCGCATAGAAAATATATAAGTTAATTACTAATATAATTTAACCCAAGAAGCCTGTAATATAAATATGTCAAATTTGCAGCAGACAGTTGCAGGATAACTACAGTATAACAACAGGTGTTTTTATAATATATTTATTCCGCTGTTATCTAGAAAATGTTTCTCTCTCATATTAAAATGTTACTTGATTAGATTTCCTTGCAATAACTCTATATATATATGAAAAGTATAGGTTGAAATTGGTTTAGTGATTAAAAAGATTTGGTATATGAGATATTTTCTCGTTCCGCTAGCTTCCAAAACAGCTTTCAAGATGTTGTAGTTTACGATATTTACTACTTGCAATATAGTAAACATTCATTAAACCAAATTTGGTGAAACTAGTGAAGTGGCTCGGTATGAAAAGCAATCCGATGCAAAGTTTTCATACGGCTCCTCTTTTGAAAATGTTGGATGTGATAAATCCATGTCCACACTTTAGGTGGTTTACCATTGGACTACTTTAATACAAATTGGTCGGGAATTGGTAGAATAATTTCCGAGATATGACTTGATAGTTTTGTCTGTATNTGGACTACTTTAATACAAATTGGTCGGGAATTGGTAGAATAATTTCCGAGATATGACTTGATAGTTTTGTCTGTATATTCTAGTTATGTTACCGTTCAAAATAATGGTAAAAAAATATTTCAATATCATATGTAATACATGCGTTAAAAGTTTAATACAATTCGTTTAAAACAATTGCAAATACTCAGTTTAACCTTAAGTATTTACACTATACGGCCACAATTTATAACATTAGTGCCTGATATATGGAAGACGTATTTATTTGGGTAGTTTACAATAGTATCACTTGTGCGCCAAATTTAGAGCAAATCGGTAGATTGTTTAGNAAGACGTATTTATTTGGGTAGTTTACAATAGTATCACTTGTGCGCCAAATTTAGAGCAAATCGGTAGATTGTTTAACAAAATATATCGTAAGAGCTTCATTTTCTAAAAGGGAGAACCAATGAGAACACCTGTTTCTAAATTTGTTATTGACGGTATGATCTTTTAACATGCCAATTTTGGTTCTAGTAAGTTGAATGGCTCCTGAGGTATGATATAGAAAAAAAAAATTCAACTGTTGATATTTAGTAAATAAACATTCGCCATGAACATAAAATATAAAAGTCGGGTGTCCTTACTCAGTATAACGTGTACCTAATTTGGTGAAAATCGGTGCATGGGTTCTATTATCGAGGCCACAAACACACAAACACACATTGTAAACTTAAATGTTTAGACTTCCTTTGGAAAGTAGGCAAAAAATTTTTGTCTTTTTCAAAGGGAAGAAATACAGGAGATCACCTCCATATCTGTGTAGCTGTGTGAAAGCACCCACCCATAAATAAACATCTGGAATTTTGTTAAATGGCTGCATCGTTTTTTTAAAAGCATATATGAAATCATAAAGTCTATTTGAAACCAGCTTCACACGCTAGAAGTTATTGTTGTGTGCTCTAAATACCCTAACAAATTTTGTTTTTAGATTCCCTTTTTAAAATGTCTAAAATTAAAATTTAAAAATAATATCTCATTAAATACTTAACCGACATTCGTAGAAATTTACATGCAAACAGTGCTATGGGATATAATTTAGAATTTTATAAAAAACTATCTGAATTGAAAATTGACCTTCTTATTCTTGACATATTACGAGTATATACTGTATCTCTGGTACGTACCATTAACATGATTACCTTTTTTTATTTTGTGCTTACATACTCACTGTGTGCGTTATATTCAGCAAGTAATAACTTCAATATTCCCTAATCTTTAAAGTTCTTGCCAGAAAAATGGTTTTTTCATTAGCTAACATCACATCTCAGAAACAACTCGTCCGATTACTGTCAACTATGGAGGAAAATTCTTTGTCGTATATTTTTNCTCTAAATACCCTAACAAATTTTGTTTTTAGATTCCCTTTTTAAAATGTCTAAAATTAAAATTTAAAAATAATATGTCATTAAATACTTAACCGACATTCGTAGAAATTTACACGCAAACAGTGCTATGGGATATAATTTAGAATTTTATAAAAACTATCTGAATTGAAAATTGACCCTCTTATTCTTGTCATATTACGAGTATATACTGTATCTCTGGTACGTACCATTAACATGATTACCTTTTTTTATGTTGTGCTTACATACTCACTGTGTGCGTTATATTCAGCAAGTAATATCTTCAATATTCCCTAATCTTTAAAGTTCTTGCCAGAAAAATGGTTTTTTCATAAGCTAACATCACATCTCAGAAACAACTCGTCCGATTACTGTCAACTATGGAGGAAAATTCTTTGTGGTATATTTTTNAGCTAACATCACATCTCAGAAACAACTCGTCCGATTACTGTCAACTATGGAGGAAAATTCTTTGTGGTATATTTTTTAAGACGCGTGTCGTTAGTACTTGAATTAACGTGTAGATAAATATAGACTCATTTGTCGTATATCTATACTTTTGCCTCATTATACAGGTTCATCTGTGGCCGCATGCCTAACGCACAGTTGTTCCATCAATGCGATCTGGGTTCAACTCCAAGCAGAAAAACTTTGTGGATGTTTCCGTAGGCTGGCGGGTTTTCTCATTTTACTTTCATTTCCCTGCATTTGCCTCCTGTCGTTGTTCAATAGAGGGATTTTATTCAACGTTATCTCAGCTCAAAACTTTGATGTTAAGAGCCGCCAAAATCTCTCCACTATTCCGTGTTATCATTCATGAATTAAAGACATCCGCGTGTTTCACTTTGAAAGTACGTAACTCAATTAGTGTTACCCCGCCCTAGTGTTTGACTGTGATTTAATATGTGAAAAGTAAAATACTTTCGTCACTATAAGTGTAACATGGCAGTGCATATATTTAAATATTTTATATTTATTGGTATGAAAGTAATAAGAAAATTAAGGGAGAAAGTAATTGATGTTCGTTCATGATACAAATGTATATTTAATATGGTTTAGACAACATGCCTGAGGTAGGAGTCGAGTACGAGATATACCGGATGACAGGTAAGAATGGAACGCCATTCTGGACATTCCAGAGAAATGCATGCATTAACAATATCAATTATAGGTACCTTCCTTCGGTTTGTTGTAGAATGACATCAAAATAACTAGAAAGTAACTATACGACATTTTTTCGGTAAGCACAGGCGGATGGATTTAATAAACTCTACGACGTAGCTATCTATGTTCGTGTGTATTTTGTTTCGTTAAATGTATGTTGACATGCCATCACGTCTTTAAGTTATGTTATACATCTGTAGTCAAAGCGCGAAGGTGCTTTTGGACTACGAGTTTCCGAGTTCGATTTCCAGTAAAAGTCACGAATGGGTGTGTGGTTTTTTAAATGCGGGTTTAGAAGATTTCAATATGCAAACCATGCTTTGATTTATTTCCAGGTATGAAAACGAAAAGGTTCTAAAGCAAAACTAAGAATTTATAATAAAGGAACCTACTTACACATTAATATGCAAAACAAATTCGTTACAAGGTAACTTTAATTGTGTGTGGTTTATATTTTGAATACGTTTCAATACTAAAACAAATTTAGATTTTACAAAAAAAATATTTGAAATCTGACAAAGGCTGCAATGATATTCTTAAGAACACATGCGATATCTCACTGAAGTTATTGAAAAAATTACCGATATAATTTTTTAATAAATAATTATTTGTAGTTGTAAATTAACTAATAAAATCCACTTGCTTTGAAAGCTTTCTCTTGTCTCTCACTACGAAACAATCTAGTTCATAGTGTCCTGTCACCTTTAAGCCTCTATATGCGTTTCATACCTTACAGCAGGGCCGTGTGAGAGAGAAAGAATTATTTTGCGTGTTCACTGCGTCCAAGTGGTTATTCGCTCCGCATGATCGGTGTCACGCTATGGATGTCGTACGTGAAATTTAACGCTTCTGGGCGTGGCACGCATTACACTCAACACTATGGGGAAAAAACTTTGTTTCCTGTTATTTAATGCGTTTTTTAATTAAATTATAGCACTACCTTTCTCCTCTCTGCTCCTTGTAAAATATTCAAAAGCCCTTAGTGGTTTTACATCATCAGAACATCCGCAAGTATAATGAAACACTATTTCCATAAATGTTAATGATTGCTTTTTTTTTGGCAGTGAACGACAATTTCCCCACCTGTTAAGAACAAAACATTTTAGCGTTCGAAGTAAAAATAACGTAATAACATTGCTGCAATAAACACTCAGAAAATGCAATGTATTATTAACAGAATTAACAAAAATGTTTCAAAATAGAAATTTAAAATGCTAATGCAAAATATTATATTTTTAGTACAAAACAAAACGAATAATTCACTACCAACATTTCAAATGAATGACAGTATAAAAATAAATATTCGAGGTACAAAAATGCCCATTTAAAGAGATACTCAATTGTAGCACCAAGTTACAAAATTAATAGTGTTTTAACATTATTAAACAATATATATATTTACTGATATTTAGGAAATTTCTTGAAACTCAGATTTAAAAAAACTGCCTGACAGTTAATAACTAAACACATTTAAAAGATTTGAACACCATTTATTTCCCTACATTTACCTGGCGAGTATAAGAAATGTTATTTGCATGATATTAGCGGATGGATTTCGTAGGTCCGAGGACAAGGGCTGGGGGCTGAGGCGCCGAGGTGCCACCGCCATCTTGAATTCCACAGTCTTGGATGAAGTCCCAGCCGCCATCTTGGACCCACGAAATTTTTTTCCGGCCACCATCTTGTTTCCGGTCGCCATCTTGTTTCCGGTCGCCATCTAGTTTCCAGCCACTGTATTGTTTCCATCTACAACCATGTTTCTGTTGGCCATCATGTTTCCGGCCACCATGTTGTTCTCGCCCACCATCTTGTTTTCCAATTATTCACCTTCGCATCTTTTGCATGCACTCCACATGATGTAGTTCTCTCATCCTCTGCTAGAGTGCACCACCGATCCCTGTAATGTTGTTTATTGCTGCTAGACTGTGCCACCCTCTTACTCAACTTCGTTTGACTCCACCATCTTTTTTCACACGTCCTTCGTTCAACTATCGCTTGCTAGGGGGCGCTGGCGTTACCCTCGATCGACCACCATGTTGGTTCTAGGGTTGGCCGCTGGTGGCAATGTCTTTTTATATAATTTTTGCAGAGCTCTAAATATCGTCTGGAGGGGGGTGAGATAAAACTGCCGAAACTTGGGTCGGCCTGCAGACTCCTTAAACCACTCGGCTATCAGGACAAGTGCTGGGACAAGAGGTTAAAATAAGGATATGAAATATGATGTGTATGGGGAATAAATAAAATTTAAAAGAATGTAATTTTTTATTGTCAAGATTATTCCAGAATAAGTATGTATAATAATAATGTGTTTCTTACAATAATTTTCCTTATTAAAAATTATAAGGTGTACTTGAAAAATAAAATACAATTTTTTGGATTCATTTTATAAGCGTTTTAAAATTTAATATAATTTTTTTAATTAAATACATATATTTTTATTGTGCCAGTCATCCATCCTTCAGTTTGGAACTGGTCATCGCAGATGCGGTTTGGAACTGCTCATACATACTTCGGTCTGGAACTGGTATAATTTTTGGCATCGCACTTCCACTTCACCACCTTCACAGCTGCTAAAGCAACCATGCGCGCGGGTCTCCGGCTGGGGATGGAGCAATACAGTATTACTCTTACAGTACTACAGTAATATAAAACATATAAGTTAAATCTTCATCGTGCTGAAAGAATAAGCTGTACAGGCGGGCTACAACGCCAAAAATTACACAACCTAGGGAAAAAAAACCGTTAGAAGTAACTACAAAAATAAAGAAAACAGTCGAAAGTAGGTGAACGAAAAAATTGTAGATAAATAGGAAGAAAATAAAATAAGTAGATTGATAGATAGGGTGGGTAAGAACAATACCGCCTCTAGTGGTTACAATGGGCCAAGATGTCACAACTTAAAAATATTTCACCACCACAACCCCGGTAAAGGATAAGGGTTGGAAACCCTACGAATTGGCTTTAAACCCTGGTCGGAGGCCCAAATAGAATTCGCAGCCCCAAATCCCCATGCAGTAGTGCACAAGCGAAATTGCCGAAGTGATTACTAGTTGCAACAATCTATAGTAAAAATTGCTGGTGGTGGCTCACTCTCTCTCATGATGACACCTGCAGCAGTGCATCAGGACCTATATGTGCGTGCTAAAATAAAAAAGTAATCATTTTCACCAAAAGTGAATAATTATTTTTAGCTAAGGGTTTACTGTGAGGAGTGAAATCGCTTCAGATTTAACACTTCCATAAATCCCCCCCCCCAGAGAAAAAGGAAATGAGAGTTGTATATTTGGAGGATGTGGGAGAGATGAAATCGCTTCTGATTTGACACCTGCGAGGTGAGGAACTGCCCTTTCATCCCAGCCTCATTCACTCAATACCCAGGGAAAGACACATTATTTTGAACATGACAGTCCCCCCAGCTAGCTCATTGCTTCAATCAGCACTATATTCATCACCAATTATAAAGTAGCAATGACTAACTGAACCTTCATCAGACAAAAAGTGACACATCTGAAAAAATGTAAATATTTTCTATTCATGTTACTCAAGCATTTCACAAAAAAAAATAACAACACACCTGACAATATATGTACAGGGGATAGACAAAATAATATAAATACAATGCAATATACTACATTTTGTTTCATTTTGGGAACACTGCTTCCATGTAAATAATGCGACGCGCATTTATTGCACAATTTTAGTCCCAAGTCTTGTGGGTAATATTTCAGTGTTATTCTGCGACGGTAAAACAAGTGATCCTTGAAATGTGTGATATATCAGACTTAGAAAGAGGGCAAATCGTTGGTGCTCGGTTAGCAGGAGCGTCTGTGACGAAAACATCTGAATTGTTTGATGTTTCACGAGCGACAGTATCCACGGTAATGACAGCATACACAAAATATGGTAAAACATCATCGGCGAAGAGGAATAGTGGGCGAAACCCAAAGTTAACTGACAGAAACCGACGAACATTAAAAAGAATTGTGGCCAGAAAACATAAAACTACTACCGTGGCAAAAGTGACAGCAGAACTCAACATTCACTTGAGTAATACTGTTTCGACAAGAACAGTACGGCGGGAGTTCCAGAAAGCTAACATTTATGGAAGGGCAGCAATTGTAAAATCNACTGTTTCGACAAGAACAGTACGGCGGGAGTTCCAGAAAGCTAACATTTATGGAAGGGCAGCAATTGTAAAATCCTTTATAACGGAAGCCAACGCTAATCTGCGAAAGAAGTGGTGCCACGATCATAAAACCTGGACACTTGATGATTGGAAGAATGTGGTATGGTCTGATGAATCATCGTTTACATTGTTTCCTACAAACGGCCGGGTTTATGTATGGAGAACCCCAAAAGAAACCTACGATCCCGACTGCCAGCTTCCTACAGTCAAGCATGGGGAAGGTTGTGTTATGACTTGGGCTGCTATATCGTGGTATTAAGCTGGTCCTCTCATTCACATCACTTGCCAGATTACCGCGAATGAATATCTCGACATCCTCAATGATGAAGTTCTTACTATGACTAGAATATTGCTGCCAAACACTGCCATATTCCAAGATGATAATGCGCTTACACACACAGCCAAAAAGGAGCATCAGAATATCATCAAACATCTTCCCTGGCCAGACCTCAACATAATTTAACTGTTATGGGTAGTTTTAGAGCAGAGAGTGAGGAGCAGATTTCCATCTCTAACATCATTGAAGCAATTGGCGGAATTTTTTGGTACAAGAATGGGACAGCATTCCTTTGGAAACTATTCAGACACTCTACGAATCTATTCTGCGAATAATTGCAGCCATTCTAAAAGCAAATGGTGTACCAACAGCTTATTAATAAATAAATATTGTGTATATGTCAGGTGTTCATATTATTTTGTCCATACCCTGTATATATAAATACATCTTGCATATGGTGACTCCTGTGGGAGGAAGAAGGCTGGGCACTTGAGGCGGTGTGGCAGTACTATGCTATAGTAACCGAGTCCAGTCTTCGTACCGATTTCCGGAAAGGATGGGTGATGCGTCTCTTATAGCCTCTCAACATCCTTGGCAACCCAAGGCTTCTTGTGTCACCCCTGCTTAAACGAATTGGGCTCAGCCGCCCGTACCCTATGGGAATCAGCTTCCTAGCGGCTGTATAGGGGTATCTGCCGTGATGGCTTGGGCCAATAGTTAGTACCTAGGCCCGACCACTTGGCGGGGTGTTGGACCTCTTGGCATTCAGGACATTGGGTCCCAAAACAGGAATTTCCCTGTGAAGAAATTCTATGTATGGCAAAGGACACGTGTCTGACGTCAGCGGGGCCCAGTCTTATGGGCGGCGTGGCGAGTAACGGCGCTCGGTGAAGAAAAACCAGGGTATAAAACCCGGACTAGGATGACGGTACCCACAACCTTTCGGAGGGACCCCACGTCTCCCTGTCCATGGGTGGGGCCCTGGCGGTCAGGCATTGGAAAACAGGTAGCACGGGATGATCTGTTTGGCCCATACAGAGGTTCTCTCTGTTGTACGGATCAGGTGAGGTTGGACTCGTGCTGGCAGTGGTTGACTCCGCATGCTGGAGGAGGCTCGGAGAGATTCCCCCTCTTATTGAGGAGATGGGCGGTGATCAGGGCACTGCTCCGGGGGCGTCCCCGAGATGATGTCAGGGGTGTGGGTAGTGCTCCGGCCAGACCACACTCTTGGTAACTGAGTGCTAGGATATCAGACCTTGTGGTAGGGCATGCTTGGTGCGATCTGATAAATCAGATCGGGGCTACGCTCGGTGCGGCCTGATGAAAGGTCGAAGCTACGAATTTGGTCAATTTCGGTGAGCGCTGGTTATGTCTGCGTTGAGAGGGCGTGATACCTCTTCCCCGCCTACTGGGAGGCCAGGGAGCGGAATGGTCTAATGACTAAGAGCGCCCCGTTAACAAATAAAAACACGGCTTCGGTTGTGTCTCATATATATGCATGTACTCTAGCATGATGTCAGAAGTAGTAACATAAATAAAAATTTTAGATACATACAAAACAATATGCTTATATTAGATCGAAATACTAATACACTTGTCTTCTTTTCTTCTCTTCTACTCTTCTTCATTTCTACCCATTATGACCATATGATGCCCTATGAAACCTTTTTTTCTTATTTCTATATCCATATGGCATAATTAGTATTCCACCGCCCAATATTCGTCTTTTGTCGTCCTGTCATGTGAGCGCGACTTTATTCATGCAATGGGTGTAAACTTCATGGTGGTGTGATCAAAAATGTTATTTTATTTTTTAGACTTGTCTTCTGGACTCCCTTTGTCATCTTGATCACTTTACTACCACACACATAACTACACTTTTTGGGACGCTGCCCTACAAACTCATTCATCAGTTCCCTGCAACACTCATCTTCAAATTTCCCTATTACTTTCCTATTGATGGAGGAGTAGCAATGTTGTGATGGTTGACGGGTGGTGGGAGGGTATTAGGAACTGGCATCCATATTGTGCATGAGCGTGGGGTCTGTGGCCAGGGAGCCTATTCTAAGTATTCGTGCCGACGAAAGAAAGTTGTTATCGAAACAATTTCTCGTTCCAGCCTACTATTTGGTATTCTTAGTTTTTAAACGACGGTAGTTTGACGTCACGAGTCGGCGGGGACGAAACAACTGCTCACGAGCTGTCGGCAGGCTAGAATTTCGTAGTTAACCAATATGGCGGGCGTCGGTATTAAATGTGGCCGTGTATTTCAATGACACGGAAATAAATATTGTGTGGCATAAAGTCAGTGCAGCACGTGTTTGTGTTGCATGGAGTTATAATTTTCCTACGCATACATTTACGATACGAATAAGCATGAAAAGATTGGGTATAACTATTACAAACTTGCATCACACACGTCCGTCCTTCTTAAACATTGTGCACAACATGATACAGACTATTTTAGGCGTGGGATGTTATTACAAGCGCGTAAATGTACAAATACACAATTGTAAATATTTAACCAATTAACTCCTATTATCTTAGGCTGTACATTTCCTTGATATGCATTTATTCGTCCCTTTCGTAGCATGTTCTCTGTGGGCGAGTGGTTAAGTTACATGCTTCGCAACACAAGCGTGATTATGTTTGAGATCGAAACTCCCCCACATCTCAATTTTTTTTCTAAGCGAAATAGAATTAATGTTATTATATGTGGTAACAACATTTTTTTAAAAGGGCAAACTTATAAGCTGTGTGCATTTGTATTTTGTCACCTAAGCCTACATTTTGGAATATTAAAACTAACTTTGAAGTCAAAATGAATAACACAAATACATTCAAAATCTACGTATTCTCCTTCTGTACAAAATAAATATTTTCTGCGCTGAAAGATTATCGGCGTTTTAAAAACCGTAGGCTTATATGTGGTAAAAAGGGAGGGAAGGTTATTTAATTCATACCAAATTAAATGCCTGTTGCGTAAGAGATTAGCAATACTGTAATAATATATCAACCAGAGAACGCCAGTGACTCAGTCAATGCTACTTATTTTATATTTATTCAAAATTATCACCTTCCATGGCTCCACAGTACACTTCAGCGGACACCAAGTTTAGGAATATTAATATAATCGTTTTAAGATGTGTACATTTCTTTGTTATTCAGGACAGCGTGAAATCTATATTTAAAATCTGCTAACTTTCCTTTACTTAACCTTGGCGAAATATTTTCTTTTCCACAAACACAAATGATTTGCTAAACACCCGGGCCACGTCTTTAATAAGTAAACATCTATATCTCACGAAGGTAAAAAAAATGCAGTTCAACATGGCCACCAACCACAGTTTCTCACACTCCCCACAAAACCAAAGAAAACTATACACTATTATTTTCTTATAAAATACATATTTCTAATGATATATTATTTTTAACGATCTAAAAATATAAGGCTTACTATTCGTGTCTTTAAGTAATGCTTTTTAAACAGATTTGAGCAATTTTAAAAACGAGTACTTCTAGTAATATTTCGTTTGTACGTTGTCGACCATGCGCAGAGACACTAACGCTCGTCTAGCTTGGAGTGGGGAGAGTCGGTAAGCCGAAGATGCCCGAATGTGCTTGCCTTTGAAACGACTCCGTACTCTGAATACCAATTTCATGACGATTTGGTTTTCGAGCCGACTCTCTCTCACCCAAGCACCTGACGTGGGCCGTTCCCGACGAAACTTAGAATAAGCCCCCAGGTCTGCATAATAATCATGCATTTAATTTCATTTATTAAAGAGTTGGTATCTGTATATAGTAAATTAATGTTGTTTTCATACTTATTTTTCATGATATCTTGATGGAACCTTTCAATCAAAGTTTTGGAGAGGTCGAGCACTGAAAAGCTAGCATAAATGGGTTTATCAAACAATATTGATTCTTCCTCCATTTTCATCAGGGATATGTTTTTATCATAAATTTTTCTACACTTAAAAGTGAGCTTTGAAATCTATTTTTCAGTTTTCTCTCATTACACAATAATTGCATGACTTGTCGTTTCCTCTTATTTTACATCAGTTTCCCAAATGTCACATTGTTAATGAGCTTAAAGAAATTTTTTTCTAAATCTTTGCCAGCTGCCTGCCTTCTTTCCATGCTGAGGTCAATGTAGAGCTTGATCTGTGCCTCTTGTTCGAATTGCAGCACACATTGGATTTTCTTAACTTTGAGCCCATGTCCTATTGCTTGTTTGAGGTTTATGTAGTGTACAATATAGTTTTTCTTTTCTTTCAGAGTCATCATAAATTTTTTGGTCTTTCCACTTGGAGGACACTGTTGACTGGCAATAATGGCAGGTCTTTGACCTAGTCGTGGAGTTCTGCAGAATATTCTAAGTCTACCTCCAGCACATAGCAAATAGGCCATCTGGCACTGCCGTGACATCGATGTCAGTGCCCACCCACTGAAAGTCACATACAGGGAGGGTCAGAGACATTGCCAACCCATACAAATTGTTGGCATCTATGCACTGGAGGTAGATGGGTGGCTTGCTGGCCTCATATGCGGATGGGATGTCCTTGTTATTTGATTTTCCATTGTGTTTTACACATTGAACCACTCCACCTCTTATACTTTTTCAATAAATAAATGCTTGTCGTAATCTGTAAGGAGTTCCAGAATGGCATCGAACGAGAAGCCCGGAGCGTTCACTTAATTGACACAGTCCAGACCATAGTTTACCAGGCACAGTTTCTTATTGTTTTCGAAAGTGCCAGATAACAGCAACACATATGTTTCGAAATAATCATAGGAATAAACTTATATTGTCCTACAGTCAAATTTTCCCAGGCTTTAAGTGCATGAGCATAGTCTTCTTTACTTATGGCCGTGTCCATCAATTTATTATAAAATTTGTTTTTGGGGGGGGGGCAGCTGCGTCTCTTCAAATTTCTGCAAGTTTTCTATGAAATCATAGGTGAAAACTCCCTTTCTCCCGACTAATTCCAGCTCGCCTGGGATGAAGAACTTGGCTGTATTTTTCATCTGGTTCTCGGCAGGTTTTCCGTGAGGTGGCGAGGCTGGTAGACATGAAACGGAAGGTGTCTGTAAATTGTAAGGTGAATCTCTCACCCTGCGATTTCGAGAACGTGATTAATTTCTCCTCTGAATGCGGGATGATGAATATGTTTTCTTCTCTGTAGCCTAGATGTTTTATAATAAAGTTCTTGCCATATATCAAGTTCTTGAATAATACAGGCAATCTTTTCGGACAGCGGTGGAAATTGTTGCAGTTATTGCAGTAGGCCTCAATGTAGTTTCCGGTGAAATGGTCGTGGTCCATTACTTTCCAGTTGTCAGTTGTGAATTTTTCTTCGCAGTAGCAGCAGGTAACTGTCATAGGATAATTCAATAGTTCCAAGTTGCTGAGTGGCTTGATGGGTTCACTTGTTTAATAAATTTACTTCGCTTGATTTCCAAAGTCCACGATTTCCTCGATAAATTTCATGGCAGCATCTTCCCCAGTGTAAATTTTCGGCCCCATTAGCAAACTTGTGGTTTTGGTGGCAGGTATGTTGCCATAGTCGACTTGAACATAATAGCAAAAACTGTAAGGCTCATGTTTTTGCTAAGAGTGCATGCTGGATGTTTGGGGTTCGGCCTGGCAGGTTTGAACGGGCGGACGCATGGTCCCTAAATCAGTGTATATAACTATTGGAAACTTGTCTGCGTTGTGGTGGTTTTTGAATTTGAGGGTTGGTCTTCTTTCCTTCTTGTCGTAGCTTGGCATCTCAATCCATGCAGGAACGTGAGGGCTGCAATATTTCTTGTACTCCACCACCATCTCTTCGCCCTGGGATCATAGCATGTGAAACACCTTTTGCAAATATTTCATTTAAGATCTCATCATATGAGAAAATTATTATATACAATATGTAGTGTGTAGTGATGAGGAGGAGTAGATGTATGGGCTTCTCTTCATCACAGACACGTCTTGGTGCCACCTTCATTTCGTCATTAATTATGAATAAATTTATAGTCACCCCGGGATTTTTCTTTTTAAATTTCGATATCTAGTGCAGAGGTGTGAGGAATTTAATGCCACTCAAATCGAACTTGCTTTCCAGTTCTTTGAAGCCTTTGTCTACGCGCTCACGATGAGCTCTTTCAACATATCTGGTGAGTATGGCCCACTTGTAGCACTCATGATCCTCGTTTTTCGGATTTAACATGGCATCCCTGTTTTTGATGGGCGCTGGCAAATCGATGTAGCTGTATGCGCGCATGGGGTCCAATTTATTTATTCAAAGCTGTATTCTCTTTACTGCTGTGAGTGTCCATTCAGATCCCTTTGTCATGTACTCCTCTTCTTGGCATATTTTGATTAAGCTGGTCACCACAGCTTCTACCACGTCATAGGCATTGTAAATGGGCAAATTTTTGCTCATGAAGGCGCGCTGGTCTACTTCATTTTCATGGGGCTCAGGTTTGCCATAATCACATTCCAAGAACAAAATTAATTTTATTGGTCAATTTTCAATAAATTTTTCCTGCAGCTAGTCGATGATACTCTGTTTCACTTCTTCTACATATATGCACACGTCCTTGGTCTAGTCACTTGTATTTACTGCCACTAAAGGCAGTCTCGGCCAACAGAAATCCGTGGGCCGTCGGCTGTCCAGTCCCCACGATGATCCTCGGTCGTGGTGCTGGTGCTGGCTGCTGCTGGGTGGAAACATCATGTCTGACCATCTTCACAGGAGGGAGGGGGCAGCACACTTGTCTGAGCTGGAATATTCTTTGTCGCAGTCTTCACAAAGAAACACCTTTTCCGCCAGATTAAATTTGCATCCCTTTTCGTGCCTTCGGGAATCTGCTGTGTTGGCAAATGAGACATTACAAAACTTGTAATTGCCAGCTGCTTTTTGCTGCACTGTGCAATTGCAGCTCCTCAAATGTCACTTCAAGTTATCCTTCCGCCCAATCTGCATCCTGCACTCCTCGCAGGCTTGCTCTTCTTCCTTGTGAGGATTATGGATGCAGGTCCTCTTGTGTATTAATCCAGACTTCCGGATGACAAAATATTTGCTGTAGAAACCACACTGTAACCCTAGCAACGTTATTGCACTTGCTACAGGGACAGTAGGTGGCGAAATAAGTTGGGAACCCCTCGAAGTTCCCACGTCAACATGGCTGCCCTCCGTGCTGAAAAATTCGGCAAAAAAACCAACAACATGCGGGTACGAATAATGTGAATAATCTGGTCAACGCAGGTAACAGCAATTATGCAAAAAATATTTGGGGGTGAAGCTAAACTTTATAAAAACAATACGTATGCCAAACAAGCCTGTGTAACTACTCTGCTTCCAAGTATCAATTATTCACATCTTTTTTTAAAATTTAGTACTAAACTGTGTAGCATAACAAATTCTCTTATGTATTTGTTTTCACTGAACCATACAATAGTCAATTTCACCACATAATGTAAAAAACATATATTAAAAAATCATACATAAAACATTGGCCACGTGATTAAATATACTCACCGGTTGTATTAAAGTGAAGATCCGGAGGTTTCCTTACGGTCGTACAGACAGGACAGCAAGCCGACTCAGGAAAAAAACTCCAGGAATTGATTGGACCGGTGACTGTGCCCAGCGGTAATCTATGAAAGGGTAATTGTACGTCAATAATTTTTACGCAAATAAAATACATAACTTTTAATTATATTGATGGTGCTAGTACTTACTTTCAAAAGAATTTTCAACACTTTGTAAAATTTCAGTTGGTGCTGAAATGCTCCGCTTCTCGTTGACAGGCCAAGCGCGAACCTTTGATGAGGGGACTTAACGCCCTGGCTGCCTATCCTTGCACAAAATAAAATAAACGTAGTTAATAAATTTGCGTTTTAAAATGTACACAAGGCAAAAAATGATACAGCCCTTATATAATTTAAACTAGCAATCTGCACAAAAAAAAAACTATTGAGCTCGTTGCCAAAATTAATTTAACCAGTTAATAAAAGTTTACTTCAAAACGTAACATATCTTCGTGAGAAAAATCTCGAAGCAAAATAGAAGGCGACTGTGATTCCTCAAACTCTCTCACTAAATGCAAAATGGTGACGAAGCAGAAGGGTACTCGGATATGCAGACGGGAAGCCCTGATAGCGGGGTGAGAGATTTCAGCACGTTCCATCCTTTATATAACGCAACGGAGTGTTGGGGAGGCGCGGATTTATACAAATAAATAGTACGTCTAGTTTCAATAGTATTTTCACTGGCCATTTACCCTGCTTCACGTCTTACTTATTTTGTAGGAAACTATGTGAAATATAAGGTAACGATTTTGGCCAGGCATTTTATTGAACTATGTAGTGATGGTAGCAATAGGTAATATCAGGTGAATTTGGGACAACCAAATCGGTTGACGTCAGAGTCCGGGGCGCTTCTCACCCCTCTATCCCAGCAACATGTACACCTAACTATTATTTAAATAAAAACAATTGTTTCAATAAAATTTTAATTTATAAAAAAATTTAATAATGGTTTGCTACCAAATAGTTATTATCTCAGTTTTCATACAAAAATAATTGCAAAGAGTGTCGCAGTATATCGTCATTTGAGTTTTAGAAAGAATTGATTGACCCCGAGACATTCGCTGTACAGGCACATGTTATCGACACCGAGGTGCCGCGGGTTTTTGACCAAGGCTGTGCCAGATCCACGAGGGTTTAACAGGAGACAACTTCCTGAGCAGTTCTAGAGGAGTGCAGATCAGGACTTCCCATTAACATTCAGGCTTACCATAAAGGCCACTTCAGTCTGCCTCATGTGACATCAGGCTGTTAGATGTGTGTACTCCCCGCCAGACAGGACAAAGTCCATAACCATGATTTAGATTTGAGCTCGGTCAATGCTCTAATTGACAGTAGTTGAATACTGCCAATAGAAAGAGTGACGCCCTTTCCAATCGCAGTGGGTGGAAGTTCTCCACCCGAGGGCGGTTCCACCTCACCGAGTAGGAGCAACGCAGCGCGCTGCGAGGATGCGCAGCTTGATGTCACGCTGTGCATTGCTGCGACGGTGAAATGTCACGCCGCCGGCAGAGATAGCGAACTCGCGGGCCCTCGTCGCGCGGGGGATCAACACTGTGTGGTAACGAGTCAGGAAGGATTCAACTGGCCGCTTCTCCAGAACAAAAAATATTATATTATTTCACACGAAAAATTAAACTAAGCCACTAGTTCAGACACATTCAATGGGTATTGGAAACAGTTATTCGTCAGATTGCATTGCATTACTAGTCTTGCACAAAAATTAGTAAACGAGAAGCACAAAGACTGCATTAAAAAATTACACCACATGTGTACCAATTTATGTATCATTCCACACAGGAAAACACTGCATGTTCTAAGGAGTCAGTAACCGAACTATAATCGCTTTATGGTAAGTAACGGTTTTGAACTTATGTATATATATATATATATATATATAAAATAAGATCGTGCTCATAACATCTGCCAAGGTATAACATCATCCATATTTTTTAATATATATAAGTGTTAGGAACACATACAAATGCGGCGTCAAGCATAATAACTCGGCTCAGGTATGGAGGTTCCTTAATATTTTACGTCTCTGAACAAAAATACCGTTTCTAAGCTACCTTCGTGAGCTCGGTTATGGGTGTGACATATTTTGAAAAGTCAACTTCATCCGTGTTGCATACACAAGTACAGTAAATCCACGTATAACAAAATATTTTCAAATAGTCTGAAAAACAGTTTTATTCGCGAGTTTTTGAAAAATCACCATATGTATTTAATTGTGTTATGTATCATTATTAAACATTAATAATATTTGCTAAATTGAACTGTTACCTATATTTTATATGTTAATAATGTAATTAGGCAGGTTATTAAGAAATACGCGCACGAATGTGGTTCGTTGTACTTTAGTTTTTTTGCATGAAAGTAAAACTTTAGCAGAGCCTCAGAAAAACAATAGCCAGTCCCATTAATGTCGAAACATGCACGTAATATCCACGGACAAAGATTGGGAAAGATTTACGCATAATGAAACACAAGATACGTGCTAAAAAATATATCACATGCACTGCTACACCTCCAAGCCATAAAATTCAGCCTGAAACTCCCACGTTGTGAATGTTCATCGAGACTTAACGTATAAACAAACAGTCTTAAAATTAAATGCATTTTACGGCATACAAACCCATTTTGAAGAATAATTTCGCGTGGATCTTTAGACGGCAGAAGCACTTGTAAAAATATTTCTACTACTTGACTACACACAAAATGTTTGCGTTCCTACAGAACAAAGTATTTTATAGTTGATGTGCATAATACCGTCAAATAATTATAGGGAATACACGCAGGGCTTCGAACTGGACTTTAATGTCTAAGCAAGCAACTGCTATTGTAACGTAGTTTTCACGGACAAAGATGGGGAAAATATTTACGCATCATGCAACACAAGATACGTGTTAAATAATAAAAATGTATGCGTCGCTAACAAGTAAAATTTGGCTGGAAAATTCCCGCGTTGCGAACTTCGTTCAAGTTTTGACGTATCCACAATGCCGTCAGGTATATTTAACAAAATGGATTAAGTTATTATATCATTTCGCGAGAACGGCTCAGATCTTTATATCGCGCAGACAATGAATCTCATGTCGTATTGTCTCTAGTGTCTGAATTATTTTTTTCAAATAAAAACCTTTTTTATTTATATGTGCTAGCGAACTTTAGAGTTTTCTTCTAGACCGGAGAAAGCCAATTATATTATAGTTAATGTTTCATTACCTTTTTTACATTAAACTAATATTACATCTCCCTTAAGCACTGTGAACCAATGATCGCAATTGTGTTCATTACGCACGTTTAGGCAAATTTTGGTGTGTAATGATCAATGATGTAACCTGTGGGTAAATGATTTGCAAACAGTCTTATTTGTCTAAGTCATAATTGATTTATATTACTGAATCCGAACTTATAGCCTACAGTGGCCGCGAAACAAGTGTTGTACCGACTTCAGTACAGCAATACCCGAAACCGTAAAATTAAGAGTATAAGAAAAGATTGGCAAAACCATTTAAACTTAGAGTTAATAACTATCAATAAATTAGAACATAATATATAGAAAATATGTATTAAGAGTAAGTGAAGAAATGTGGATGGCTCTTAAGATCAAGGTCTGAAAGAGCTGACGAGGGCGAAGCGAGGTGAGTATGGAGCTGCGCCGGAACACAGGGGAATGGGAAATGAGAGATTCCCGAGAAAATAAGATTGTTTATTCAGTTAGATAAAAATTTTCCCTCATTTGGAAGATATTAAAAAAATATGTTCATTGAAAACTTTTTTTGGTCACATACAAGATTAAGTAGAATTTAATATTGAAATATTCATAATTGGTAGGCTACATATAAAGTGAAAGAAGATTTCAGGCGAGGACTCAAGTTCGTTGGATTTTATGTATGTTGTCCGTTTTTATCATGATCTCTTGTTGTACCTAGAATTACCAATGTTTTAATGCGAGATGTTTTTCTCTTTCATTTTTCATAGCAGCCAAGCTCCCCACATGCGCATCGAAAAGAGAGAAGCACTCTTAGCTTTGTTTTTATTTTTAATGTAAGGCTAGGAAAACAGTGTTCCAGTAATATCCACATCGGGGTCGGCGCCGACGAGAAATTTACAGGTCGTGTCAAATATTTAATCAAATTAACGTAAGCATGGAATTAGTGCATGTACAAAGTAAACAGAATAGAATCGGTTCAGTTGTTACGTCTACATGTTTTACCCGGATATAAGCACACGCTCCATCTTGAATGCACTATGGTTACTTTGTCTTGCAGACGAACACTTTTAATTTACACAAATGAAAGTAATGCGGTAATTTCATTGGAGGTATACCATGGTCCAATATCACAGTAATGTGAATAAAATGAGGTGTTAATGTATATTTTAAATACTGTGGCTGCGATAGCAAATGCAGGAGCATGAAAAAAATAAAGAACCAAAGTTCCGAATAAATTTAGGGGTTGAGTTAAAATTCTTGCGGGAACACATCTAGACATGGTAGCCAACTGAATGATACAACATAACAGTTACTTTAAGCCGTAGTCGCAGGATCATTATAATGACATGTTCGTAAATGGCGTAAAAGAAAAATACTTAAAAATCTCTCAAAAATCAAGGAAAAACTACACAAGGCCAATGGCATNGTAAAAGAAAAATACTTAAAAATCTCTCAAAAATCAAGGAAAAACTACACAAGGCCAATGGCATACGTACAATACTAGGTATCAAATCTAATAGGCAGACCAACTTCAGGGGGTTGGCACAAATTATTAATAAACTGATTTTTTTTAATGCTTAAACACAAGCCCTTCCATTCGGATTTCCATACTGTTTAGTATGGCTGTCATATGTGAGTTGTAATCGTCACGTTAGTGACTGTATTATTTTATTTACTTATAGCTATGGAAGGATGAAAGAAGGGATGTATGTAAAATTAAATTAAGCAAGGAACACAAATTGTGTTATTTTTTTTGCTGTGGCCTGGCTATAATATTTATGGTTCCGTTATCGTGTCTTTGCTAAGATTCTGTATTTATGGCTTCGGATACGTCTTATATTTAGTGAGTTTATTCCTAATACGTCACCGAGTGATGTAGCGCAGTGGTTAACTTTCAGACTCGCATTCGGGAGGACCTGAGTTCGAGTCCCGGTCCGACCATCCTGATTTCGGTTTTCCCGTGGTTTACCGAAATCACTTCAGGCAGATGCTGGGATGGTTCCCTCCATGGCCAAGTCCTGCTTGTGTGATCAACTTGCTCTGACCTTAATGTCGACGAAACGTTAAGCCCTACCTACCTATTACGTCCTTAATGAAAACTGGTACGCAAGCCAATTACTGTTACCAAGTCACGTGTGCTCGTCTTGCTATGATGATCCCCGACAGATGTACCCCCAGGCTCACCTACACGCACGTGCGAGTAGCGAGTAGCGAGTAAGGAGGAGTAGCGGAGGGCATGTATATGTCAGTTTCAACACAAAATCTTACGGGAAAAATTGTTTCGTCAATGTATTTCAGTNAGTAGCGGAGGGCATGTATATGTCAGTTTCAACACAAAATCTTACGGGAAAAATTGTTTCGTCAATGTATTTCAGCGAGGACTTTGACGGGCAAATGCACTGTTTATGTAACTAGGTACATATTCTCGAGAACGAAGTCAACACGAGATTGGAAGATATAATCCTTGTGCGAACATTCTCTATAAAGGTGCTCGCTTTTACGACAAGCTTGCTTCACGCCTGTAAGCGTCCTACACCATCAGTGGGGGCTTAACTCGTTGCGGTTGTAGTAATACCTACTCACATTTCATCAACTGTGATGTCTTATATATGTACTTTTTTACAGGATTTATGCATTAAACGTAACTAATTGTTTAAATATAATATATTTTACATAACGTTTGTAGGATTATCTGTAATGGTTATTTACAAAATAATTGATGTGTATATTATATTTATATGTATGTTTATAAATAGGTAATATATACCTACAAATATATTTAAAAAATATATAATATGTTTATGTATCGATGGCGGCATCCACGGGTTTTTCAATCGCATGCGATTTCTTCTAGCGCGAATATGTATTTGGGTTTTCTCAGAGTGCTCCCATAGTTTTTACATTTAACATTTATATTTTTTTACTTTTAAAGTGTATGGAAGAGTGCCTTCTGTGAGCACAAACCGGGCTCCTTAAAAGAGATGTACAAGAAATGTTTCTCAAATTAGATGCTTCGTTCACAATGTGTTTCGATAAGTGAATCCACGAGGGAAAATTCATACAATGGATTAATGGTTCGTGAAATGATTCGCAAACAGAGACACGTGCTTCTGNATAAGTGAATCCACGAGGGAAAATTCATACAATGGATTAATGGTTCGTGAAATGATTCGCAAACAGAGACACGTGCTTCTGTGCATCGAAGATGTTGGCGAGTGTGTCGCTGGTTCGAGCCCCGATTCCTACATCTACAGCCATGGGCATGCTCACGAGTGAGCGGCATGGATGGTGAGTTGTCCTNTGGTTCGAGCCCCGATTCCTACATCTACAGCCATGGGCATGCTCACGAGTGAGCGGCATGGATGGTGAGTTGTCCTGCGGCTGTTCGGTTAGCTCGAGGACTCGTCGGACAATAGCTTGTAAAACAGCATCGGCAATGCGCCATACGATAAGCGGCTGATACCTGGAACAACATTCATTTAATGCGATCAGTTATATGCAAACATACATTAATATATTCATGCCTCATAGGTAAGTTGTTATTTAAGCAGCAATCCGGTAACATCTTGGCGGAAGTCAGTCTGCAACAGTATGTCGGCAGGAGTCAGTTTGCAGGAGTAAGTCTGCCGGAGTCAGTCTGCAAGAGTTAGTTGGCAGGAGTAAAGTGTGTGAATTCATGTATGCATAAAGACGATGCAAGCCACTGACGGTGTCAAATAAAGCATGCACTGCACGACTACATGCATACCTTCAACGACTGCCCAAAAAATACATGGAAAACAATGATGTTACTGTGCCAAGTCCTTCAGTAAACGTTGCAATGCACGGCAACATGAGAAGTGTGACAGTTTAAAGAACGCATGTTATGCCTTTCTACGCTGCTATAAATGTTCTAGATAGTTCAATCGAAGTGATAACCTAAATAAACATATCATGGCTGATAAATGTAACGTTTTTTCGCCCACTCAGAAACAGCACATGACGACTTCGTTACCTCATTTTAATACACTACATAAAATGTTCGTAGACGACGAGGAAATTCACATGATGAAGCATTACGACAATGACTGCATGCAGTTTATGCAAGGGGATGCAATGGAGGAACACGTGAAGATCTGCAAGGGTTCCTCTACTGGAAGCCAGTAAGTGATGTAGCCAATACCTCCTGCTACATCGATAATTACTGTTTCCGCAGACGATTATGACAATACAGTTAATGATAATGACGGAATGAGACCTACGAGGCATGATTGAGTCGGTATGTGTGGAATGTACACTCGCAAGGCGTTCGCGTGAAGTCGACGAACATAAAAATAAACGTTTGTCAGCTCTAAATACTGATCATGTCCATGAGTATGAAACGGGGGATGAAGACAATCATGAAGACAGCAATGATGATAGTGACTATGAAGACAGCAATGATATAATGACTATGGTGACAGTGTTGATGAAGTATCTGATGAGAAGGATGATGATTCCCTCGATGTTCCCACACATTTCACTAACGAGTTTCCTTCGAAAAGTGATGCGAAGAAGGCAGAAGGCGTCAAGAACGCTCGCTACATATTTCCCGAAGACCCAAATTAACTTGTTGATATACTCAGGTATTTGGTTGACCTGCAAAAACGCGGGGATTTCTCACACATTGTTGAGTTACCTCCAATCATCAATTAACTGTAGAATCAGGGTTATAACATATGAGACTGTTGGCTACTATCCATGATTTGCATACAACAGGGAAATGAAAAAATTAATTTATAAAAAAAAATTAAAAAGATAGAATGTATATAATAAGTAAATAAATTAAATTTATGTATACAAAGTAATGCGTGTTTAATTTATTATACAGTCCGTTCTGCTCAGTGGTGTATACAATCCATTTTGAGTGTCTGTTATAAATAAAATATATGCGAGCATGTGCAGGAGGAAGGGTATGGTAAGATCTGAAGTGTTATGTCATTTTCGTGTAGATTAAAATCGGCTGAGTTCTCTATGGCAAAAGAATAAACTGAGTAATGTTTTTTGGTGCACGTTTTTAGGCCAGTCATTCATGTGGGAATAAAGGCACATACAGGTGTGGTGTGGGTATGTAAAAAAAGCCTGTGTTTTGTATCGACTGGCATGAGAAATGCGATAATGACTTTGATTTTATCAGTCTCTAATATTTATATTAGTATAAAATTTTCAATATTCCTCGCTAGTTAAACATTCTTTGCATGACACTTTTGTGTGTATACTAGTTTTGAATATACTTATGGCTTATTGGATATTATAAGAAATAAAAGGTTTTTTTTTACATATATAAATTTATTCACATTTTTGCAACAAAAAAACTTAATACATTAGTTTAAATTAATTAGTTTTAATACTTTTCGTACGCACGAAGTCGACATATCAGTGTCTATTAACGTTTTGAAGAGAACAGCATCATCTTCTGTGTGGATAAACATGGAAGGCTCACAGGGTGGAAATGCTGCTGGTATAGTCACTGGAGGTGGAGTCACTACTAGCAAAACTGCTGCTGGAGTACATAAGCTGTGGTTCTTGGTTCATGGTTCATGAACAAACATATATGCAATATTTATATAGTCCAGCTTGAATTGAAATGAATGTTTTTGGAGAAAATCTAGCTTCTCGAAGAAGTTTTGTTCAACATACGGAGCACAAAATTCATCCACACTGTGTATCCACTGTCGTAAATGACCAAGTGTGTATTTCTTAATACTTCTATAATGTTGTTTACCATCGTATGATTCTCTGTACTTGATGTCCTTGGGGTCTCCGGGCATCGCATATGATGGTGCTAGCTTCGGAGCACAGAGATGAACAGTGCAATTGCTATCTTCTCACACGAAACTGGATACTACGCTGGAGGTTTCGTGAGGTGAAAATTCACTCCGGTGTTGATGTAAATGTACATTCTCACTGCACATTTCAAAGTAAATCAAGCTGTAAATATCAGTACATTAATTTATAAAAGTAATACCTAACTGTACACAATGTAAGCTTTCATGCACCTAGTCGTAGCAAATGCTGGGGTGGTACATTAGGCATGGTGTCAACTCGGTGCTAGTAGGAACAGGCAACAGGAACATTCCTTCATATTCCTCGTAGTCTTAAGAAAATGGTTCGTCACCATCGTATCCAGTGTCCATGGTGGCTGGGCTGGCTGACTGCTGGACTGGTTAACTGCTGCTGACTGCAGACTAGGCAGAAGAAGACTGCTTGCAGACTGATACACAACTGGATGAGTCACTTGAGGTTGAGTCACTGGTTTATCTTGTTGTACTGTCACTGAAGGACGAGTAATCACTGTTGCTAGCGTAGCCACTGCTGCTAGAGTCCATACTTTATGTTTCTGGATCCATGGTTCACAGAAATTTGACATTTACGAACATATCTGCTTTATTTATACAGTCCCATCTGCTTGGTCAGGATGTTCGATGGTAAAAACTTATCTTTACTGAATAATTTCTGCCTGTAAATGAGAGAGAGAGAGCGTTCACACACACCCTAGTTTGCAGTTAAGTCCAGGATGATTCATGACACTTCGCAGCACTGTGCTGGTCCCCGGTACACGAATCAGCATATCGTACTGGCGCTTTGCATGCTTCTTTAAACAGATTTTAATGTGTCAAGGAACTTTTCATTAGTATCCTCGACAGTAAATGCTCGCGTTGAGGATCATCATCATACGTCTTGTCCACTTCGCTTAAAATTCGATTTTTCATTTCTTGTAGTGTGCATGGAAAACTTTGCATATATGGTCAGCAATGGTTAAGTGCACTATAACAGTCTCTCACAATTTCAGGTTTTATACAGTCTGGCATGGCTATTGTGTTCCATGAGAAGTAAACATGTACATCGTTTAAACATTGCTCAACACATGTTACCAGGGGATCGTCCACACAATATTAAACTATCTGGAAGCCCGGGTACACACACCAATAGTCTTGCTCTGGATCAAACATGGCTTATTGCTGACCGAAGACTATATGAAGACTGATGCTCAGAGTACGAATGCAGTTTACACAACGCAGGTAACTGGGATGCGCATAGTTTTCCAAGCTGTTCTGCCATGTTTAAAAATGGCGTTGTGACATTCTCCATTGCAATGCTCGGACCACCAAGTAATCTTGTAGCTGTCTGGTCTTCTGAGTTGATATACAATTTTGCTATGATTGGGGTCATAGCAAAATTTATATAGGCATTCTTCTTTTGCTAGACTTATCAGCTCACTAGTAGTGCATGGTAGCTTCGAGTCTGGTCAGAGGCGGTACACTGGGCAGGTAATAAAGCAGCGTGGTACTTGAACAAAGCTGAACAAAACATCTTCATTCATGCTGATCTAGTGCTCCAGTCCATCGCAGCTTTCTATTCGCTCTGGCATACCAGGTACCCAGAAGTGAACTCTGTGGTAGCCCTCTGTAATATCGGAGGAAATGACCACATCTTCAGGTCGGAACTGCACAGACATGATGTGATGAATGTAAGGTCACAACTAATACTGTGAGCCTTCTCCTCCACTTTTATATCAGCTTCCCCCTCTCCGCTGTCCTCCACCACTCCGCCACCATTCTGGATGAACCAGCGCTTACTCGTGAGTCCTGCTGACCCATTCTCTTTTCCATTTTTAGTTAACTTCACTTACCTGAAACCAAGAAGGTGCAAGCCTGTGAAAATACTAACACAGCAAAATTCCCACCCATGTTGACTTAGTCTATCCGACATGTATATTGTGAAAACGACAAGGAAGCAAGTATGCATGCAGACTACAGTTACCTGACACCATGCAGGTGCAGGCCTGTTAAAATGCAAACACTGCTTGCAAGCTCAGAGTTTTTTTAAAACTATTGTCACGGTCAGCTGCCCTGCCTGTCCATCCATGCTCGCAAACTCTACTCCAGTAACCTTAATGGTATACATATTTGATTCAGAAAGTTTTTTTTTTCATAATTTATCTCTTTGTTGTATTAGTTTATTTTCTGTGTTTTGAAAAATAAAATGTTTTCTAAGTTTTTCACCACTACACTCTACATTACCTTTTTTCTGAATTGATAGGGTACATAACAAACAATAAAATAAGAGGTTATATTGTTTTAAAATTATACATATTTTTTATTCAACTCTTTTATTGTGTTTTTACATACATGTTAAGCAATATTAGTTTATATTGACAGGCAAAAAATGTTTTAATGTGCCTTTTTTCTCAATTTATGTTGTGGCATATTTTTTGCTTTATTCATACGTAGATAAGCAAGATATTTTTTAAGACACAAATATATTTTTATGACAAATTTCCTGCTGTTTCTGTTTACAGACACCGACACACACCATGTTACTAAAAAATATAATTGCCATCTATACATGCATTCACACAATGTTGCTCTGTTTTAAACACTGTTTCTTTATATTGTTTATTATTATCCACTGTCCTTCTCCATCCTCAACATGTGAGCTTGTCTTTACCTGGCACCGCAGACTGCGACAAGTCGTGGTCCGCTCGACGAACGGAATCATGTCAGCTTCTTCGTCCAGTGGGTGTCTANCCCCCCCTTCTCCTCGTAGTATTTCAGAAAGTCCCTATGCTGGATGCCTTCTTTAATGATGATTGTTTCCCCATTGTTCAGCTCCAACAGTTCGTCGGTGCTGCATAGTAGAGTTATATCCAGCCTCATGTTGTACACAGTACAGGTTTCACTATCACACAGGATTCTGTCCATAAAATACACTTTGGCTTGCCTTCAACGTTCATGATGCTCGGGTTGTATGCAGGCACCCGGTGTATTAGAGGCGGGAATGATTCATACTATCACAGGCTTCTAGTATTTTCACAGCATACTCATACCATGGGTCGCCTAGCTAGTACTCCACTTGCCGGAACCCGGGAATGACAATGGAATAACACTTCACCATACCTGACTCGATGGAGAAAGTGTACATCACCTCGTGCATCGAATATCGTGGTTGTGTGATGGGAGTAGCTGTGGCGGGCGTCAACCAACTGCTGCTGGTGGCGGTAGTGGTCTGCGTGGAGCCCTCATATGCTGGAAGCCATTTATCGAATGTCGATGAGGTGAAGGTGGTGTTGGGTCGGAGACTTGATGTGATCAACTGCATGAAGAAGGCGATCGCTTTGTATGCAAGCCGTTCATGTTTTTCACTGTGTGGACCTTTCGTCTTGGAGGAGGTGGTGCCGGTGGTGACTGCTACTGCTTTGCGACGTAACGCCTTGCACCAACTGCGGGAATGAGAAGGGTCCGGAACGGAAGTGGTGCAGCCTTCGAAGCACTCCTTGCAGGGCAGGCAGTCGCGAATATCTTCAACTTGCTGCAGGTAGGCTGGAAGTCTCTTGTACACGTACCGAACTTCGTGGTGTAAGGATGTCAGCAGGAACTTTTTCAGTAGAAAGGCCAGTTCATTATCTGTACTTAGGGCCGCAAGTGACTATAGCCTCCTGTACGCGACTATCGCTGAAACTATTTCCTGCCCACTGGGACAGCACGCAAACATCTGCTGCTTGGCGATGAAAATAATCCAGACGAGAAATAAACGGTATACTTTAAGGTGAGCAGGTGACGAAGATGGCAACAGCAGACAGGATACTGGGTCCCGAGGCCTTTTATATGCTGGTATATGAGTGCAATGGTAAACTAGACAATGGTAAAATAGATATAGGTTGGGAAAAAGAGGGTGGTGGAGAGTGGTTTGGGGTGGGAATTGAGCGGGTGGACATGTTGGGTGTTAGGAGGGGGGAGAGAGATCCAGGAGGGTCACAATTCAGGGAGGGGGTGGCAGAGGGAGGATGGATTACCAGTACAAGAAAAAGAATTGTCTTTAATGAAAAACATTATATGAAAATAAAAACCAAATAAAAAAAAATCAAATAATACAATTTATGTTTAAATACACCTTTTCATAATTTTTAATAACAAAAATTATTTAAAGAAAAGTGACTAAAAATATTATGACAGAATCTTATTCTGGATTAATCATAACAACCTAAACTTACATTCTTCGAAATATAATTTCTTCCCCATACCCATTATATTATAAGTACTTCTTTTCAACCCTTGTCCCACACTGTCCCGATAGCCGAGTGGCCTTAGGCATCTGCATGCCGATGTAAGGTTCAGCAATTAGATCCCACCCTCCTCCAGAATATATTTTGAGCTCTGAAGAAATTAAATAAAAAACAACACATAGCCCTTAGTTCTATAACAAACATGGCGGACGATCGAGAGTGACACCAGCGCCCGTAGTAGGCGAAAGTTGAACGAAGGACAGGTGGAAACAATATTGCGTGGTCGAACGAAGTTAAATAATAGAGTGGCACACTCTAGCAAACAATAATAAACATTACAGGAATCGGTGGTGCACTCTAGGGGACGACGAGAGAACTACATCATGTGGAGCACATGCGACAGATGCGAAGGTGAATAATTGGGAAACAAGATGGCGGGCGAAATCTAGAAGGCAACTGGAAACAAGATGACCTACAGAAGCAAGATGGTAGACAGAAATATCATGGTGGGCAGAAGCAAGATGTCGGGTCTAATATGGCGGCTGTGACGTTATCCAAGATGGTGAAATCCAAGATGGTTGCAGCGCTTCGGCGCCTCAGCCCTCAGCCCTTGTCCTCGGACCTACCCCACCCATCTACTGATATTTAATCTTACATTTTGGAGAATTTTACAAAACACAGCCTATTTATTATGACAATTTCACAAAAAGCGAAATAAACTAGCATGATTTTGGTGATATGGAGTAAACTTTCCATTATGGTTTTAACGGATAAGCCACGAACTAATTTCGAAATTATTACCTGGTGGTTTACCTAGAGTCATGTCCCATATATCTGGAACCATTTATATGACTTATGCCAAAGTGTGTATTGAACAGATACAGTCAAAGGAAAAATTGTGGTAACTGGTATTGTCTTGTATAATTAAGACGAAAAATATTAGGATTTTAGGATTTTTTTTAGAGATACAGTGCATCCACCTGCAGTCTTGATTACAATACAGCTTTTCTTTCAGTTTAGCTAAGAACTTCCGTTCTTAATGCTGGCAGGGAAACGGGCATCTTTTTTTCTAGTATGAAACCCATATTTTTCGTCAATTTCCATTCCTTTCAACTTTACCGACCCTACCTTAGCTGGAACTATATAATCATGTATATTTATAATGGTTTTCTTCAGTAAAAATGGCATACTTAGTTTTTTTTGTACATTCCAGACGTTTACTTTTGCAATTTTGATAAGAGAAATGCAAATTTATAGAAAAAGTTTGTCAAACAGGCGGCAACAGTTACATGCAAAACATTGTCTTGAACATTCTCTTGTGTTTTAACCTCATCGTCAAATTGTAACGTAAAACAACAGTTTGAAAATAAATGTACTGAGAGATTTAATATATGATCCTAGTGAGCATGTGAGGGGCTATCCATTTAGATATACTGTCCCAGGGTTAAAAGAGTTAGCCCAGGCTATATACAGAATGGGCCTGAATTTGACCAACAAACTTCGCGAGGTGATTCTTAATGAAAATCCAGTGGCAAGAATAAAGGACGCTTTGTACCTAAACTAAATATTAAGGGCAAAATAAGTCCCCGAAAATTGACATTTTAAATTTTTTTTTTTGTGAATTATCAGACACCAGGTGAGATGAAAGCACTATTCGCGGAACATTGTTTTATGTTAACATGATCCCTACACAAGAGCAAATCAACTTTAATAATACTCCCTGTTATGAAATTAACAGGAGTGGCAACCCTCTTATTGATGTTACCTTTGTTACCATCAGGAATTATGAACATTATTTGATGCTGGCTTATTTAGCGGTATGAGCTACGGAAAAAAATGTTTGACTTGCTGCAAGTCCCTAGGACCTACCGTTTTCGTTTTAAACGCACACAAATATTCGGCTAGATTCCACTGCAGGTATAAAGCGCCTAGTATGTGGGCAATACTAACTACATGCGTGTATGACCACTGCAAAGCCGACGGTGGTGGACAATGTTAACACCTACTGTAAACAATGCGTACCATACATCAATAAGCTTACGCAACTGTTCGTTTGTGGCGACAGTCGGTGTGATTCCATGCTGGACGTAAATATATCGGTATTGCCTACGTATCTGGCACTGTATCGCTGCTGTGTACTCTGCGGGCTTGTGAAAGTTGAAACATTTAAGGCGGCAGCATAGAGCAATGCCATTACAACACATCACATGTAAGTGGTATCAGGTAACTCATTTGTGTGACAACAAAAGCTGTGGCATCCCATAGTTTTTATTGCAGAAACATGTTTCATAAATACTTTTATAGTAAAGGCTCGATGGTTCAGCTCGCATGTTTGAAGCACAGTTCACATCGCATTACCAACGATAGTCGCACGCGTGTGAAAACACCCTAATTGTCCCTAACAATCCCGGCAGCCGCAGAGATGTGGGAGACGAGGTCCTCTTCGGATTCCACCATGGTGTCATAGACCAGATTGCGCATGTAACGCCAGAATAAATGGTAAAATATATTCACATCAGGGGATCGTGGAGGCCAGGGAACAGGACCCCCATTGTCTATCCATCGTCCAGGTAATACGAGATTAATGTGATCACGCGCACGTCGCTAAATGTTGGCTGGGGCGCCATCGTGCTGGAACCACATAACCGCTCGTATTTGTAACGGGGCCTCTCCGAGTAATGTCGGCAGAGTTTCCACCAGAAATTCAGCATACACATTGCTGGTCAGACGATGTGTTAACAGGCAGGAGCTTACCAACATGTTATGTATTACGCCCGCCCAGACGTTGACACTGACTCGCTGTTGATCCTCGTAGACGAATGGGGTATGGGGATTGACATCCACCCACTCGTGGATATTTCAACAATTCTATATACCATCACGTTGAAACAAATCCTAGTCAGTGAAGAGAATGTATCTGCAAAAGTCAGGGTGTGTTCTGTGTTGTTCCAGAAACCATGCTGCATACGCCACGCATTAAGGATAATCCGCAGGACCCACAGCATGCACACGTCGTGCATGGAACGGATGCAGTAATTGCTCAAGAAGCACTCGCCCAATGGTGAGACTGCTTCTATTGAGTACTGTTTTAACAGTACGCGTATTTAACGTTGCTTATTCTCAACATGCCTCAAGACATCCCCTTCAAACCTCTCTGTCTTCGATGTCCGTCTGCATCCTGCATTCGGTCGTGTCACCTCCAAACTTCCACTTTCTCTCAAACGTCGCTTCACAGACGCAAATGTAGCGAGGTGTGGCCTCTTCTTGTACGGAAATCGAACCCTGTACATTCTTTGCGCTTTTCGTCCATTTCCGACTGCCACACCATAGACAAGTAGCACTTGTATCAGTTCCGGTCAAGCAAAGCATTCAATTTTATAGACACAACGTTCAACTTGACCAACAGAAATGTAAGTGAAGCATTTTGGCGTGCTCAGTTATTTAATACAATTCGTCTCGGCGTTTAATGGGCCGCATTTACTATAGCGCCTTTCGTGTCGTGATAACTGTCGTGCCAGGCGTGGATTTGAACACGTCAAAACGACCGTACAGAGCTTCCTAGTGTGGTATTAGTGCCAGATATTTAAACCGCTCGCACAACCTGTGTTGAATGTATCTTCGAAATCGAGGTCATCAGACACAGAAACATACAACAAGCCACTTGAAAGGAACTGAGGAAGGATTCGGCCATGGCCTTTATTAAGGAACCATCTCAGCGTTTGCCTCGAGTGACTTCAGGAAACCATGGAAAACCTAGTTCTGGATGGCCTGACCAGCATTCGAATTCGCGTCCTCCCGAATGCGAGTCCAACATGTTACTCTTGCCCCACTTGGCTCGGTCCCTGATGTATTAATGACTGATGTTGTTTATAGGAACCATCAGGATTCATAAACCTTTTTTGCTTGTTTATTTATTAATAGTATGACCTATATTACACACAGAGCCTCTCTTCAGAACTACTTAGAACCACTGCTTTCGTACAACACACATATAATATTTAAAGATTCGGATGTAGCGATACAGGTTCAGGCGCATAATCAAAAGTATTTACAGCACACAGCAATACGGTTCCAGGTACATAGACAATATCCATACTTCATGTAGGGAATCTCACACTGACAGTTGCCAAGAACAAGTTGTCGGATGTAGTATCGTAGCTTTTTAACGCATGGTAATTATTGTAATAGTAACAAATAACTTTCTTCCACCATTATCCGTGCAGCGGGAACAGCAGCTCGCCATACACGTATGTACTAAATATTGCCTACGTTCGAGGCACTGTACCGCTGCAGCAGAATCTAGCGGAATATTTTTGTAGTTTACAGGAAAACGGTGGGTCCTAGGCAGCTGCAACAACCGCGACCATTTTTGTTTCATAGGTCATACTGCTGCATAAATTGGCATCAAACGTTCTTAATTACCGACAGTAACGAAGTAGCCGGCTATAAGAAGGTGGCAACGCCTGTTAATTTCATAACGGGGAGTGTTATTAATTTGGATTTGCTCTTAGGTTGAAGATCCCGATAACATAAACAATGTTCCGCGGATTGTACTTTCATCTCATCTGGTTTCCGATATTTCGAAAAATAAATTCCAAAATCTAAATTTTCGGGGACTTATTTCGCCCTTAATATTAAGTTTAGGTACCAAGTGTCCTTTATATATGCCACTTGATTTTCCATTAAGAATAACCTCCCGAAGTTCGTCTGTCACATTAAGCCCCAGTATATATATATACACTTATATTTAAAAATGGAAATGAGTGTAACGTCTCCTTTTAATATTTTCCTAGACAACTAATCATTCGTCGGATTATTTTGTAGAAATATTATATATTATTGTAACTTTTCTCAGCAGAAATAAATTGCATTATTTCATCCATTTAATCTTCATAATAGTCCTAATAAATATGTTTATTAATTTTTATGTCCAATTTTAAGTGGTATATTTGATATTAGTAGTATGGTTTGGTATATTTAAACACACCATCTTGACAGGGAGCCCAGGAACCAGAAACTTGGTAAGGAAATGACAAACCTCATGCGTTTGCATTCCGCTTCGGCGGCGCCCATCTTCACAGCCAGTGCCATTCGGCGGCACCATCTTGGCAGCCAGTGCCATAATTTGCCAAAATTAACAAAAAAATTCAAAAAATTAATTTTCATAAAATTATTATTTTACAAAATTAATTTTCAAAAATTAATTTTTTTCAAAATTACCATTTGGAAAAGTTTGATTTAATATTTCCAAATATTAATTAAAGTCTGATTTAATATTTCAAAATATTGATTTGATATTTCAAAAGTGTGATTAAATATTTCAAAAGATCCAAAAAATTATTTTTTCTCGCTCATTCCCTGGCGGCCATGTTTGTTCATGGAGGCTCCCTAAGCCAATGCCAAGGGGTCGGCCATGATGGTTGTGTCTCCCAAAGACACCGCCCAGTCGTTATGTAATGCTCTGGCATTCAAGGGGGGTCGCGGTGATGCAATGGGTAGAGCGCAACTTCACGCTCTTGCATTCACGCACCGACGATGGCGGCTGCCAAAAGAGACATCAGACAGGACTTAGCTTCGGGGGCGGGACTTCACGCTCTTGCTTTCCATTAAAAGGGTGCCGCGGTGATGCAATGGGTGAAGCGCAACTCCATACTCTTGCATTCACACACCGACGGCGGCGGCTGCCAACAGAGACGCCAGCCAGGACATAGCTTCGGGGACGGGACTTCAAGGATCTTGCATTCCATTGGAAGGGTGCTGGACGCCTGCCAGGACATAGCTTTGGGGGGCTATGAGACCGCACGCTCTCGCATTCCATAGCATAGTGCCGCAGTGATGCAATGGGTAGAGCACAACTCCATGCTCTTGCATTCATACACATCGACGAGGGCTCCTAACAGAGACGTCAGCCAGGACATCGAGACTTCATGCTCTAGCATTCCATGTCAATGGGGGGACCAAAGTAGTGTAGTGGATAGAGTGCACATTAAAACATCGCAATCTCGCATTCACGAGGAGGGCAGACGTGTCCCAAGAGAGATGTCTGCCTCTGGCTACTAGACTTCACGCTCTTGCATTTCATAGCAATGGGGGTGGTACTGTGGTGATGCAATGGGTAGAGCACAACTTCATGTGCTCGCATTCACAGAGGAGGGGGCAGACATGTCCCAAGAGTTACGTCTTAGATGACAAGTTAAATGTCATACTCTAGCATTCCATTTCAATTGGTGCTGCGGTGACACAATGGGTAGAGCGCATGTGAAAACTTCATGCTCGCGTTAGACGGTGCATTTGCAGCTATGGAGAAGAATAATTAACAATGTAGGCAATCAAGTTAGTGGTCTCTCTCGAAACTAGACAGTCTTCTTAATGACAAAGCATTGAACGACATGGTTGAGCGAGTTTAAGTTCTTTTTGCGAAACTAGGCAGTCACCTTTATGACACGACCGCGCTGAAACAATAAGTAAGAAGTTAGACGTGAACCTCGGTGCCATCAGTACGATGTCCCTCACCACGACCAAACATTTTCAGACTTTAACCAATAACATGCAAAGCTAGAGCGAGAAAAAAACACGTTTACATGGTTTAACCGTCACTCTTCCGGCGCGAGAGCGATGGAAATATATATATATATATATATATTGTGAATGCGAATCCAGGAGGGTGATCTCAGAGTCTTCCCAAATCCGAGTATACTCAAGTTGTTTCATACTTACAAATGTAAAGCAGACCATCCGTTTCATGAGATATTATATGATGCAATGGTTAGAAAGGCGTTTTTTTATTGGAAATATATATTAACAAATATGTAAAGTAATATGATTAAAAATTATTATTAACATCCCAGGCAAGGACACACAAGGCAACGACTGCAAGCGGCACACACGTGAGTTGCGGAAATATATATATATATATATATAATTATGTCAAGTAGTAATTACTGCCGCAACCAATCTACCTACGCCTAACGCAAATACTACAAGCAGTGGCTGGGAGGGTTAACCTTAGTGTCTTCCCAAATTCAATTATCATTTAATTCCCCCCCCCCCTGCATTCCAAGCTGGGAGGGCTATTTCAGAGTATTCCCAAATTAAATTATCGTTTTAAGACCGTCCTACTAGATGATATACACCACATGCCTGCATTCCAAGCAAGGAAAGTCATCTCAGAGTCTCCCCAACATATGTGCGAGGGTTATCTCAGACCATACACAATGATAAAGCATTAAAGGTAATGCACACTACTATGAATACAATGCCGGGAACAGTCATGTCACTACTGTAACATATAATTTCCATATGCCTACAATGCAAAGAGACATATGAAGCATAAAATGTAAGCTATCGCTGTAATAAAGTGAGAACGCCACCGTGCATAAAGGAACCTAACATGCTATGCGAGGCTGTAGTTCACTGAGGAAAGCCGAGACACGCAATACAAATTGATATGTGTATAGTATATAAGCGAACATCACGTAAAATGAAGATCATTCCGTTGTCGAGCGCTGTTGTGAAAAGCAGTCTTGTTTGCAACAATATGAAGACAGAATCAATGGATGAAGACTCACCATCGCCAACATCGGCATCAACAGCAAGGTACACCGAAGATCCACTACACGCATTACGATATCATCGTAACCAATACAATCGTGCACTCTGCTATAATATGAGGACGGAACCAATAGCAGAAGATTTACCGTCTACAACCTGGCCAACAAAAGGGGTCCTCAAGAGCCGATGCAAGCGATATGTCCTCAATGTAACTACTGTGGAAATACTTTTAACACAAGGTATAATTCACGTCGGCATGAAAGTTGCCATTGCATGTTCAGCCCGGCATACAAAACATTCCACTGTGATACCTGTGATGCCATGTTTGCCCGAAGCGATGGTGTGTATAGACATAACAATACATGCAAAGGCTATGTTCGTCGTTCATCAGGAAGTGAGTGCAAGTATTGCGGCAAAAAATTCAGGAAGCGTAGCTGGACCAAACAACATGAAGATAGCAACTGTAAATTTGCTACCATCTATAAGACCTACCCATGCGATAACTGCAGTGCAGTATATTCGAATAAGAGCCAATTGACTGCTCACAGAAGATATTGTTCTCCTTCTAAACAATCAACATAAAGATTTCGCTCGAATGAACACTATGTTGAGCATGTATCAAATGTGATTATGTATTTGTATTATATGAAGTCTGTAAGTAAAGGTAAAAGTATATAAATGATTTCGGTGATATTCATTTATGTTAATCCTTGTCAATATTAAGTTCACCTCCACCTCTGAAAAAAACCAGATTTTGACAAAAGTCGAAAATATAATTAACTGTAAAAAATATATATATATTAATATAAACGATCACCATCAGTCCTACACAAGGACGACAGCTCGAGACATCACTAACACGGCTAGCCCTTAACAACCAAACATAGAATAAAAAAATTAACGATGTTATACACTACCAGACTATTCTAGACAGTATAACCGACTAGCAAATACCTTCCTTACAAACCAACTGAAACGGTCGAATACATTCAATGTACAACACTAGCAACAGAATGCGACTGTTGTCATATGCTGTGGAATATGTGAGACAGCTCAGATGGTTGGGTGACGACGCAAGCGCCGTGCAGGTCTTGTCAAGTTTAACGAATAACACTAGCCAACAGAGTGTTATGTAAGGCTCCAAAGGTCACACAGCTCCTGCTAGGCGCACGATAACCCTCAGCCAGCATGACTGAATTCGACGTGCAGAACACTTACCTATGTGTAGAAACACAGATTGAAACCTAATACTCTGACTCAGAGATATCTAACATCCTACTCTCAGGGAAGAAAATTCATGAAGACATGATTCGTGAACCTTCTGTGAAGAGTGACGGGAAGTCTAGCTGCATAGTGTTGTAAAGATATTAATGACTTGGTTNTTAATGACTTGGTTGAAATACATATATATGTGTATATATATGAAAGCATATACATAAATAAAATTAAGAATGGACAACTTACAACAAACTGAAATATGACAAAAGCCAAAAAAAATATGGACGGGTTGTATGCCGAACATGTGAGTACCCCATGAATACTAAAGAGAACGAGCAGGCAATACGAAATAATCTAAAATATTAATATATATGAATGGCTGTAAGGACCAGTCGTCAAATAGCGAGAGTGTATAAACTGGAGGATATGTCGTGGCACGGTACGAGTACAGGCCAAGACCTGTTACTGAATGTAGCCAGCAGTAGGTTAAAAAAGGAAACAAGTTGTGATGACTGTACACCGGTCGGCGACACGCAGCATACAGAATGCCTTAGGTGAAATACATCAACATGTTTGCTGTCCTTGCAGTGAAAACTCCCTCTCATCTTGTGTCATACACACAACGTGAAACAGAGGACAACACTTGAAAGTACACTTTTAACTCCTTAACTAACATGTTAAATTTTATTTAATCTGGTGCAACAGAAAGAATTATCGGTCAATCGAGTACTTGCGCCTCTATAAAAGTAGGCTATCTTAGTCCATTGCAAAAACAAACAGCAGTCAATCATAAAGTGCCGGCACAGAGTAGATAAGAACAAAGAAACGAAATGGTGTGATAGTTCCTTTGATGTAGACGTACCCATTCGCTGATAGTCTGCAAACAGCTCCGGGAACAGACCGTACTGTATGTGTGACTGGCTACTCTATGCTACTATAGGTTCCGACCATGTGCATGACTGTTACTTCGAACTTAAATGAGATACATTTAATACTCTCTGTTAAAAAGTTGTGTGTTTCATAAAGGTAGAGTCTATCCCTCTTGTCGGTAATATAATAATACGTTTGTTTTATATATCTACTCGCCACCACGATGCAGACGAAACACTTACCCCAAAATATATATTAGAGGACCAGTAACAGGTGTCAGCGAGATGCCGTGTTGACCCTGAGCGCACACGCAGAGCACAGTGGATGGTCGGTGCACAAGTGATCGTTGAGAAAGCTGCGAGGGCTATACATATCCCTTCCAAAAAAAACCGAATTGGAATGGTAGAGCATGAGACATGTCTCCGGCAAACTGCTAAGTAAAATGTTGTTAGAAGGAATATGAGAAAACCAAGGTGGAATGACTGTTGTACTGAGCAGGATGGTCTTGTCTAGCACTATTTTATGTCTCATAGATTATCTCATCACGATATTGACATGAAAGAACACATGACATGTTCAGCCGATGGCCATCTTGGATGGTGTCATCAATTTTAATGTTATTCATTTATCATATCAATGCTAATATTAGGTTCACGTCCATCACTAGGAAAAGCCAATTATCAGATTTAGTCAAGTCCGAATGAGAATTAACATTTTTTGTACAGTTCCAAGGCACAAACTCAGTTCTCTATCGAAGGTTTCTTGAGACGACGACCATCTTGGATGAGGTCATAGTATTATTTTAACATTATTCATTTATTATATCCATGCTTATCGAAGGATTCTTGAGACGATGGCCATCTTGGATGTCGTCATAGTAATATTATTTTAGCATTAGTCATAACCGAGCTAATGCTGATGCCTCCCTGCTGAATTGTAAAAGAATTTGACCTTGACCTTCGAGTACCGACATAGTATGCATGGAGGAATAAATTTGACATTTGATCACTGACATGGTATTCATATAGAAAAATAATAATTTGACCTTGACCTTAACAAATTACAGGGGAATCATTCCCTGAAGGCCATGTCCAAAAATCACAGGGAAATGCAAGTAGGAAAATAATTTGACCTTGACCTTAACCTTTGATCACTGACATGGAGGCTTGCTTGCCACTATGCTTTGCATGTTATTGGTTAAAGTCTGAAAATGTTTTGTTGTGGTGAGGGACATCGTACTGATGGCACCGAGGTTCGCGTCTAGCTTCTTACTTATTGCTTCCAGAATGGTCGTGTCATTAAGGTGACTGCCTAGTTTCGCGGAAAGAACTCTAACTCGCTCGCCCACATCGTTCGATTCTTTGTCATTAAGGATACTGTCTAGTTTCGAGTGAGACCGCTACCTTGATCGCCTACATCGTTAATTTTTCTTCTCCTAGCTGCAAACGCACCGCCTAACATGAGCATGAAGTTTTAACATGCGCTCTACCCATTGCGTCACCGCAGCACCCATTGAAATGGAATGCTAGAGCGTAACATTTAACTTGTCATCTAAGACGTATCTCTTGGCACATGCCTGCCCCCTTCCCTGTGAATGCGAGCGCATGAAGTTGCGTTCTACCCATTGCATCATTGTGGCACCACCCCCATTGCTGTGTAATGCCAGAGCATGAAGTCACGCTCTACCCTTTTACATCACCGTGGCACCCTTGCTATGGAATGCGAGAGTGTGGTGTCCCGTAGCTCCCGAAGGTATGTCCTGGATGGCATCTCTGTTGGGCGCCATCGTCAGTGTATGAATGCAAGAGCATGAAGTTGCGCTCTACCCATTGCATCACCGCGGCACCCTTCCAATGGAACGCGAGAGCGTGAAGTCCCGAAGCTAAGTTCTGGCTGGTGTCTCTGTTGGGAGCCATCGTCGGTGTGTGAATGCAAGAGCAAGAAGTTGCGCTCTATCTATTGCGACACTGTGGCACCCTTCCAATGGAATGAAAGAGCGTGAAGTCCCGCCCCCGAAGCTAAGTCCTGTCTGATGTCTCTGTTGGCAGCCGCCATCGTCGGTGCGTGAATGCAAGAGCGTGGAGTTGCGCTCTACCCATTGCGTCTCCGCGACCCACCTTGAATGCCAGAGCATTACATAACGACTGGGCATTAATTTAAAAAAATTACTTTTGAATTTTTTTTGCAAATTTTGGCTAAATTTGACCATCGCTGTGAAGATGGCCGCCGCCGAATGGCACTGGCTGCCAATATGGCCATGGCCGAAGCGGAATGCAAACGCATGAGGTTTGTCATTTCCTTACCAAGCTTCTGGCTCCCGGGCTCCCTGTCAAGACACTGTGTTTAAACATACTATACCATACTACTGATATTGTTAAATTTTTATGAATATCGTCTCTTACATAATAAACTGAAGTGTAGAGTATTGTAATATGTGTAACAAAATGTTTAAGTTAGTTTAACCACAATTTCAGAAGAAAAAAAATACATATACAGGGGATGGACAAAATAATATGAACACCATGCAATATAGTACATTTTGTTGCATGTTAGCAACGCTGATACCGTTTAAATAATGTGACTCTTATGTATTGCACATTTTACGTGCCAAGTCTTGTAGGTTATATTTCAGTGTATTATACGCTTTGTTCTGCGACCGTTAAAACAAGCGATCGGTGAAATGTGAGATCCCTCAGACTTCGAAAGAGGGCAAATCGTTGGTGCTCGGTTAGCGGGAGCGTCTGTGACGAAAATATCTGAATTGTTTGACGTTTCACGAGCGACAGTATCCACGGTAATGACAGCATACACAAAACATGGTAAATCATCATCAGCGAAGAGGAATAGTGGGAAAAACCCTAAGTTAACTGACAGAGACCGACGAACATTAAAAACAATTGTGGCCAGAAAACATAAATCTACTACCGTGGCAAAAGTGACAGCAGAACTCAAAACTCCCTTGAGTAATACTGTTTCGACAAGAACAGTACGGCGGGAGCTCCAGAAAGCTAACATTTATGGAAGGGCTGCAATTGTAAAATCCTTTATAACGGAAGCCAACGCTAATCTGCGAAAGAAGTGGTGCCACGATCACAAAAACTGGACACTTGATGATTGGAAGAATGTGGTATGGTCTGATGAATCATCGTTTACATTGTTTCCTACAAACGGCCGGGTTTATGTATGGAGAACCCCAAAAGAAGCCTACGATCCGTACTGCCTGCTTCCTACAGTCAAGCATGGGGGAGGTTCCGTTATGACTTGGGCTGCTATATCGTGGTATTAAGCTGGTCCTCTCATTCACATAACTTGCCAGATTACCGCGAATGAATATCTCGACATCCTCAATGATGATGTTCTTACTATGACTAGAATATTGCTGCTAAACACTGCCATATTCCAAGATGATAATGCGCTCATACACACAGCCAAAAGGGTTCAGTCTTGGTTTATGGAGCATCATAATATCATCAAACATCTTCCCTGGCCAGACCTCAACATAATTTAACTGTTATGGGGAGTTTAAAGCAGTGAGTGAGGAGCAGATTTCCATCTCCGACATCATTGAAGCAATTGGCGGAATTTTTTGGTACAATAATGGGTCAACATTCCTTTGGAAACTATTCAGACACTCTACGAATCTATTCCGCGAGGAATTGCATCTGTTCTAAAAGCAAATGGTAGTCCAACACCTTATTAATAAATAAATATTGTGTATATGTCAGGTGTTCATATTATTTTGTCCATCCCCTACATATATGTGTGTGTGTGTGTATATATATATATATATATATATATATATATATATATATATATGTTTATATATATACACATCAATTTGTTAATTTTTATTTTTCAATGTATGATTTGCTTAATTCTGGAAAATGTAAGTGCTTCATGTTTTATATAAGCAATATCATATTTTACAAACCTTATTGGAATGAATTAGAAATATAAATGTTTTAGAATTGTTTATTTTATTAAGAAAAATGGCGAACAAACACTATTTCAAATTTAAAATTAAAATATTCTTAGAATTCTTAGAATTTCAAATTTATATATATTTATTTGTAAATAATGTAAAAATATGGTTGATACATTTTAAATGGAACTTATTTAATGTAAAACAAAACTAAAAATTATAATACATATGAAATTAAAACTATTTAACTTTTCATTAAGTACATTTTTACCTTATTCGAAAAAAGAAGTTATTAAACTATCTAATAAACACAAAAAAAAAAAAAGAATAATATAACAGTACACAAATTCCAAAAAAAAAAATTTTGAAAATGTATTTTCCTACAGATAATTAGTTCAATCAAAATTAGTAGAGAGAAAATCTAGAGTTTAAAAATATTTATAAGAATTAATTTATGATTTCAAAAATTTGTCATGACAGTTTTTATCAATACTTTTCTATTCGCTGTTTCTGTAGAAGCTAAACATGACAAGGTATATGTTGTTCAATGTATTCTTAAATAGAGAATAACATTACATTGAAAAGAGATAACATGAAACGATCTTGCAAACATTTTATTAACCGTTATTAAAACATTAATATAGATTTTATAAATCTAAATATATGTCAATGAATTACATACGGAACAGGATTTATATAGTGTTGAATGTTATATGGTATATATAATGTTGAATGTTATATGGTATATGTGTGGTATACATATGTAAACTGTTATATAGTATATATAATTTTGAATGTTATATTGTATATATATATATATATGTGTGTGTGTGTGTGTGTGGTCCTGCTCCAAGGCGAACACAGGTGTTAGTTAATAAAAATACTAGTGAATATATTTTATCTACGAGATTTCTGAAGAGACGTGCGTTACTTTGTGTGAAATACGACTTAGTAACATGTGCTGTAAGTGGCCACCATACACGTCCAAAGAACACTGAGCTTGATGCTCCATATTTCGGAATGTGGCTGCTGTACGCCCGGTGAATATCCCTGACCGAATTACCGGGATGGTGTCTGCTTTCAAGTGTAGTCAATAGTTCTTCGTATGTTTGCGTATACTCTGTCTTTTAGAAAGTTGGTAATACGACCGCATCAGATCTGGTGAACGTGGTGGCCAAAGTAACCTAGGAATGAGACAGACGTCAGACAGGACAGAATTTCAGCCATGCCAAAATTGGATGTATAGTATGTCGTACCAAATTGTTGTAAGTAGCCAATGGCTATTTCCTCGTAGTCAAATTAGTTAACAAATGTGTTGAAGAGGTTCATGTATACAGCAGTCGTGATGTCCAACTCGAAGAAAATGGGACCAATTATGCGCAGGTGGATAATTTCCTACCGAACACCACTCTTTTCAGAATGCATCGGGTGGGGAAATCCACTCGCCCAAACACGGGAGTTTTGAAAATTTATGTAATCTAATAGGCGAAACCAAACTTCTCCTGAAATAATGATGATCTCTAATACTAGGATTGGCATGGATAATTGTTTGTAGGCAGCGAAAGTATGCCACATGTTTCACTTTTTAAGGCTTCTTGAATTCATGGACGATGGAGATACGGTACTGCACGATAACAAATACGTTTATACTATCCGGTTTACTCAGAAAGTCGCGAGTAAATTTTGATTTTTCCGCATTATAATAGTTATGTATAATACAAAATTTTTGGTATAAATGTACATATCAGTCTATTAAATTAGTTTTCAATATTTCTTCCTTATTACAATATGAGTCTATAAAATATTGTAGAATGGAGTTTATACATGGAATGTTTCAGTAAAAAGTTTCAAAGTAAACTCAGTCTTGAATACTTATAGCTTTACATGTCGGCATTGCTATTTAATCTCAGACACAAATATCTTTCAATAACAAATTAATTATTTCAACAGATTACTAGTTACAAGTGAAAATATAAATATACATTTTTTATGGTTCTAATAATTTATAGCAGTAATTTACATGTTATAAAAATATTATAATTCCAACAATTAAAGCAATAACAATAACATTTCTGAATTACTTCTTATTCCGTGGTTTTTAAAAAGTCAGCTCAATATATTATCTTGTGAAATCTTCCTTCTTCCGTGAGATGAAATAGTATTTTTATCCGCAGTTTTGGGTAAGTTTGTTAGCGGATATTTTATTTTATTCTGATGTGATCGTATTTTGTGTTTATAATCCTTTTTCAAGCATTATTGTATTTTTTGTTGGTAATGGCTTAACCTCGTGGCAAATTTTTTATCCTTCTTGGGATGTGAGCCGCACAACAACTCGTTGCGTGGTAGTTTTGGACCATCATTCCACTTCTTTGGCCAGCACCGCAGTAACGTATGTAGTGTTTTCGCTATCATAGAAACCTCTATTTTTTTTTGCATGCTTGAGAGTGCTCCAAACTTTCTGTTTTCTGAAGCGATGTCAGTGTTTTAACTACTAAATATATTTTATTGGAACTGTTCAACTACAAAATGTGTTTTATTTTAACATTATTAAAAGAAAGTTATGGTATAATAAAAATTTGTTTTGTTGTAATGTAGAATTTTAAATGAAGCGATCGTGGGTACCCAACGATAAAGTCATAGTAATATAATAATACGGAATTGAATAAATTTCGATTTTTAGCTACTTCACTATTTATATGTTCAAAACTCACCATATAAAATAATTTACGTATTTAATAGTAAGAAGAGACAATTTAATATATTTATTGTTTGTCTGTTGTTGGAAAGATATAAACAATCAAAATAACTTTTGTATAAGAAAGTTCGCAATGGTTTTTATTTTTTCCCTCAATTATTATCATCGCTATTAATATAATTTTATAAATATAAAGTTGTGTTAATAACAAAAAAAATTTAACTACATCATAAGTGTACTACACCATATATATAACCCTTTTGTAATAAATAAAACAGGAGCACGCCCATAATTTATGTTTCTAGTAATAAACACTACTATTCACAGGAATCTAACCCACCCTTGTGTTGTAACGAGAGTGCCTATGGGTACTCAAGTTCACGACACGAAGGTAGTATATAACATGTGGTAGCAGTAGCGGGTGGTTTTTGTTGTAGATAGGAATTATTTTTTTATGCTTGTTGCATGAGTCCATTTAAGACCTGGGCATGCGCAAATGGTGTTGGTGGGAGCTCTGTGCTTTTACATTTAAGTTAGGTTAACTGTGTTTTTTCTTGTGTTTTTCTGTAATTTTTTTGTATTATGGAACCATGGCTTTTGGTATTGTGCCAGAACTCCTTTTAAAAGACGAATGTCAGTGTGAGTGCACCATCAGATGTCTACAAGCACCTGAGACAAAGAAGTAGCGTTTATAAGCGTATTGTGTGCTGCTTTGAATGCTAATGTCTCTATTTCTTTGGAAAACTTGTTAGCGATTTGTATAAAAGCTGAGTATCGTACCTGCACTAATAAGATAATTTCATTACAAAATATTTTGATAATCTTAGTGAAGATGATACATCTTAACCCCAGGTTAAAGAACCGTTTAGTACACCTTAAAATACGTGCTTAAAATATTTTAACTAAGTTTGGTGAGCATTTGCCTGATACTCAAATAAAGTCACTTGAGAGCATTGTGGCTCAGACCCAGTCCCTCTCTGAGACTGTTTCCAATTTGGAGTCACTATCCATCAATATTATTGATCACAGTAAAGTGGATGTTCCCACCACCTCCATCACCACAGTCACCCAACAGTTTGCTAGTGTTAATGTTACTCCACCATGCCACCATGTTTCAGCCACCACCAAACCCATTGCAGTTAACCTTTTTGGCAACCCGCCCATTTTCACCTTTCCCTCAACCAGCAATCCATCCACTGCCATCCACACCACAACACCTATTAAACCTCATACCCATTCCATCCAACCAATGTTTTCAGTACACTTGTGCACATGTCATTTCCACCCTTACGCATGTATAAATCTCTTTTTGGTCAAATCACTCGACCTTATGAAAACGTGATGCGTAACTTCCCTGCTACTGATGGTTTTAATGTTGCCAAATTTTTGAGTTTTTGATAGTCATTGTCAAACTTTATCAGTGTAACATAGTGCCAGAGGCACAATTGCTTGAGGCCGTTTACCCATTCACCCAAGGTCCGCTGAGTAAACAGCTTAGTTTAGCCAAATCCCAAAATGTTTCATTTGATGCCTACCATTCTAATATTATAAATTGCTTTATCCCATAAGGTTGCATGCTCAGTCACAACTGAGAATGTTTAATCGTTCACAAGAACCTGAGGAGGCTCTTTCTGTGTATGTGAGCAGTGTTAAGGAGGCTGATAACATATCATGTTTTAATCTCCCAGAATTTTAAGTGGTTAGTGCAATATTAGAAGGCTTAGAACATTGAGAGCATTCTGGTTTAGTATTTTTCTCTAAACCCAGCACTTTTGCTGAATTAGATATGGCATATATACATTCCCAGAACTTTGGGTACACTAACTAAATATGTCAGCAAATTTTTTCAGGCCACACAAATAATTTGGTACTGACAGAAAGAAAATGCCTCATTATTCTTCCACCAATGCTCTCACTGAGAAAAAAAGAGCAGAAGCCGAATGATGATAAATCCCCTTCACCGTCTGATTATCTTGCCCATGACATCCAACCTTCTTGTAGGTGTTGTTAAAAGTCAGGCCATACAATTGACCAGAGTTACAAATAAAAAAATAAAAAACAAGTCACGCAGGGACACTACAATTAAGCGGTCTTCCTCGCAATTCTGTCAAGTTTACCAATACTCAGTATAATGGTCACCTGTTTCAAAATATGAACCTTTGCAGACACTTTCAACAGTTGTTCTGACTTTACGACCATGTTGAAAAGAAAAAATGTGAAATATATCATGTAGTTTTCCCAATGTAGTGGGCATTCATAAGGTTAAGATGCCCCATGTTGAGGCAAATTTCGGGCCATTTTCTGTTAGTGCTCTTGTTGATTCTGGATCTGTGTGTGCCATTATTACTGCAATAATTTTTTAGACATTAAAATTTTTAAGGGAAGTTAAGTCTTTTGAACCTTCTGAAATGCAATGTTATACTGCACCAATGCAGGCACTGCCGATATCTTGTTGCACCAATATAAAGTTAAAAATGTATCATTTCTCGTGGACTCACAAATGTCTAGATTCCAAACAACTTGTTTTAGATTTTATTCATGGCTGCTACTGGCAGTACTTGATATTTAAGATGAACATATTTTCTTTAAGTTTTCTCCAAGCACAGAAATACTATTGGTGGGCTCTCAACCAAAACAAAGTGTTTCCCTGATAGTAGAGCAGAGTCCAAAAATATTGTAGATTCTTTTAGGCATCTTGATGAACAGAAGCATTCTGCAACTGAGAAATTTTGTAATAGTTTTCCCAATGTCCTTACCATTGAGTTATGCCTCACTAAATTAATAGAATACCAGATAATTGCTTAGCAAGGAAAATGTCAAGTGTCATCTATATAGATTGGCACCACCACAGATATAAATTTTAAAAGAAATCAAGTTAAAGATGTGTTAGATAAGTGTGTAATTGAACGATTTACTTCCCAATATTCTAGTCGAGCATTTTTGTTACCAAACAGAACGGGGAACATCGGACGGTTGTGAACTATGGAAAACTCAATGAAAACATTGAAACTGAATCAGTTCCTCTTCCTGATCTCCATTCGGCATTTAATTGGTTTGGAAAATCAAAATTCATTACTACTATTGATTTAAACGGCCTATCACGAAATCCCTTTTTGAAAATATACGAAACCAATTACCAGTTTTTGTGTACCTTGGAACCTTTATCAATTTACTCGTTTGCCATTTGGCTTGTCCACTGGTGCTCAAGTACTTACTAGGCATTTAGATATGATATTTCATGGCGTTAAATTCAAGTTTGTCTATAACTATCTGGATGATATTGTCATTTATTCCGACAGTTTCGAACAACATTTAGATCACCTAAAAGAAGTACTTACTTGTTTGGAAAAGGCAGATCTGACTGTTAATCCGTCTAAAGTAAGGTTTGCGGGTCAAAAAATTTAATTTTTGGGACATGGGATTTCTTAGTGAGATTTCTATTGATCCAGAAAGGATCAATTATATCCATTAGAGATTTTCCTCCACCAGGAGATGTGAAAAGTATAGTCAGGTTCAGTGGTATAATACAATTTTGTGGCAAAAATATTCCGAACTTAGATGAAAAGACAGCATCGCGGAATAAATTGAGAAAGAAATCAGTTCAATTTGAATGGGGTGAGGAGCTGCAAAAGCCTTCGAAGCTCTAAATAATGATATTATTCATCCTCATGTGTTACGTATGTCAGATTTTACAAAGGAAATTATCCTTCAAACTGATGTTTCAAGTCAAGCTATAGGAGCTGTCCTGGCCCAGGAGATTGATGGCTGTCATCAGCCAATCGTTTTTGTGTCCCGCACTCTTCCTCCCCAAGAAAAACGTTTTCCACTATTTATAGATTGAAATGTTTGGCTTTATTTTTTGCCATAGATACGTTTAGGCAATATTTAGAACATGCAGGATTTCTTCTAGGAACCGACAATCGGGTTTTGTCATGGCTTTTGGTTCATCCACACAAACTTCGAAAAATTGGTCGTTTGGTTGTTAGAATGTCTTCATTAAAAATCCAGAGTGCAACACATAAAAGGAACTCAAAATATATTTGCAGATGCCCTATCTCGTATGTTTGATGGCACCATTGTGAAATCTGAAGTACTTCCAAATTGTAATGTTTTGTCTAGTTTTCCATTAGCTTTTACAGACATTAAAGAACACCAAGAAATGGATAGTAATTTGAACTTTAATTTAAAAAGCAGGTATTGAACATAAATCATATTTTATTTCCAAAGATGTCCTTTGTTGCAGATCTCGTGACAAACGGAAACGTATTATATTGCCTGATAATCAAAAACGAATGATATTTGAGTTTTTTTCGTTCATCACATTTTTGCGCTCAGCTGGGTACACAAAAGTATTCAAGCAATACGTCAGCACTTCATTTACAAAGGAATTGATGCTGAAATCTCTGATGCGAGTGAAATGTTGCGAAATTTGTGTTCTGAGCAAGCCAGCTCAGAATACACATTTAGGTTTTCTGTCTTGAAATGTTGCTGAAAACCCATGGAAATGTTGTTCTTTGATTTTGTTGGTCCCTTTCCTCGGAGAAAATTAGGAAATAATATGTTGTTAGTGTGTGTTGATGCTTCCACTAAATTTGTATTATTAATTCCTCTTCGGTGAGCTGATGCCATCTCCACTATTCGTGCTCTTAAAGAACGTATTTTTCAAAATTTTGGCATTCCGTTATCCATTGTTTCTGATAACTGTTCACAGTTTACTTCCCATATTTTTAAGAACATGTGTTTTTCTCATGACATACGCCACGTAACGTTATCCGCATACAGTCATTCTCCTTCGCATTGCCAGACAAATTGGGATAAAAATCTTTCTTGGCTTCAAATGGCATCCAATTATGCTAAACATGAATCACACAGAACTAGCCCATAGAATATATTGTTTACTTTTGCCCCAAATAACCCTTTGTCAAATTTGTGGCACCTAAATGACTTGTTGCCGAACGATCCTAAGGACGTTCGTGATGATTCGGCATCTTCCCTCAAGAATTTAAAGCGCACTCATTTCAAGAGTCGTGCCAAGTAAAATAAAGGTCGCATTGATAACCCTTTTCGTGCAGATGACCTTGTTCTGTGCAAAGCATACTCTGTCAGCAGGACAGTTGATAATAAAATAGCAAACATTTCTTACAAATGGGTGGGCCCGTATCAAATCCAACGTTTGTTTATGACAGCTACTGCCGCTTAAGCTGTTCCCTGTTCAGGGGCATTTATTACAAGAACTCATATCTCGCATTTTAAATGATTTCATGGTACAAAGTAATCTTTTTTTTTTTTGCGTTGTTTAGGAGCTGCAGACCCTAACTGTGCACTTGTTTTCCTTGAAATAATTTAGTAACATGTGTTTATTTTTAGATCCTGACTTCGTCTTGTTCATGGACTGATCAACCATTGAGCTGAGTCATTTTAGGATCCATGCAATTGGTGAGCTCATGCTTCAAGAAAAATCCGCGGTACTAAACTAAGTTAGTTGAAATACTAAACTAAGATGATACTAAGTTCAGCTTGTCTTTGTAGCTAATAATGTCTTGTGTTCGGAATTCATATTGTTAAAAATTTTTGTGTTCAATGTCCAGTTAATTTGGGTATTTTGTATTTTTTGGGGTATTAAACTAGTTAGGTTCCTGATTTATCTTTCCAGATGTGACTCTCTGGTGTAATTGGTTTTTGATCTGTAGGTCATCTGATTATTATTTGTATATTTAGTAGTTGATGTTTTACCTTTTAGTATGGTTAATGTAATGGTAACTTGTTTTCAATTTGCTTTTAGCTATCTGTCTTCACCTTACATTCTGTTTTCTTTTTGCCACCTTACTCTTTAAGGGGTGACATGTTTTTTTCAGCTTCTGCCGGTTAGACCATGTTAGCCATGGGCAACTTTCCTGGCTGTTTCCAGTTACTTTTGTGTCTAATCGGTCACGGTAAAAAAATTTGGATACTGGAGTGATTTTTTTAAAATACGAAAATATTACCTTTTATGATAATTTATATTCTATCGTGTTGAACTTTGACCATCGAGAGTTGCAAGAAGAATGTGTCCAATTGAACGTGATGTTAAATACAGTACTCAGTGTGCACAAAACATTGAAAAGAACATAAGTTCATTTCATCAGAATTTCAATTTTGCATATTTACAATTAGAGGGTAACCTTAGTGCTTTTAAAACTAAAGTGCGCACGCTTAACTCTATTCTGCCTCAGTCGCATACAAAAGGGGGAATGTTAGATATTGGAGGCAAGATTCTTAAAATGGTTTTTGGAATCCTGGATAACGACGATCTTAAGAGTTTAGAAAAGAGACTTAATTCTATTGTGAATAAACAAGACAAAATTTCTGTAAATGTTGCAAACCATTTAATTTTGATCAAGGATCTTGAAGACCGTATTTTGAATACTACTAAAGGAATTTAGAAATAGATTACTCACGGTCTAAACAATGTGAACATTTTTAATTTGGTTTTTAATCAAACTACTCATGAACTGTGGGATACGATGGTAATTCTTGGTTTCAGGCTAGACCTTAGTACTAGGTTGTTGAGGGTCAGTGAAGCTGTATCTAGCGACAGGCTGGAATTGTTCAACTTAAAGCATGCCGTCGAGACTAGTGTCCATGGCAAGTTTACCTCTACTCTTTTTTTAAATATCTAAGGTCTATGTTGACATGCTGAACAAAATTCAACATTTGACTACACTTCCTTTACATATGATTGCCCCAGTGACTTTTTAAAATATGTTGGCTTACTATGGATTCAGTACAATACAGGCAATTATTTATAATTCTTCACTTAATTTTGTTGGCAAATAAGGATAGTTTTCAGAGTTATCGTGTTTTGGCTTTTCCTGTGTTATTTCCCAACATAAACAGATACCTGTTATTCAAAGTTTCTGACTTTCTTATTGCCAGCATAGAAAAAATTTTTTTTGCTCCCATTCCAGCTAAATTGTTGTCTCAATATAAATCTTACGGATTTGCCCTTCTGACTTTCAATTTTTTGACCCAAATTGTTAATAGTTGCGAGTTTAATTTGTTCTCTGGCAAACCTCACCTTGACTTTTGTGGAAAAATCCTTTGTATCTATAGAGTTACCCTTCGTACAAAAAACTCACTCTCTCTGGCTGTTTGCGACGAAATTTCCTATTGATGTAACATTCTTATGTAGGACTACCTTAGAGTCACAACCTCCCTTCATAATGTCTTTGTCAGGAAGTAGTTTTATCAGCAATGCTTCACGTTGCGAAATTGTCAGCCCATATTTTAAGATTTTTTGCCAAGTCAATTATGCCATTCATTTCAAGCAGTCTTTACATGTACGAAATTTTCCTAAACTTATTTCCAATCTTACATTCTTCCAACTTTCAAAAATATCTTATCTTTATCCCAATGATTCCCTCATTAAGGAACTTGATTTCCTTCTGGCTTCCCAGCCCCATAGCATTAATGTCCGTGATGTTATGTAACTTCTCCGTCCCCATTCTTCCCCACCTCCTGAACATATGAATGTAAGTTATATTAGTCTATCTTCTCTTGCGGTGTTTCACATCGCATTTGCTCTCATCTTTTGGTTGAAATCAAATTTTTATTTATTTATGTAACCCTCTTCACCCATTCAAACTTTCTACCAAGAAAGTTCTGTTGTAATGCTTTTGCCAGTTGTTCCTAGCATCACCGCCTCCTCTTAATGTAAGTTTGTTGTGGTATTGTGTTTTCATGTGAATAATATTTTTTGTGTTATTTTTGCATTTTGTAGCTATTGCTCTTGCCACACCTTTCTGCATGTGTGAGGTATTTTCAGGGGGTGGTGAGGGGATTGTGTGCCAGTTGTGTTGGTCCTTGTTTCATGTCACTGCAATTTCATTAATTAATTTCTTATTTAATTGATATATTGCCAAGTAATTTTTTTTCTATTGTAACGTGCTCTAGTTATGCTTAATATTTTGGTATATTCAATTTAAAGTTGTAAAACCAACTTTGTCTTATAAAAATTGTGTAATGTTTAAATATTTACCTACTATTTTATTTTGTACTATTTATTAAAAAATATAATTTTCCTAATAATTACTAATTATCAACTTACATAATATTGTGCAAATTCTTAATTTCAGTTAGCAAAATGAGACACCTAATTTGTGAATTATTATATGTCCTCGACTTTCGAGTTATGTTTCGATTTGTCGCGCGAGACCATGAAGTCCTGAACATACATTTGTATATATATATATAGGTTTCCGCTAAGATTACTTCCTTCTTCTACGCATTCTCGCCATACAGCATGTAGTCAGCTCAATATATTATATTGTGAAATCTTCCTTCATTCATGAGTATAATAGTATTTTTGCCTGCCGTTTTGGGTTTAGTTTGTTTGCGGATATTTTATTTTACTCTGACGTGATCGTATTTTGTGTTTACGATCCTTTTTCAAGCATTTATATACTTTTTGTTGCATAGCGGTTCGCCTGATGGCGTAATCTCGTGGCCAATTTTTCATCTTTCTCGGGATGTGAGCAGCACACCAATTCGTGGCGTGGTCTTTTGGACCATGATTCCACTTCTTTGGCCAGCACCGCAGTAACGCCTGTAATGTTTTCGCCGTCCAAGTAACCTGAATATTATTATTTTTTGCCTGTTACATGTGCCCCTGAGTACTCTGAACTTTCTTGTTTCTGAAGCGATTTCAGTTGTTTAATTACTATCTATATTTTATTAAGACTCTTCAAATAAAAATTTGTTTTTTTTTATTTAATTAAAAGAATGTAATAGTGTAATTTTTTTTGTTGTAATGTATAATTTAAAATGAAGCGATCACAGGTACATGGTGATATGGTCATGGCCATATAATATTATAATTTAACAAAAGGAGATTTTTAGCTTGCTCAATATTCACCATAAAAAATTTATGCCTTTAAAAGTAAGAAGAGAAAATTACATACGTTTATTGTTTATCTGTTGTTGGAAATATAGAAAATAACTAAAATAATTTTTGTTATAATAAAATTCTAAATGTTTTTTTTCCTCAATTATTACCATCCATAATAATGTAACATCATAAATATAATTTTGTGTTGATGACAAAACAATATTTTGAACTACACAATAAGTGTACCATATATATATATATATATATGTATATATATGTAGGTATATATATATATACACACACATACCCCTTTTGAAATAAGTAAAACAAGAGCACGCCCATAATTTATTTTTCCAGTAATAAACACTACTCTACAAAGGAGTCTAAGATCCCACCTTCCATTTATGTGGCATCCTTCTGTTGTAACAAGAGTACCTATGGGTACTCAAGTTCACGATACAAAGAGGCTACGTAACAGCATATATAATTTCAGTGTATCACTATGTTAAAGGGTTTTTAATTGTCTTTTTTGCTACTATCTATGAAAATTTTGAGACTTTTTGATTTGTAAGGTCAAAAGCGTAAATTATTTGCTGCAGGAAACCCCCGTATGGTAATTGTGCTTTGGCAAATTTCGCACCTTACGGAAATATATTCCTTATTTTATACATACGGAGGCAAATTCGGTTTTTCATTACTACGGAAAGCGTTTCGTATTACAAATGTCACTTTCCACGAAAAATTCTGTCAATTTATGGGCATTTTTATTTGTGCGAGCTGTTTTCACAGGAATTTTTTTAAAATTGTTTTGAGTTCAAAACGTCTTAATATTTTTACCGTTGCTATTAACTTGCCTAAAGTATGAAAGATAAGTGGCGGTTACGTATGATAATTTGAATTACTTTCCTTATCCAAGAAATGAATTTCAGTTGGGAAAATTGCTTGAATTGCTCATAAAGGCTAATTTTATAATTTCGCAGTAGTTTCCATAAACGATATCGGAGAAAAGCAGAAATTATAGAACAGTGTTACAATGGAACAGCGAAGGAGTACTTAATAAATGTTAGTATTATTTTCGTTTTATATAAATTAAAATTTCCGAAAATATTTTTTTATATTTTTAATGCTTTTAGAAACTGAAAAATTCACAAAAACATACAATAATTATATGAAACAAAACAACCAATAAACTTGCAAACTATTCGAATATATATGCAGAAACCAAGCCACTTTCATTGTTCCAGGTACAGATCGAAACTGTTTTCTGAAATCACTTTTAATAATGTGGCAGACCTCAATAACACGTTTTACATCATCAAATTATTTTGAGGTTTTATTCACATGACAGAAATAAGTGGAATAATACATCCACTTGAATTAAATTTTGTAGTAGAACCAGTATTTCGAGATTTTTCTACGAAGAAGGAAACTGTTTTTACATGTGTGTGTGTGTATATATATATAATATATAATATATATATATATAAAGTGCGTCTGCATTATGGTTGATTACGTAAAGCGTTACCTAAAACAAAACGTGACTTTACTTTTTTTTTATAATAATACAGTTTAAATGCTTTCTTTTGCAGTAAAGAAACATAACGCAGAGAAGGATCTGTAATACGCAGTCTGGGTATTATGCATAATTAGTTCATTTTTAGGCCAGATATACTTTCGTCCGTACAAATAGTTCCTACCGTCTCTACCGCCCGCCAGTTTTGCAGTTTAGCGCGCACCTGCGCACCGGTCCCGTAATTTTGGTCAAAGACTTAATGAGTCTTGATATTAATTTAACCTTAATGAGGAAATGCAAGCAATGTTCATTATTATAATATCGTTCCTATTTTCATAGCAGGGAATATGACACGCTGCTTAAAATACCATGCAATAATTAACATTTCTGCTTGTGTTCCTTCGTTAATTATAACTATACTCAGGGGTGAACGCTGCTTAATTTTAGCAAATACCGGCTTTCTACTACACCTTGCTAAGAAAAGAGAAACGGAAAATTATAAAATTTCAAGTAAAACAATATTTTAACCATTTGGCATAGTTACACTACTGGGACAAAATGCATTATATTTAATATCAATAATAGGCCATTCCATTTCGTTTACTACTTTTCTCCTATAAAAATCCCCGTGCAATCTTCAGAGGGAGTTATTAGAACTACGACCCAAATCTTACACTTATATTGCAGGCCATGTTTCAACTGAAACAATTTGATTTGTAGTTCTGTGAATATTGGTCATATTTTAAGATAAAAATAATGAAGCAAATATTGCACTTGTAACAGCGTCTAATACGATGAAATGTAGCCGGCATTCAGTTGACTTAGAATAAATGCTATAAATTAAAATTTAGGCCCTATGAAAGGTATTAGTCTATTCACTGTTTTTTCACACTTTAGAATGGAATCTTTGAAAAAACACCCCATGTTTGACGTGTTTCGTTGCTTCCTAAATAACTTATATTTAGTTAGCGTTTTATACTTGTGTGAACATAAATTAATCTTATTTTTGCTTAAATTGAACTTTTAATTTAATTTAATTTATAAATTATATTATTTAATTTACAACTTATACGAATAAAGTCGGCAAGAAAATAGATGTGTTGATAATGCGTAGTAAGAAATATTTCTTATGCCAAACGCGAATGCGGATAGTTGGCCCTCTGGTGTAATTTTCTAGGCTTTGTTTGTGTGAGGTGGAGGAATATCCTGGAAGTAGACATTTAGCAGGGCTTCAGAAAATTTGGAAATAACCGTGATTAGACTATAGAGCAATGGCTTGAATTATAGAAAGAGTGTAGGCGATACAAGTAATTAATTATGTTTTGCTTTATTTATGTTCTACATTTGCCTAAGTTCAACTAAAATTATTTTAAGAAAAATGTATTGTTTGAAAAAATTGTATTTAAATACTTCCGTGGGTATATAATATTATAAATACGTATTTTTTGTTCAGCTTTTAAATAAACATATAATCCCATATTCTTCTTTGGGGAAACCGTTGTGTACTTTATTGTACTTCTGAGTCTAAATCGGTTTCAGCCACAGATAAGGTATGGTAATTAAAAAATTGAGTCACGTACCATTTATTATACTTAACTTAATTAATATTAGTTTTGATTAGTCCGTGTGCAGACCCTGTAAAGCAGTTTAGTGGAAACATGAAGAGGCACAGCTGCGGAAAATTTACTTGCGGAGCTTTGATAGTCATTTCGCCTAGTTGGCATTAAAGCTTAAATGACGGCGACTAGCCACTTTAACGTAATGCTTTCAGTTTTTTCATAATGGCAAATATTCTAATCCAGTGTATCACCAACTTCTACAAGGCTTAAACGCGACAAATATGTGACCGTAGCATATATAATAATTAGTTTTATATACGTGGTAGGTTTTTAAATGCCTTAAATGGAGATTGAACTTTAATATATTTTCAAATATACTGCATGGAGCTCGTTAACAGTTAAAGTAATATTTTTTTATGTTTAGAGTTTAATTTTTTACATCACCACAAATTTCGTTTATTCACTGTAGGGTAATGAGTAAAACTCTACAGAATTTTAAATAATACTCTGGCGTGTTTATTGGCACTACTTGAGATCTTCAGCAGTGGGTCGCAAAAGATTAGGTTTTCCACCTTTTTGCAGGACTATTGCTTATACTGTTCTACATATCCTTAAGTAAAAGTAAATTTCTAAGGAAAACCACATCTAAGGTATGGAAATTCTGTTCATAAACACTAAAATGACATGTCGGGTACGAACAATGCCAAGGCTAGACAAAGGGTAATTCTCTCTGCAACTGTAAAATGATCATCCCTGAGATTGTAAGGATATTCACGCAATGTAGATTCAGTACATCAGCCTTCATAAATCATAAATTAATAACTACAATCTTCAGATACACATAGATTGTGCTTTTAAAATCAATGGTTTAGAGTAAATATACTTGCACAAGAGTAATACAAGAAACTGCTGCCAAAGCAAAAGCAACGCAGAATGTGGAGCAGGAAGCCAATAACCATACTGGATTTTGGCAACATTTGGTTTTTCTTTGGTCATGGGAATTATACTAAAATTTAATTTTGGTTCCCATGACCTTGAACATTACCATTATTTGGAAGAAAACTAAAACTTCCTAAAGGATTTTTGAAAATATTATCCAACTCAGTTCATTCTTTACCATTCTAGTCAAATTGAAGCCATCTTAAATATTTTTTAATAAATTTTATAAATAGCATGACAAGTTATTAAACTGAAGTATCCTGTACTTCATACTTAACAAAATATTTTAAAATGGTTTGATATAATTCGAGGAAATCTGCAAAAATTGATCATTAAAAGTGGGGAATTTCAACCCACATTATCAAAAAACCTGTACCAGTTGAATTCAGTAACACATCAGAATATATCGCACACTCTTTATGTCTTCCTTGCGCTCAACCACTTAATGATCGACATGACCCATACCACACAACCGAAATTATGTAGCATGGTAAAGAGTAAACATTAATTATGGTCACCGCAGAGAGAGAGAGAGATAGAGAGATGCAGTAGGTACAACAGGTTCTGGTTGCTCAGAGCAAGTTTGTAAAGCACCAAAGACAACCGAATCGGATGGTTTATAGAGATACTTGACATCACGAAACTTGACGCCCGAATGCATTCCCAAAATGCTTGGTATGGCTGAGATTAGAGTACCTGGCCAATCAATTAAAATTAGAGTCCCGCAGTGGCATCTAGGTCTGAGGTGTCATACCAGGCTTACATACACGCCTCGAAGTGTTTGACCTTGAAATGTAGTAGGTCAAGTCTACAGAGACATCGTGTTTCTGAGGGGTGTGAAAGACATATACACTGCTGGAAAATAAAATAGCAAACCACGAAGAATAAGTGTGTGAACCACGAAAGGATAAAAATACCGAGAGTATGGGCTGATATGCACATGATTCCATGTTGGTGTTTTTGAATTTGATCGCACACCAGGCAGTGGCACTGCAAGCACTGACCAGCGGTAGTAGACGCTGGCAAGAAGTCGAAGGCGTACTAACGCGAGAAATACCAGATAAAACCAAGGAAAGGTTCAAAGTGAGGAAGAATGCCAAGAATACGCCAAACACCTCGCTCTATGAAATTGACGGACTTCGTCAGAGTACTCAATCTGGCTGAAAACCGCAGAGTGGTCGTATCGCCATACAGCCCACCATGCGGATCGTTCGGACCATACTGTCTAATGCTGTTGGGAGCAAGAGATACATGAAGGGACCCACACACGGATGACAGGCTCAGGACGGACGATTTCGACTACCTACCTAGAGGATGGATGAATCGTGCACCAAGCGCGGAGGGATCACACGGTGACCCAGTTCACGATACTGGTTAGTATTAGGGTTTATGTGTGCCCACAAACCATTTCCCGACGCCTTGCGTTGGTGAATCTGCGATCCTAAGACCAGTTATGTGTTCTACTATTAACTCTGTAACATTGATGCTTCCGTTTGCAGTGGTGACATGCCAGAGCAATGTGGAATCCCACAGACTGGCGATGTGTGTTGTTTAGTGATGAGTGCCGGTTTATGTTGGGGATACTGGGGACTGAAGATCAGCGCGCCCAGGTGTTGAGGTCTCCTGGTGAATGTCACAATCCCAGTCTCGCTATATAGCGGCGCACTTTCCCCCATGGCAGGCGTTATGGTCTGGGGAGCGATAGCCTACTATTGCTGATCCGATCTCGTCGCATTACGTGGAACATTGATGGCGCAGAGGTGTGTGATGAAATCCTACGGCGCCCTCTGCGCCCATTTCTGTCAGGGATTCCACGTGCGATATTTTATTAGGGTAATGCCCGACCGCACATGGCACGGATCGCATAGGACTGCCACCGTTATATCCAAACACTAACACTGCCTGCCCTATCCACTGACATGTCCCCAATTGAGAATGTGTTGGGCAAGTTAAAACGCCAGCTGCTACCTTACCGCAGTATCCAGGGCCCAATTTTGGGCCCATCTGCCTCAGGGCACCATCCGGTATCTGCTAGGCTCCATGCCAGACTGTGTTGCAGCGTGTATCGCAGTGCAAGGCGGAGTGACGCTGTATTCAACATGGCTAGATGTTGTGTGTAATTGTGTTGCTGCTCAGTTTTCGTGATCATGCATATTACTCATCTGCATCTTCACTTATATACAGATTAAGTTCTATCCGATGCATATTTCTGTGCGCACTATTTTTATTGTCTGGCAAAGTATTTCCTGTTTATGAATGACAACTACTCCAAATAATGCTGCACTTAAGTCAAGGGCTACAGTCACCGGATCTAAAATTATATGTCTGGAATGTCTGACAGGACAGCTGTCTGTCAGTCAACTTCCCTGTCGAACAGCTAATAACTGCCTACATGTCTGCTGCCTTCTTGGACACCTACGTGTTGGACAGTTGGCCTGGTGAACATATGTCATCTGCAGTGTCAAACATCTGCCTATCGGTTCAACGTCCGTTAGCTGCCTGTCGTACGTGTGTGGAACATGTGGCTGGTCCGCGAAAAATGGCATAAGACCTACACTTTTTAATTTGACGATCTTCATAAATGGCAGATTCTAACATTATGTGTTATCATATTTGATGATTGCCTTAGATACTGCCAGCATATACAATCCTGTTGAATTTTTTGGACAAGTGGCATAGCAAGCAAAACTGTTTGATTGGGGATTATAATGAAAATATGTTGCTAACCTCTTAAATCATATTAATATAGATAGACTGTAAAAGTGTACTTTTCCGATTACGTTTGGTGGGAATTATATAACTGCTTGCCGGTATAGGATATAAGAGCTTAATTTTGCATTTGGTACTATCTTATAAAATTGCAGAGGAAAGTTTTAATCAACAAGCTTGTTTGATACTTGCATAGAAACTGCCAGTATAGAAAGGCAAGTTAAAATTGGTTACATGGATTCGTAGATACAGTATACTAAAATAAATTGTTTATATGGCCGGTATTTCGAAAATAAGTGCATAAACTTTTTAAAATATATTAATTCTTTTGTCCTGCCAAAGAACTACTTGTTTGCTAAATTTGGTTGAAATCGGTTAATTGTTTGGCACTATCTTACAAAATGCCAACAAAAGTGGATATTTGTTGAAATGTATGATGCATGATATAAACCTTGAAATTGACCGAATTGTATGGTGCATGTGATAAACAGTAAAACTGACCGAATGGTTTGATGCATGTGATAGACATTGAAATTGACCGAATGGTATGGTAGAGATAGCAAATAAACATGTTATATTTGTAAAACCGCAATTTTGAATATGTCTCTTATCCACTTAATTTACATATGTTTACACGGCCTGCTATAGTATGTCATATGTGCCAAATTTGAAGATAATTAGTTAATTAGTATTCGAGATATAACGTAAAAGCTTTATTATTATATGTAGTGATATCTTCCATAATTTCTGACCAACAACAGTAACCATCTTTAAATTCAGTGCTTCCATGATGTACTGTCAAGGTACATAATTGGGTTTAAATCTGTTAAAAATTACCCGAGATATGACATATCATCCAAAATTTAAAATTGGCCCCCANTATGTCTCTTATCCACTTAATTTACATATGTTTACACGGCCTGCTATAGTATGTCATATGTGCCAAATTTGAAGAGAATTAGTTAATTAGTATTCGAGATATAACGTAAAAGCTTTATTATTATATGTAGTGTTATCTTCCATAATTTCTGACCAACAACAGTATCCATCTTTAAATTCAGTGCTTCCATGATGTACTGTCAAAGTACATAATTGGGTTTAAATCTGTTAAAAATTACCCGAGATATGACATATCATCCAAAATTTAAAATTGGCCCCCATTTTGAAAATAAATATGCAGAGGGCTTAAGACTATAAAAATAAGTACTAAGTTATATATGTACCAATTTTGGTGAAATTGAGTTGACGCGTTCAGAAGTATTTCGAAAGAGGAAACACATACAGTTAAGCACACATATACACAGCCACAGAAACAAGTAAATGTCTCATAAGCCTATCTTCAGTTCAGAAAGTAGGCTAAAAACACTCTTACAAATAAAACAGAATGTTGGTATCGACTGTGTGACAACTTAGGATGCCAAGAGGTTATAAAATAGGTTTTTTAGAACCTTCTGGTATAATATAATAGAAAACAATCGCAAATAAATACACAACAGCTAATCAAAGATGAATGTTACCGATCACAAATGAGAAGTAACTGATTTTATGTACATTTATTTCAGTTTTAATAATGATATTAGTATTTATCTCAAATAATTAACATTTCAAAAAAAGTTCGTGCTTTCTATAAATAAAAAAAAATCAAAAGCAAGTTTTCGTGGCCGTTGCCATCATTTACTGGGATTCTGGGTTTGAGCCGCGTCCAGGATTTCTCCTCCATCGTTTCGGCAGTCATTGCAGCTTGCAAACGTCAGTCATGTTTAAAAAACGTTTGATGCTAGTTTATTGTGCAGTGTGAGACAATTATAAAAATTGTTCTCGTGTTGCAACTTCCCAAGATTCACCTTTAGCGTGTAAAACGCACGCAAAACTTTGGGTGACAGCGACACAGTTACGTAAGGCACGTAAGGAATACCAACAGTTCCTGCAGGCAATCCCACGCCGATTGTAGCCAGACACAAACCGGCAGCTTCACAATTGTAAGCTTATTAATGTGTGAAACATATTTTATACATTGAATGTTAAAAAGTCCTCCACCATTGTCAATGAAGTGGACACAGCAGCATAATAGACGCAATTTGTGAGAACCGAAGATTTTTGTGTTTTTTCAGGAAAACGGTCATGTATGGATAGTTGCAACAAAAGGGCCATTAGTTCTGGACAGTTGCAACAAGATTACCATTTTTGTTGATAAAGGCATACTGCTCAGTAAACCAGAATCAAAGGTCCATAAATTTTCACGGTAAAAGATTTGTATGCAATAAGAGAATGGACACCGGCAGGTATTGATGAGATTTCGCTATTAGGTTGAAAATCCCAATTACATAGAATAATTTTTATTTTATATATTTGCCTTATTTTTGGTGACGCAGTTAAGGCAAGAGTGCCTTTTCTTCCAGAAAAGTTAGACAACTTTAAACCGATTCAGCCACAAAAAGGAAAAAATATATAATACATAAATGGTTTGAACTTAAAACTGAGATACACAAATACACACACGCTTACACACGCACACAAGCGCACACACAGTTATGTGTGTGCGGGAGGGGGTGGAGGTACTATTATTTTACCAGTACTAAGTAATTACTGGCGAGCCAGTTCAAACAAATGTTTGCGAGCGCAACTTTTATAGCTAGTGACTGACTGAATTTGCGCAATAAACTTTTCAAGCTATTAAAGTTGAATGATCTGTAGTATAAATTAGTTATATGCTGAGGAAAGTCAAGTTAACCTGCTGTACGAGAAAGATCCGTTATTGTGATAAAAAGCCAAAATTTCAATTCGCGAGGCAAGGTAGAGAGAATGGTCGGGTCACAGCTCTTAAATAACAGCAGTAAGGTGCGATGGCTATGTATGTCATCTAAAATAAGCCAAGAGTGATTTTTGTATTATGGGGTCACATGTTCGCTAGTTTTTAATGTGTAAATAAAACGAACCCATAAGCAATGTAACCTTTGTAGCCTCATGTAAAGATCTGACTTCAGACCGTTTTAAACAACATCACAATAGTCGAGATGGAAAAATATCAGACCTTTATCAAGTGTCATCTTAAGTGATTGTAGCAAGAATTTCTTTAAACGCTGGGTGAATTTAAGGCATAAAATAACCTTTTTTCGTAGATCTGTCGTATGAACTGACCATGAAAGTGTTTCGTTCATGACTATTACCAGGCTTCTTACTTTGTTACTGAAGTTGAAAGCATGGCTAGACATGACTTGTCCACATTATAACAACGCTCGTAAGATACAATTGGTATACACTGAGATTTTCCGCATTAAGTAACAGAGCATTCTGTAGCGATCATTGAAGCATTGCATTCAAATCTGAATTCAGTGTAACCACGGATGTACCTAACGCGTCAACTTGTGAGCTGTAATATAACAGAAAATTATCCGCATAAATATTATAGCGGCAAAATGTCAGAATATTTTGTAGTTCCTTAATAAAAAGTGAGGAAAATAGTTGGCCACGTAGGGAACACTGAAGAACACCACATAACGGGACGCCATTCAAAATCATCTTCCTCAGCCATACTCGCTATAATGTCTTTGATAAGTAGAGAATTGTAATTTAATCTCACTGCGTTTTATATATTTCCCAAAAACAGTGTTTCAGAGTTATATTTTCAAGGACTTATATATTTCCCTTAAAAGTCCGTTTATGTAGAAAGGGTCTTAAATAATATTCAAGACAAAATATCACAGAAATATTGTTAATTAACTAAATAACCTGTATGCAGTGAGCCTCAAATTTGTAACACCTAATGTGGTTAAGTTCATGAGCAGTTAGTGCAAGCAATTAACTTCAGCTTTGTGGTGAGTGAAAAAATGTTATAAACTTGGAAACATTTCCAAAGCCGCCAAATTTCTGAACCTGTTAACCTGTTCGCAAATTTGTTTGTGATACTTATGTGTTGTCTTTTTCGTTTCGTTTGTCACCACATGATCCCTGGAGACATCTTCGAGGATTACAGGAACAATATCATACCCACCCTCATCTTCTTAATTGCCAGCTCCTTGAGGTAGTATTTCTTTATAGTCCCAATATTGTCGTAGATGTTATTCCCTATTGGTAGTGAATCATTTTATAGGGTTTTAATTTCATACGAAAGAATAGCAAATACTGAAGTGGATATGCTTTGTAGAACAACTGGTATACATCGCACAAACCAAACGGGTTTTACAGCACAAACTGTTAATTTGTAAAGGGGACTCTGGTGGTAAGTGGAAAGGCACTACTACCCTGCACCGGTCTCCTGTTCTTGGACCAAGTACCATCTCCTGGTGGAGAGTCTTAATAAAAGACTTTGTAACGAGTAGTGTTCTATTATCGGTGACATGGCTGTCTGACAACTGGTTCACACAAAATTCTGCAGCGTTCAGTTGTTTCGTTAAGTTTGTTTATTGCGCTTACCAGAGCGATGCTTGGGATCACAGTTGTCACATAGTTTGCACTTTATAATGACATCAGTACCCGCTGACTGAAGCTTGATCAACTGTAGCAAAATGCCTATTATTAAATAGTTAAATATATGGACCCGTACAAGTATGCCACATTTAAACACTCGCAACTCTCTGATCTGGGGCCATCATATTTCACTCGAAGGAAAGGAACTGGTCTTTGCTTCCCACATTTCCTGAGACTCTCTTCATGCCAGATGCCATGACAGAATGTCTCACTGATGAATACAGATGATGGATTCGCAGACGTTACCTTTAACCTCTACCTGTTCCTCAGATTGACATCCAGGCCGTCAACAGTCTTATGCTGTATACATAAGACGCATTCGAGAGACTTATTTGAAAGAAGTGCTCTCTTTGCATTTTGTTGTCCCTTCATCACAGGTACCCGTTACAGTGGCATGTGCGTTTCTGTTTCACATTTGAATAAAGGTCCTATTGCATCATTTGGAGACCTTTCTTGTCAGTGTTTCTTACCTATCCCATTCCCTTTATATTGACGATATTTTAGAGTGCTTTGTATGTGCACGGGTGTGAAAAAAAATTACAAGGGCATATTTTCACATGTAATGCCATGCAGCAGTGTTTCAAATATATTCAAAGAATACCATACCATCGCCCTGATGTAAGATCATCGGAACAGTGAACAATACATACCAATAAAGGAATCAAAAGTATTCAAAGTGTCTATATTCAGAAGTGGGTTTCGAGCACAGCAGGGTTAAATACAGAAAGCTTAATGTGAAAGGTGCGAGGCAAGAAAAGTGCAGTCTTCAGTAAGGGATATGATTAACCCTGTCTGCGATGCAGGGTCAGATCTGTCTGTACATATCCAGTGTGATGTTGGCGACAAGCTTTTGAGGCATTATTGCCAATTTCCCTTGTAGCACCGATCGCAGCTGCGGAGTTGTTGCTTGTGGCTGGCGACGTGCATACAGGCGTCTCCCGGCAACAACCCACGTGTGTTTGATTGTGTTTAGTTCCGAGAATCGCGCAGTTGAACCCATAAGGCGAATATCGTCACTCTCCAACAACTCAGCGACAACCAATGTTCGATGAGGTTTAGTGTTGTCGTCCATGGTGAAGAACTTGGAGACAATGGCACCCCAGAAAATATACATGTGAGAAAAAATATCCTTGGTAGATAAGCAGTCACCAGTGACTTGATCTCCTTGTAAGATTTCGAGCTTTGTATGGCCACAAAGTATTATACCTACACAAACAAGAACATCCCCACCTGCAAACCGATGACTTTTGACGATGTTGGTGTGGCGATTGCATGTTCCCCACTCTCCCCGGATGTACACACGTTCGCAATCGCTTGTGAAAATAAAATAAATCGGCTATCGTATGTAAAGAGCACCTGAATCTTATTGCTGAGCTCCCCAGTAATTTTGTTTCCGTTACTACAGCAAATGCTGTCTTCGATGGGTAGGTGTCAATTGGCTTATATCCATAGGTTTCCCAAACAAATAAACCATCAGTGTGCAGACTCATGGCAACGGTGAAACGCGATATCGGGCCTCCAATTATACGTTGCAAGTATCTTGCGATTTCACCTGCTGTCTGCCACCGATCTCTTCTCGCCTTTAGGACAATATGTCGGTCCTCTGTCGCCATGGTTGCTCGTCGGCAACCACTGCTTAATAATCGTACAGCTTATCTTGTAGTTCGATATGCCGTCCAAACTTGTGACAAGATGCTGTGCGTGATCCCGAAATCATCTGCCACTCTAGCCACACGTCTAAATCTTCCAACTTTCCATTGTATGTTGGCCATATCAGCAATCAGTACAAAACTCGGCATCATTCAACCTTATGTGTGCTGTGAAATAGCCCCCACTGTGATGTTGAGCATACACAACGCTCGCACTTTATGTCCATTGTACAATTCCACAATAAATCATTATGTATATGTGCATATTCCTTATGGTACTGAACCCTAAGCGATCACATGACTGTTCGTTCTCTTTTTAGTAAGTTTCTCGACTTGGTTTTTAATATTCGCAGGCAAATTACTTTATCCCATTTTGTATAATTGTTATTATGAGACTGGACAACTTCATCTTACTATTCTATTGCATGCACAATCTAAACATGAATTTAAGATTGTCTTTTAGGGATAATAGTTTTCGTATATAACTGAAAAAAACTTTTTAATGTAAAACTGAAAATGAATATATTATGTAGAATATTTAACATTTAACACATACAATATTTAAAACTTTTTTTTCCTTAATAGAAGAAAATATATTTCTTTTCTTTTTGAAAAACAGAAAATTTTCTCTCATAACTGACTTAAGAATTCTTGTCATAAGTGTCAACTTAACCTTTAGTTCTTACATGAATAAAAGTATATTAAAAATAAAATTTCAAATCTAAACACTTTATATTATGCTAACAAATACTATATTTATCTTTGAAACTACTCATTATTATAGACAAACATTAAATTCTGAAGACATATATAAAGGTTGTGAAATACATAGTTTAAATACTAATATATCAGATATGCAACAATCAAAATTTTATCTAGTTATAGTGAAGATAAAACCTAATAAAATCAAGAAGTGTATAATATGCGACATCTTTTATTCAAAATATGTAAATAATATCATGAAAAATGTCAAATAATCGGTCGCTATTATTTCATCCCTTTTTAATTGAACAAAAATAGAATCGTAGGAGGAATTATAAAACCGAATAACTATGAAAGTACTTATTCATTTAATAACTGGCCTTCGCAATATATTACAAAATAAGCTACTTTAATTCCCGAAAATACCAGAATACCATAAATAATATCTATCAATTTCAAAAGGATTACAAATTGAAACATTTCTTATTCTTCACCTATAAACATTGCTTTCTTGTAAATTTTACAAAATATTCCAAGATTCTCAATGTTCTGAAACTGAATCCATTATGGAAATATCAATTTTAAATCCAAATTAAATTTCTGCAAAAAAAATTATTGCGATTTTAAATGATTTATAGCATAGTGTTTATTATATTATGTATTTCTCATACAAACTAATCTAACATTTAATTATTTTAGATTTTCTGAAGAAGCAAATTTAAGAGTTTTTAAAAATGTTTTATTTTATGGTTTTTAGTAAATTATTTATGAAAAATATGTACTGCCTTTTAAAGTACTATATTTTTCTACATAAAATTAAAATTTCATAATCTGAGTATTCTTAGAAAATAAAAAATTAAACAAATAATTTTTACAATTTATTTCACGATATCATATCAAACTAATCTTCTGGAAATTTCCAAGACGCTGGCGCTACCTACCATTTCTTTTATGTAGTACGAGCCCATAACTATTTCCACTACATGTTATATCACCAGAAGTGTTAAGACAAAAAGCAGCGGATTTTGTTTCACTATAATGTTTCGAATAATCAAAAATTCATGAATTTGGTCTGTTAAATTTCTTATGGCCAATAATTGCAAAATATTGGGCCAAAAATTTTTTTTATGTATTTTGTTGAAATTATAGAGATAAAATCTTGTTTAAATAGGAAAATTATTCTAATTTATAACATCCACATAAATGTTAACTTAGGATATGTATTTCAACGAATTCATATAAATCTTAATTCACAATTCAGGTACACTACAAATAAAAAATCATCGAACTGGTTTTCAGATACGTAACGATTCATTTCGGAAAATCATAGGTACTACTCTCTGCTAATAAATCTTAACACGCTTGTCATGAAGTATTAAAGTATTATAATGTTTTACATTAAAGGATATTGGTTAATTAACTTTAGCAAAATAATAAAATAATTATTATTTAGGTAACACTCCCAAGATTATACGTGGATTTAATGAACTGGACTCATTGTTTAATGTTAGGACTTATGATTGTGCTGATAGTTGATAGTGTTGGTGTTTTGTTTATGACGTCACTCAGTGTTAGCCAAGATGGCGCGGGTGTAGAATAATGTTGTTGTTCTTGTCTGCAATCGTTTTTTTTTTTGNGTCACTCAGTGTTAGCCAAGATGGCGCGGGTGTAGAATAATGTTGTTGTTCTTGTCTGCAATCGTTTTTTTTTTTGGTAGTGGAATTAAAGTGGTTTTTAACACTAAACTTTCAGCATAGAAATGAATATGGTCTTCCGGNTTTTTTTTTTTGGTAGTGGAATTAAAGTGGTTTTTAACACTAAACTTTCAGCATAGAAATGAATATGGTCTTCCGGAGGAAGGCTTCATTGCCAACGCAACATTTGTGATCATGCATTCTGCAAATGTGGTTTTGCAGCCATAAAACATCGTTTAAAACTACTTTTTTAGGCCGCTCTATTAAAAACATACTATCCAAACATGACAAAAACTGCTATGGAAGCCTGTATTGAAGTTTCCTAACAGATTCCCCATCAAAATAATTTCAGGTTTGCCGCTTAAAGTCCCGTAGGTTGCACGCAACATGACGAAAACACTGCACGCGCGCCGGTTGAAACCTTACACGCAGTGGCGACGGAGGCCTTGATGCGCGTGCATATGTAACCCTTATCGCTCCTGCGCTTCTAAGCCTCAAACGCCAAAATAGCTTCCAGTAGATTACTGTCTTAGCAATCAGGTTGTGTTAGAAAAAAAGGAAACGTGAAGTTGCCTATACACAGCGGAAATTTCTGGGCGGCCCCCCCGGACCAACAGAAGAGAGTACAATTATATTGTCAAATGGGCACGAAAATAGCTAGCTGATTCCTTATCCGCTATCCATCGGTCTGTGGCAGCTTATTAAAAGCACCATATTGCGAACAGAATCTCTACAGACGCCTAGCACAGGCAAATAAGTGATTCCAACAATGATTACCGGTTGTGCCATTAGCACCTCAATATTGTTCGCGTTCGTTTGCAGTGGTTTCAGCAGTGAGAAACAACGGATTCTAATGTCTGGCNCATTAGCACCTCAATATTGTTCGCGTTCGTTTGCAGTGGTTTCAGCAGTGAGAAACAACGGATTCTAATGTCTGGCGGCATATTGTCTCATGAAACAAATCACGCTTTCCTTTCCGAACATATGAACTCTGTGCCAGAGAATGGAGGACCACAGACGAGGAGTGTTGCAATCCCTGCCTCACTTGACAGTGGTAAGCGTTTTGTACTATTTACGTTCTGGTTTTTAGAACCTTCGCATATGATCGTCATCCTCCACTAGATGTGTTGTGAACATTAGAACATCCTTACAGCAACATCCAACATGCCACGAAGACAATACCGGACCAGCAGATATCATCCAAGGAAGAAACATCGTAATATCCTAAGTGGATATTATGATGAAGGTAAGGAAGATAACACGTGGTGTCGTTATGAAGATATCATAGAAGATAGTTTATTCATCTGAGTTTCTTATAATGCTTTGGTCTGCAAATTATAACTACTAAATCTGGTAGTAGACATTCGGAATTATGTTTTTTTTTTCGTAAACGTCATAATTGAAGTAAGATTGGTCATGGATAGTTGAGCACTATTTAAAGCTCTGCTTACAATCTACTTAACTTTTCGTATCCATACACTTAATGTAAAATTCAGATTGTCATGGGCCGTTTCACTTTACTCATATGTCATCCAAGCGAAAACGTCAAATATAAAAGAAATAAATGTAATAATTACGTGCAAACTTTGCTGTTATTAGTGTAAAACAGGAAACTATGACCTAGTAAGGCCAAAAATTACGTATTGCACTCTTAATATCAGTGTCAGGTTTTAGAACTAATTTTTATTAGTTCGCTACAACTTTAATAAGGAGCCTGCATGCAGTGTGTACCGTAACATACACGCAGTTCTGGTTAGTGAATTTTTTCAACGATTACTTTNCATTAGCACCTCAATATTGTTCGCGTTCGTTTGCAGTGGTTTCAGCAGTGAGAAACAACGGATTCTAATGTCTGGAGGCATATTGTCTCATGAAACAAATCACGCTTTCCTTTCCGAACATATGAACACTGTGCCAGAGAATGGAGGACCACAGACGAGGAGTGTTGCAATCCCTGCCTCACTTGACAGTGGTAAGCGTTTTGTACTATTTACGTTCTGGTTTTTAGAACCTTCGCATATGATCGTCATCCTCCACTAGATGTGTTGTGAACATTAGAACATCCTTACAGCAACATCCAACATGCCACGAAGACAATACCGGACCAGCAGATATCATCCAAGGAAGAAACATCGTAATATCCTAAGTGGATATTATGATGAAGGTAAGGAAGATAACACGTGGTGTCGTTATGAAGATATCATAGAAGATAGTTTATTAATCTGAGTTTCTTATAATGCTTTGGTCTGCAAATTATAACTACTAAATCTGGTAGTAGATATTCGGAATTATGTTTTTTTTTTTCGTAAACGTCATAATTGAAGTAAGATTGGTCATGGATAATTGAGCACTATTTAAAGCTCTGCTTACAATCTACTTAACTTTTCGTATCCATACACTTAATGTAAAATTCAGATTGTCATGGGCCGTTTCACTTTACTCATATGTCATCCAAGCGAAAACGTCAAATATAAAAGAAATAAATGTAATAATTACGTGCAAACTTTGCTGTTATTAGTGTAAAACAGGAAACTATGACCTAGTAAGGCCAAAAATTACGTATTGCACTCTTAATATCAGTGTCAGGTTTTAGAACTAATTTTTATTAGTTCGCTACAACTTAAATAAGGAGCCTGCATGCAGTGTGTACCGTAACATACACGCAGTTCTGGTTAGTGAATTTTTTCAACGATTACTTTTAAAAGTGTTTATTTTACCGTTATATACAAGAATGTACAGCGGGACGTTGAAGACGCATTGCGGACTCAAATACTAGCTCGGGTAGCTTTCTCACACCTCTGGTTTCCGAATTATGATTCTTTCATATTTCAACACATCCGTGGCCTGTCCGCAGTTTACTTACTTGCCACAATTCGAACACGTGTCGTAACATAAGGAAGGCCAGCCTCCTCCATGCCAAGGGGTCTGTAATTTGGAGTCTAATTTGAAATAACTATAGGCCGATCTGCAAACAGGCCACAAGATCACCGAATGGCATTCGTTTGATTCTGTGCCTGATCATATCGGAGCAGTTATCAACATCCGAAGATGTTATGTGTCTGCCTTTTTCTGTACCGCAGGTGGCGGAACAGTGTCTCATATATTAATACTAACATCAACTCTTCGATTTTTTCTGCCTTTCCATTACTCCAATAAAATTTGGTTTGAATCATTACTTTAGATTTCGTTGAGAAATTTCTCAAAGCGAATATTTTTTTTGCAGACCTGCCGAGACATTAAATGGGTATTTCCTATATTCGTGCAACTGACAATTTTTAAATAGGATTGTGGAAAAATTATACATTTCAATAAAAATTGTTTTCAGACACACACAAATGCATATAAATANAAATAGGATTGTGGAAAAATTATACATTTCAATAAAAATTGTTCTCAGACACACACAAATGCATATAAATACACATACATATATACACACACCTGCAATAGTCAAACAATTTCAATTCATAAAGTAATTTGAACTCGGGAATGGTAAAACTGATTAATATCGCCTTCAATATGTACAGACAATTAAACGACATCTTCATAATTGCTTCTAGGATTATTTGTTTTAAGTCTGTGAACTTGAGTATAATACACAACTCTGCATATAATTTTGATTGATGAACGTGTTCTTAGGTTTACATTGCTTCTAGAAGTATCTGAATACAAAAATGATACAATTTCTTTCAGAGTGAAAGGTAGGTTTTTTTTTAATTTTTAGTTGTTATATATCAAAATTCGTTTGTGGCACCTTTAGAGTTATATATCTGAAATGCTACTGTCGAGTAAAATGGGCAAAATCATAACCAGAATATTATTAATATTACAATGACGGGAACGTTTAAAACTGACTGTATGGAAAANTATTTCAACACATCCGTGGCCTGTCCGCAGTTTACTTACTTGCCACAATTCGAACACGTGTCGTAACATAAGGAAAGCCAGCCTCCTCCATGCCAAGGGGTCTGTCATTTGGAGTCTAATTTGAAATAACTATAGGCCGATCTGCAAGCAGGCCACAAGATGACCGAATGGCATTCGTTTGATTCTGTGCCTGATCATATCGGAGCAGTTATCAACATCCGAAGATGTTATGTGTCTGCCTTTTTCTGTACCGCAGGTGGCGGAACAGTGTCTCATATATTAATACTAACATCAACTCTTCGATTTTTTCTGCCTTTCCATTACTCCAATAAAATTTGGTTTGAATCATTACTTTAGATTTCGTTGAGAAATTTCTCAAAGCGAATATTTTTTTTGCAGACCTGCCGAGACATTAAATGGGTATTTCCTATATTCGTGCAACTGACAATTTTTTAATAGGATTGTGGAAAAATTATACATTTCAATAAAAATTGTTTTCAGACACACACAAATGCATATAAATACACATACATATATACACACACCTGCAATAGTCAAACAATTTCAATTCATAAAGTAATTTGAACTCGGGAATGGTAAAACTGATTAATATCGCCTTCAAGATGTACAGACAATTAAACGACATCTTCATAATTGCTTCTAGGACTATTTGTTTTAAGTCTGGGAACTTGAGTATAATATACAACTCTGCATATAATTTTGATTGATGAACGTGTTCTTAGGTTTACATTGCTTCTAGAAGTATCTGAATACAAAAATGATACAATTTCTTTCAAAGTGAAAGGTAGGTTTTTTTTAATTTTTAGTTGTTATATATCAAAATTCGTTTGTGGCACCTTTAGAGTTATATATCTGAAATGCTACTGTTGAGCAAAATGGGCAAAATCATAACCAGAATATTATTAATATTACAATGACGGGAACGTTTAAAACTGACTGTATGGAAAANAAAATGGGCAAAATCATAACCAGAATATTATTAATATTACAATGACGGGAACGTTTAAAACTGACTGTATGGAAAATAATAGGGACTGGTATGTTGGGCTTTACGTCTCGTCAACAGCGATATCTTGACAGGCGGAGCAAATTCCTCAGACAAGCAGGAACGGGGAAGGAATCGGCCATGGTCTGTAGTCAGTAAGTACTCCAACGTTCGCGTCGTATGTTTTCTGAACACCGCGGAAAACAAAAATTAGGATGGACGGTATCAGCAATCGAACCATTGTCCTGCTAAATGCGAATACGGTGATTTACCGNGGAAAACAAAAATTAGGATGGACGGTATCAGCAATCGAACCATTGTCCTGCTAAATGCGAATACGGTGATTTACCGCTGCGCCACCACGCATGGTCTAATAGATACAAGGTTAACAAATCTACTAACATTTCTCGCACAAGTGTGAATATCTATAATGGAATTGCATGTGATATTTTAAATAATATCATCAATTGAATATTCGTGTACGTGGGCGATTTTCTTCTCAGTTTGCAACAAAAAAGATTACACTTTAAATGTTTTTTTGTCCACTGGTGAAGCGCCGCGTGAAGTATGAAGTGTGTATACATGCATATACATGTATATGTCACAATTTGATAGTTTTTAATAGTGATTTAATTATACGACTCTATATCGCCTAGAACCATACAAACTATAAAAACATTATTGTTGAATATATTTTAGTGTGTTTCCTTTTACATATGTTTTAAATTTCAGAGTTATCATCGTGTGAATATTATTGTTTCCCTCTAGGAGTTATAGTAAGCAATGAGTCTGTTAGTTACTGTGTTAGAATTAAAATCTTGTTTAGTTGTTAATTATCAGCTAAATTATTTTCACGGTTAAATAATTGGTACCATAACGATATATTAAATAGGTTTCCACAAATTCAGAATATAAAACAAGTGATTCAATACATTAACATATTTCGTACTTCTTTGTGGATTTACAATACTAAAATATTATTAGCTATTACCATAAAATATATTTACCAATCACAATAATATTCTTTATGTATTGACACGCACACGATGTTTAAATCGTTCCAAGAATTTACTTTTCACTTTTCATGCGCAGGATACGTGCATAATGTATTTTATTACAACGAAAATAAGTGTAGATGGAACATTACTGAAAGAGTTGAACTCGTGTTTATCTACAGACCAGTAAGATGTTCCGTTCTCTTCCTTCAAATTCGCGATTATATTCCAGGGAAGCGAACATTTTTTGTCGGGTGGTGGATGTTGCTAATCAACGTAACAGCCTGGGTCCTGGAGGCCATGGCATGTCACAAGTAAAAATAAAGAAAAGAAGAAATAAGCCTGACAAGGGAGCGGGTAGATTGCCTATTGGGATGTGTTCTGAGCTACGCTGGCTCCCCTTTGCCTCATCCCTCAATGTCATTCCTATGATGACCATCGGGATAGTAGATCGTGTAGCGCGTATTAAACGATTCCGAACGCTGGGTAACAAGCTAACCGTCCGTACGAGAACTCAGCAAGCATGTCAAGAAACGTGAAAAAAAAAAAGCATTTCTTCACAACTTCAGTACATAACAGAATCAACTTAACCATGTCAATAACATTCTAATTATCTTAGAAATGCACACAATTTAGGTATTTTAATTCAGCGAAAAGGCTTTTCCTTGTCCTCAACACGATTTCTACTATCTGAAAGTTTACCATTGTTTTACTTTTTTTCTTAATTTAATATGTTTACACCTCTAAATTGTGTTAAGAGTAAAAAAAAAGTAGTTTATTCTAAACATTTGCGTTTTTAAACAACTTACAAATTGAACACATGGTTATTGTTTGACAGTTTTGATTATGTGTCAAAATGTAATGGTGGAAGGAAAGTATACTTCCTGGTCTTGGTGCAATGTGGCAGATAGGAATTACTACAGTAGTGGGAAATAACCCTCACTGATATGAGCTTATAATATTTCACTTATGAAATTATTATTTACAGAAAACTTTCTATCCTCAGTTTCGCACCTTTACTCCGCAAAATATAGTATGATATAGGTAGCGATTTTATGTAAACATACCCCAATTTACTTGCCGGACACAATTCGAAATTTATTTAGTAATTTTAACGTATACGTAGGCTTAGGAGTCTGTTTCAAATAACTATGAAGCAATGGTTTGACGTAATACCAGGCATTAATATTTCAGTGTTTGATAATAAAATATTCTACTATTTAAACATAAGTATTAAAGTTCTAATGGGGGCTTTACCTACTATTATTTTCAAGACACTTCATAAAAATGTTATTTCCCGGAAAATTAGTATAAAATAACCCAGGATAAAAAATATACAGAAAAATTCGGTTTGCGCATACGTATATTCAATTATTTTATCTAATAGTAGGCCAACTGGTAAGTATATTAACTGTCCAGACACTTCTTGAGAGAACATAGCCTGCAAAAACGGATAGAGCTAACAGTGTAAACACCATTCTCTCCCATAAATAATAGTGTCGTTGAATGCCAAATTAGCTAAAAATAAAACTATCAAAATTTCTAATATTTATTCATTTAAAATATATATGTATGTACATACACACACGCGCTCGTTAAGATAAGATTATTGATGTTTTAATACATTTCATTTTGATGGAGCTACCAAGGGAAAATTAAGCAAATATTAGTTTTTCATATATCACNTTGATGTTTTAATACATTTCATTTTGATGGAGCTACCAAGGGAAAATTAAGCAAATATTAGTTTTTCATATATCACATATGTTTTGACACATAATGCGAAAGAATATAATGCTTACGTACTTTTATATACACTTATAGCAGCACAGTCGATTTGTCTTGAAACAAAAGTGCTACATTCTTTGGCATTCTGTCAAAGCATATGTGATGTATTAACCACTAGTATTTGCTTAATTCTCCTACATAGTTTTAAAAACTGAAATATATCAAATGATCTTATCTCCTAAAACGCGTTTATTCTTATTCCTATATCTTGTCATCCACATTTTTTTTGTATTCTGCAAAAAAAATATATTTTCTAATTTAAATAATAAATTTAACAAATGTCAATTAAAAGTGTGCAGAAAAGTCACAGTTTGATGAGTTTCCGGTGCTATACGCATGTTAAAAAATATATTTTATGTAACAAACATATATCAGACCACATACGGTACAGTTTCGTAAAGGCATAATCGTTTAAATCTACTCCACAATATTATATGATAATAGTGTTTGAAGAATTTTTATATCATTTTCCTAAGTTTTTATTTGGTGTGCGAGTTTTAAAACACGTATATTTCACGTTGCAAAAATCAGTAAGCGTAAAATATTAAGGAACAGGTAGCATTCCAACCGAACTGGTTCACATTACATTAATCACCCTTATTTGGACGTGAATTTCACAGAAGCACTGCGAGCATATGACAGTAAGTGTCATACTACATATTTGTAAAACATTGTGAAGAGGGTACAGATAAAATTTTTTTGAANCGAGCATATGACAGTAAGTGTCATACTACATATTTGTAAAACATTGTGAAGAGGGTACAGATAAAATTTTTTTGAGTTTGAAACCCAAATTATTAGCTGGCTGAGAGAAAAAAAAGGGCCTCATATTTGTAACCATAAAAAATAATAACATATTATATCAAACGTACCTTAAAGTCAGTGCCAAACGTTGCATGAAAAACGTTACGCGACTTCAGAAATACATTCGGTTCAATATTTTAAATTCCGTGCATTAATCATTATGTACACTACAAATGTATTATTGATTACAATAATACGACAGTTTACAAACGAAAAAATTTAAAATAAATGGAAAAAAAAGAATTTAATAAATGACAAAACATGATATAGGAAGAAACGGGCAACAGAAAAATACAAAAAATTTTAATAATTTCTCTAACAAGACTGAAGAGCAAATATTTTATTTTTAACTTCCATTTTTTGTTATATTTAACTTATTTGCGTACATTTTAAACGCTATTCTGGAAAATGTTATATCAATAAGAGAGACGGTATGTGTTGAGGAACTACACAATTATTTTCCGAGAAGGGTAGTGTAAAACATAAATGGTAAATGTNAAGAGAGACGGTATGTGTTGAGGAACTACACAATTATTTTCCGAGAAGGGTAGTGTAAAACATAAATGGTAAATGTTCTTATCACAGCCGAGAAATAATGTAACCCAATACATCCAGAAAGAGAGTTGGCTATAGCCTATTACTCTGTAATATTGCACGCTCAGTGGGTAATTATTGCTGCAGTACATAAAAAGAGCTTATTTTTGTGAAAATAGTTCATCATTAGAGTTATGTATGTAAGTACGAATTATACACTGAAGAGCCAAAAAAAANCTTATTTTTGTGAAAATAGTTCATCATTAGAGTTATGTATGTAAGTACGAATTATACACTGAAGAGCCAAAAAAAACTGGTGTTGGCTTTTGTATGCAAATAACAGAGGTATGGAACCAATCAGAGTAATGCGATGCGGTCGGCANAAAAAAACTGGTGTTGGCTTTTGTATGCAAATAACAGAGGTATGGAACCAATCAGAGTAATGCGATGCGGTCGGCAGCTAGATCGGTTACTGCTGTTACAATCGCAGGTTATCAAGATTTATGTGGGTTTGTACGTGGTGTTATAGTCGGTGCACGGGAGATGGGACATAGCATCTCCGAGGTGGCTATAAAAGTTGGATTTTCGCGTACGACCATTTCACGAGTGTACCGTGAATATCGGGAATCCAGTAAAACATCAAATCTTCGACATCGCTGCGGCCGGAAAAAGATCGTGAACGAACGGTACAAATGACGACTGACGAGAATCATTAAACGTGACAGACGTGCAACCCTTTCTCAGATTGGCGCGGATTTCAATGCCTCCTGAATACATTCAGACATTAGTCGAGTCCATGCCACGTCGTCTTGCGGCACTTCTGCGTGCTCGCGGTGGCCCTACACGATATTAGNAGCGGATTTCAATGCCTCCTGAATACCTTCAGACATTAGTCGAGTCCATGCCACGTCGTCTTGCGGCACTTCTGCGTGCTCGCGGTGGCCCTACACGATATTAGGAAAGTGTACCAGTTTNAAAGTGCACCAGTTTTTTTGGCTCTTCAGTGTAAGATTGTAGAGATATTAATGTTTCACAAGCATCAAACCTCAAAACTTTAAGCAGTTTTCCTTGTATGCACACTAGCAGACTGAAGCAGCATATGGCGCTAATGCATTGGTTGGCTGCTTTGGTCAGTTCACGGTTAACGCACCGCACGCTATGGCCTTTCTCATTTTCTTCTGACCCCTTACGTCTTACGACAGCGCGGGGGTGAGTCATTGCTGGTCTCGCATTGTTTTTCTATTCTGAAGTCCCGGTTATCTTTCAAACTATTGAAAAATTAAGATACTTATGATTTAACTGTTATGTGATTATAAATGTGATACTCCTAATAACATATGCATTATAAATCTTATTTTACGTTTCTATTGTCCACGTTAAGTATTTTTGAATAGCCGTCACTAAATATTCGAAACTTGGAAACCCTTGTATTGTTTTGGTATTTTAAACAACTTCTACTGATTTACTTATAGGTTAAAGTTTACGGAGAAAAAACAAATACTATTGTATGTTTTCAATAAGTATTAATTATAAAGAAATATCTTGGACTGTCAACTGATAGCAAAATGTAATTTCCAAAGCGTTATCATTATTAAGCTTTAAAGTTATGTTATATTACTCATTAAGGGTGTTTCGCTTCAAATATCAAACAGAAACATAAAACAAATATATATTAATTTGAATATATGCAAAGTCAACCGTAGTTAAAATGGTAAAAAAAACTCTTTTAAATAATAAAAATAATGTTTTAAGTTATAATGTACCGATGTTTTTCTTGTAACAACATTTACTTGATAATATATTTTCATAGTAAAATACTATTACTGGAATAAATTTTTAAGATAAATGGTACAGTATAAATTTGCCTATTTGTTAAAGTCACTTAACTAAAAGATTAATTTTGCAATATTATTGAATACACGCGATATGTTTAGTGATTATTGTTGAAAACTTTATTGCTCTTTTAGAAAGATGTAGTGTTTTCTTTTTTCACTTCAGAAAAAATCTTTCATTACGCAGATATATACAGTATGAAATATGCATATTCACACTGATAATGTTTGGAGCAAATATAAATGTGTCGTGATTCAAAGCTATTTCGGAGGTTATTTTTCTCTCTATTCTAGTACACCGTAATGGACGGTGATTTGGCCGGTTTATTAATGGAGAATATAAATGAACTATCGCGGTGATATACAAAGGCTCCGGTGCGACCCCTTCTCTTTTATCCACCTCGCTCACTCTTTCTGAGTACAGCTTGAAATTAAAAATCGTAATGTGTGTATGACACATGTTCGTTGCCCGCCTGTCTGCCTTCTTTGTCGAGGGTGTGGTCGTCCATCTGACCTTCCATATTGTTTAATTATCAGAAAGACTTCAATGGTAATTGATTGCAGCCATCTAGCGGCACGAATTAATGTTCTACTTTATCGGAACAACACTTTCAGACACAGTCACCTCGTAAAGCCGACTAATACACTTTAACTGCAACAGCAGCAACGCCCATTCGTGCTATAATTTTAACTGACGCAGCCACAAACAAGTGAAGGAAAGTTCACTTTGGTAATTTTATAGACTCCTTTATTAAGATATGCTGTTCTCAAAATACCAAATATTTTGAAATATTTGTTTACAGAATGTTAAAATGCTTTTAATATAAAAAAATTACCATTTGATTAGGTTTAAGTGCTTTATTCAGTTTATTATAAAAAAATATTACTTTAATTTTTTTTAATCAGTTGCTTTGTATATTTTATTACGCAACAACGCAACACAACCGCAATAATTTAATATAATATTTCACAAAATAAGTTATATTTCTCGCGCAGTATGAAACATAATAATCAATCAAGCTGCAATATCTCGCGAGTATAAATATAATTTTTATTTTAATAATGCTTGACTCTCTTCTCTTGATCTACTTTTAATAATATATATATATATATATATATATATATATATGAAACATGATTGGAAAAAATGCACTGTTTATCTATACATATTATAAAACTAAACATCTCTCTGTCTGTCTGTCTGTTAGTGCGTTTATCACTCGAGAACCATTTATCCGATTAACGAGTTTTTTTTCATTCATAGCAATGTTCTCTGGCCAAGTTTTAGTAAATATTTTGTAACGTAAAGTAATATAAGGAATATGTAGTGACGATAATAGTTAATCAAGTCAGAAAAAGTTTGCCGCCAGCACGCTCTCTTGCTGTCTAAACCCTTAAAGATGGAACGATTGCATTTAGTAAGGAATTGTGTAAAATAAAAAGACCNCACGCTCTCTTGCTGTCTAAACCCTTAAAGATGGAACGATTGCATTTAGTAAGGAATTGTGTAAAATAAAAAGACCTAAAAAAACTCCGCTGTAGCATATGTCTATCTATAACAGAGAAATTCTAAAAATAGTTTTTACCATTTAATTCACAAGCAACATTCAATGACGAATTTTTTCACCTTGCACTCATTGAAATGGAAAAGCAAGTGCCCACATTGTCAGTATAAAAAGTATAAAAAGCATGGGCCTACCAATACCAGATAACATAGTTGATTCAACCGTTAACAATTACTACATCTGGGAAACTTCATATAATAGATTATAATTGCACACCACCGCAACGCTTATTAGCATTTCTCTGTTATTGATAGATATATGTAACCGCGGAGTTTTTTTAGGTTTTTTTGTTCTACAGAATTATTTACTACATTATATTGTTCCATCTTTAGCGGTTCANACCGCGGAGTTTTTTTAGGTTTTTTTGTTCTACAGAATTATTTACTACATTATATTGTTCCATCTTTAGCGGTTCAGACAGCGTATTGCAAGAGAGCGCGCTGGCGGCCAACTTTTTTCCTAATTGATTCACTATTATCGTCACTGCTTATTACTTATGTTACTTTAAGTAACAAAATATGTATTGAAACCTGGCCAGAGAACATATTGATGAATAAAAAACACGTTAATCGAATACGTGGTTCTCGAGGGATAAGCGCACTAACAGACAGACAGAGAGACGTTGAGTTTTATAATATGTATAGAGTATATAAGATTAACACTAAGTAAAGTTTAACATTATTTAAAAAAACCTAAATAATAATTCTTTAGTCTAGGCGAGTGGAGCAGCGAGCACAACTAGTTGTTAATAAGAATATATATCCTTCAACCTTTTCTAGTGTAGATGTCTTCATATACGACTTTTAAGGATACTTGGATAGGCAAGATGTAGGGAAAGTAGCGGACGTGTTCGGTGACAGCGGATTTTCTCGGGGTACTCCCGTGGGTCAGCAACCGCAACATATTTGCAAATTTTGCAAGAAATCCAACATTACAGAGCTATAATCATAGACTACAGATAAACATCAAAACTTTCATATTCCTGTGTATGAAAAAACATTGGTGGTATCGTTTTCATTATTTGTAATTTTATATATATATACTTCTAGTTTATGAAGTTTTATGATTTTGTGACGAAAGAAATGCTATAGGGAAGCTACTGAGCAGAGTCGTTATATATAATTTTTTTTTCAATAAGGACGCTTATGTAGAGTGATCAATGGCTTAACAGCAAAATATCGTTATAAAAAGGATTTTTGAAACATTTGGCTGCAATTTTTGTTGCATATAAACATGAGAAAATTACTTTCTCCAAGTTAGCCTCCAATAAGTGTTCAATGAGTTTTATCAGCATAATTTTAGAAAAAAAAAAATCTCCGAAATTTTTTTTGATGCCTAACCCCGGCTTTTATGATGCAAGGTAACGATTTAAGCTATTCATGTTCAGTTGATTGTAAAATGTCAATTTTATTTAACTAGGAAATATAACCACTGTTTATTGACCTGCAGTTTTGGTCATTAACAGTAACGATGCATTCATATAACAGATAAACAATACAATTTAAAAAAACACATAATTGACCAATTTAACACTTTTATTTTATAATTGAATAGACATATAGTACACCAAGCTGTCTTATTAAATACAATGACATACTGTCAGATAACATCATCTACAGCCAAATATCCTAGAAATAGCTTTTATGTGTGGATTGTTATGCTTATGGTCCCAATAGGTACATTCAATAGATGAATGTGAGAGTAAGTNGAAATAGCTTTTATGTGTGGATTGTTATGCTTATGGTCCCAATAGGTACATTCAATAGATGAATGTGAGAGTAAGTTGAGTTAAGTTGAGTTGAGAGATTTTGGCTGCTCTTAACAACGAGGTCTTAAGAGCCGATGAGGGTGAAATGAGATGAGAATGGAAAAGCACTGGAATGCAAGGGCGGGGGAAACGGAAGATATCTGAGAAAACCCGCTGACCACAGCGGCATCGCCCCGCATGATTCCCACTTGCAAAAACTTGGGAGTGACCCGGCCGAGGATTGAACACAGTTCAACTTGGTGGGAGGCGAGCAGTCTAACCGCTCATCCAGCATGGCACTTACATGGGAGTAAGTATACATACATTGTAAAAAAGTNCAATTTAAAAAAACACATAATTGACCAATTTAACACTTTTATTTTATAATTGAATAGACATATAGTACACCAAGCTGTCTTATTAAATACAATGACATACTGTCAGATAACATCATCTACAGCCAAATATCCTAGAAATAGCTTTTATGTGTGGATTGTTATGCTTATGGTCCCAATAGGTACATTCAATAGATGAATGTGAGAGTAAGTTGAGTTAAGTTGAGTTGAGAGATTTTGGCTGCTCTTAACAACGAGGTCTTAAGAGCCGATGAGGGTGAAATGAGATGAGAATGGAAAAGCACTGGAATGCAAGGGCGGGGGAAACGGAAGATATCTGAGAAAACCCGCTGACCACAGCGGCATCGCCCCGCATGATTCCCACTTGCTAAAACTTGGGAGTGACCCGGCCGAGGATTGAACACAGTTCAACTTGGTGGGAGGCGAGCAGTCTAACCGCTCATCCAGCATGGCACTTACATGGGAGTAAGTATACATACATTGTAAAAAAGTAGTGTGTTCAGCAATAAAAGAGGAGAACTTCAACATCAATGTTCTTCACTGACGTAGGTAGGACATTTATCAGGTAGGTTCCTTTACCAAGTATACTGAGCTAATGCATTTTTACTTTTAATTCAAGAAACGTTAAGCTGTTCAAGGTAAAGTGAGCACTTTTAAGGCCCTAGTTAATTTAGCAACAAAGGGATTTATCTTTTATTGGCTTTCTGAGATTGTTGTAGCTTAATGCCCGTTTTGGTTTTTAATTATGTCGGTACAAATTTATTTTTAAATTATTTATATCTAACGTTCCAGAACTAATTTATCTTTACTTATCGTCTAAAATTTCATCTCCGCTTTTAAAAAGAATTTTAATACATTATGTTTGTTGCTATCAGTTCCTGGCCTATTGTTGGGAATACGAAAACAATATTTTTATTTTATATAGTACAATTTTAAAGTCTGCGGAAGTCCTCAAAGAACTCTGCGGAATGTAAATAATATTCTCCAAAAATACTTGATTTCGTAATCATATTAATATTTACTAAAAGAGAAAAATACCTAACATTGAAAATTCCAAACTTATTGTTCATTATTTTCAGAAACTGAGGCTTGCATTTTATCATAAATATTTTCTAGTGTTTCTTTTATGTTTACTGCAAATCACGTATTGATCAGTTGAAGCGTTTTTGCTTTCTGTCCATCAACTGCATGGAGTATAACTTTTGGTGTATTTAACATGTCATTATTGTCGTATTTATGGTTTTCTTTTTTTTTTGCTTCTTCTCTATTTTTTTTCGGGAAACCAATGCACTGAATAATTGTTGAGTAAACAGCCAAGCTTACCCCTTGTGTTATTTGGATTGTATATTGTAGCGATGCATTGTGGAAGTATAGTCCCATTTTAAATACTATAATCCACTCTTGCGTGTCGTAGAAATTTAAAGAAATGGGAGATCAAACCCCTTGAAAATATAAATTTTAAACTCCAATTTTTGCAATGTATCAGAAATGAAGTGAATTCAAACGACAATTCGCCAAACATTGTTTTATGTTTTCGCGATATTCAACTTATAATCTAGCTATCATTAATACCTTCCGCCGTAATTAAAATAAGAGGTAAGGCCGCCCTTTAATTACATACATCATTCTAAACGTCAGGAGTTTTAAATTTTGATGGTGTTTTATTGAGCAGTATGACCTAATAAACAAAATAGGCCCTATTGTCGTGATTTTCCAGGACTCACCGTTTTCATTAAAAACGTACACAAAATTTTCGGCGGAAGTGAAAACAGTTCCAGGCACGTAGGTAATACCAATAAATACTGCAGATAATCACACTGTACTCATACACGACGAAAAGACAATAATAAATATTAATTTTCATATCTAAAAAATGCAAGTGTCCTTGGTACACAGAAATCACACAAAAGACACAAATAACACAAACGAACCAGTGGCTAAAGAAAATTAACCACATAATATAAGTCAAAAACCCTGCAACCAGCCACAACATAAAAGTTTAAACAGAAAGCGCTAATAGATAATAATCCTTGGTGTCGTACACGTGCACAGAAAAAGAGAGAGAAAAGGTGAACACAAAACATTCTAGTGTAACCAAAATAGGCCCAGAGGAAAATTGAGTAACATCAAATAATAACGCCAGACTTGCGGTTGTGCATTGCTAAAAAATTTGTTTATGGTTAATATTTTTTTTCTTTTAATCATGTTATACATATAGAAAAACAGAATTTTAGTTCATTATCAAATGAAGAATGAAAATAAAATCTATCAACAAATAAAAAAATCCAAAAAAAATATAATGCATCAATAACATAAGTACTTGCAAAGTATGTCTTTAAAACATTTAAGTAAAATTTCTAAGAAATGTTGCATTAATAACTGTTCTTCAAGCGCAAATCTGTACCTTCATATTAGAAAGATGCTCTATTAGATGTTCACAAAACTAGGTACTCAAGAAATGAGGTACTGAATAATTAATGAATTATAACTTCATATTATTACCAAGTACAACAAATCTTATGGCCCCTGGGATGTATCTCTAACATCTAAAGCTATTTATTCATATTAATTTTTAAAAAATGTTAACAACAAATTTAATGGACATAACTAAAACCATCTAAAATCGGTTAGTAACATGTGAGTGAAGATATTTTATAAAAAAGCATATTTTATCAACTAAGCTTGAGTCCAGCGAACACTCGCACGACAACAGAACTGCCTTCGGAGACAAGGTTTATCTCTGATAGCAGATGAAAAGCCCAACAGATGTGGCATTCAGTCGTGACTAGTAGTTGTGAGGTTAAGGCAAGGCTTCGCCACAAGCACAAACCTTGTGAGAATTTTCACTAACCAGGATTACTTGAATTACTTGGACTCTCTCTAGAAAAGAGGGTGCAAAAAAGTAAGTTAAATTATNTTTCACTAACCAGGATTACTTGAATTACTTGGACTCTCTCTAGAAAAGAGGGTGCAAAAAAGTAAGTTAAATTATCAAGCAATTAAAAAAACTGAGAAAATAGTTATTTACGAACTTTATTCACCAACGAGGGAAAAAAACAAATGAAGAAAGTTATGTAGCCAGCATCATCAAAATTACAAAATAAATCTAAATGCACAACCTTACGACGGCATTATTAAAACCAAAGAACTACATTATGGTAAGAATAACATTTCACATAGGTTCTAAGTCCCAAAGAACCAACAGATGGTAACACAACTGTCACGTGCCATCTTGCTCCCCTGCCGAATCAGAAGTGCCAGAAACACATTTGTGAAGCACGTAGTAACGTCAAACAAAAAAGCAACGAAAATATTAAAATGTATCCGATAGATGTCGCAGGCTGTCCAGGAGAGACGAAATGTTCTGAAGTGTAAAGAAATAGGGCAAAATAACGCGTGAACAAAGGACCTTTTTTTTTTATGTGAAATCACGAGCCAAACTGCAAGGCTGCGCCAAGAAAATTTGTAATAACTGCAGCTGCAGGGAAGAGAGCGGAAGGAGTAGCCTCGGGCGGCGACTGGAAGAATTTGCATCGCAGCATTGCATATCCGATCGGTAGAGAAACAATCTCTCATGAAACACGGGTCTGCTGGCGAGACGGGAATCAAAACATAGCTTTAAAAGAACAATAAAAAATGTATGGAAATAAAGTTACGAGAAAAATATGTAAATGAAAAGATATTAACAAACAATTATTAAATAAACTAAAAAAAACGAATAACAAATTTAATATGCTTCGATAATTAAATAAGGAATTTAATATTTACCATTAAACGCCGGACAAATACATTATTAAATAAATTGTAGATGCTCAACAGATAATAAAAGCATTAATAATCGCATTAATTAAAAACCACATATAATAAGACAGTTAAATATTATTCGCAATCATTTTTAATGAATTAAAATATCAAAATGAGGTTACAAAAATAANATATAATAAGACAGTTAAATATTATTCGCAATCATTTTTAATGAATTAAAATATCAAAATGAGGTTACAAAAATAATAAATATAGTACTCTAGTAGTGACACACCAGTAAAATAGTCGTGACGTATTTTAATAACAGTACACCATACTGACTGCCACCGGAAACCAACAAGCGACGTTAACATTGTAAGCTTATAAATGTATGGTACATAATTACAGCATGTGTTAAAAATGTCCTTGCACTAGGCACACNGCGACGTTAACATTGTAAGCTTATAAATGTATGGTACATAATTACAGCATGTGTTAAAAATGTCCTTGCACTAGGCACGCAGCATACCATTATGCCCATGTGCTAGGCACTGTATCGTTGCAACCACTTTGTGCGTTTTACACGAAAACGATGAGTCCTGGGTAGTTGTAACAAGGATTATTTATGTTTATTGTTTCATACTACTCAATAGACCGTCAATAATTCCTGACGGGCAAGTGTATGATGCGTGCAGACATACGCTTGTTCATATAGTTGTGCCGTTGTCTGTCACGGACAAATGTCCAGCTTCCATACACAATAGTTTCTTAATGTTACAGACAAAATTATTTTCTGGGAATGAATTAACATTTTCATTTCTGTTGGACTCACTATACTTCTTCGCGAGTTGCATAACAATAATAATCTCTTATTTCTGTATTTAAATTATTTACCTATTGCATCCCACAAAATTGGAGTAGTTTGCTTTGGTAGTTCCAGGGATATCATTTGGGATGGGGCTTGCAAGTCTGGTCACCGCCATGTTGTTTCTGGCCACCGTCATGTTTCTGCATGCCATCTTATACCCTGCAACTATCTTGTTTCCTGCCACCATATTGTTTCCTAATTANATATAATAAGACAGTTAAATATTATTCGCAATCATTTTTAATGAATTAAAATATCAAAATGAGGTTACAAAAATATTAAATATAGTACTCTAGTAGTGACACACCAGTAAAATAGTCGTGACGTATTTTAATAACAGTACACCATACTGACTGCCACCGGAAACCAACAAGCGACGTTAATATTGTAAGCTTATAAATGTATGGTACATAATTACAGCATGTGTTAAAAATGTCCTTGCACTGGGCACGCAGCATACCATTATGCCCATGTGCTAGGCACTGTATCGTTGCAACCACTTTGTGCGTTTTACACGAAAACGATGAGTCCTGGGTAGTTGTAACAAGGATTATTTATGTTTATTGTTTCATACTACTCAATAGACCGTCAATAATTCCTGACGGGCAAGTGTATGATGCGTGCAGACATACGCTTGTTCATATAGTTGTGCCGTTGTCTGTCACGGACAAATGTCCAGCTTCCATACACAATAGTTTCTTAATGTTACAGACAAAATTATTTTCTGGGAATGAATTAACATTTTCATTTCTGTTGGACTCACTATACTTCTTCGCGAGTTGCATAACAATAACAATCTCTTATTTCTGTATTTAAATTATTTACCTATTGTATCCCACAAAATTGGAGTAGTTTGCTTTGGTAGTTCCAGGGATATCATTTGGGATGGGGCTTGCAAGTCTGGTCACCGCCATGTTGTTTCTGACCACCGTCATGTTTCTGCATGCCATCTTATACCCTGCAACTATCTTGTTTCCTGCCACCATATTGTTTCCTAATTANCCACCGTCATGTTTCTGCATGCCATCTTATACCCTGCAACTATCTTGTTTCCTGCCACCATATTGTTTCCTAATTACTCACATCTACTCGACTGCTATCTTGTTTCCCTATACAAATGTCAGTTTGTATAAATATATACATAATTTCCAATAAATATTAAATTGTGTAAATATCTTTCCCTCTCTCTCGCTCTATATATATATTACAGGATGGTCCGCCTAACGTGGGACACCAACAAAATTTCCGTAACGGATACAGATCCCGAAATGCTGTTATCGCTAAATTAAATTATGTACGGGGTTAGTAATTTGGTGCAAAGTGACCATTCGTAACATGTGTATGGACAGAAATAATTAAACCACATTCACATATGATTTTTCCCCTGAAAACATACATTTATTTCATTTGCATCTCAAAGTACGTGCAAAAAGGAATTTGGTGATATAACATTTGCAATAGAAAGTAACACAGAAACGCCAAGAAATAATGTGCAAGTAAGATTAAGTTAAAAGGGCTAGTAGCATGGGGCAGTGGATCTGTACTCATCTGTAAGCAAGCAGCAGGCGCCGTGACTCATCCTGTACGGAACGTTTCCTTATAGCAGCGTAGTGCTTACATTAATGGGGCAAGGGACACGGAATACTATATTGGATAAAGGAGAGCACCACAGATGAGGGAAGACAGGCAATGTGAGTGCAAGTCTGATATAAATATATTACATTTTATTCAGATACCAACCTAATTCAGGAGTTTTGTTTCCTAGTCATTAACTATACTGAGCAACGAGTGTGTAAAAATGCACAACAAAAATAGAAAAACCAATGTAAGGAGAAATGCAATCGCATCCTAATGCATAGCATAAAAGAGCGCAGTTATGGTTGAAACTCTTCGCATTAGGTCTTTTCACAGCATGTGCTCGATGTGTTTACCATCAACAGCAATACACATCTGTAAACACACATATAGCAACCGACGAGCGGCCTGAAGTGTTTCTTGCATAATGCCTCTGCAAGCTGCCACAGTACATTCCTGCATGTCTTCTGGCCTCGTAGGAACCCTGTTGTACACCCTATCTTTCAGTGTTCCCCACAGGACCAAATTGAAANCTGCATGTCTTCTGGCCTCGTAGGAACCCTGTTGTACACCCTATCTTTCAGTGTTCCCCACAGGACCAAATTGAAATGTTTGAGGTGGGGAAGCGAACTGGCCATCTTACAACACAAACACGCCCTAACCACCAGTTTGGAAACATTACATTTAACATTTGCCTAGCAAACAAAGCAAAATGCGTANTGCATGTCTTCTGGCCTCGTAGGAACCCTGTTGTACACCCTATCTTTCAGTGTTCCCCACAGGACCAAATTGAAAGGTTTGAGGTCGGGGAGCGAACTGGCCATCTTAAAACACAAACACGCCCTAACCACCAGTTTGGAAACATTACATTTAACATTTGCCTAGCAAACAAAGCAAAATGCGTAGGTCAACCACCATGTGGAAACCACATAAAACGACAGATGTCGTACAGTATGACTTCCATAAATGCCAGTACGGTCTCTCTTAGTAAATGGGTGTACGTACAGCTGGTCATTTTCCCTTGAATGTAGTATGGCCCTATGATGTAGTCTGCAATGATCCCACACCACACATTTACTTTCCACTGTCGCTGGTGCTCCACGTGCCAGACCCAACGCGGATTCTCCACCGCCAAGTAGTGCATATTTTGTAAACTTACGCGCTCATGGTTTGTGAAGGTCGCTTCATCGGTAAATAGTATGTTCTTCAGAAAATTGTTGTCATCCCTTCCAGATATCAGAATAAACCTACAGAACTGAAAACACTGCTGGGAATTACCTTCACGTAATGCCTGATGAAGAGTCACGTGATATGGATGGAATTTTCGTTGGCGCAGTATCCGTAATAAATTTATTCCTACGAACCTGGAAAGTTTTCGCGTACCCATGTGGGGGTTTTGAATCAACACGTACCAACACGTAATGTTGATTTGTCTCGGCCATAGCAGTCTTTCGTCGCACTCGTGTTGTGGAATTCCAATCACCTCGTGACAAGAGACGAGTGCAAATTCTTCGTATCGTTTGCCGTGAGATGGGCGTCCGATTAGGATACCTTTCTCCGTACATTTGTATGGCCTGCTTGGAATTTCTGCCACATTCACCATAAATATGTAGAACCTCCAGTTTTTCCTCATTCGTGAACTTCATTGCGTACGTACAGCCACACACTGCAATACCACTTACTATATCCGATTACGGGGACTGGTGCTGCACTGCTATTAGGAAGCGGTCCCGCCAGAATGAGTCACGGCGCGTTTCACTTGCTTACAGCTGTGAGTACAGGTACACTGCGCCATGGTACCAGCCCACCTAACTTTTAATCATATTTGCACAGCATTCCTTGGAGTTTCTGTGTTACTTTCCATTTTACATTGTTTATCACTGAATTGCTCTTTGCACGTACTTTTAGATTCCATTGAAGTAAATGTATGTTTCCAGGGAAAAATCGTATGTGGTTTAATTATTTCTGTCCATACACGTTTTACGAATAGTCACTTTGCGTCAAATTACTTTCCCCCTACATAATTTCATTTAGCGAAAACCGCATTTCGTCATCTGCAACAGTTCGGGAAATTTTTTGGGAGGTGTCCACGTTTGGCGGACAATCCTGTATATGCATGTTTATAGAAAGAGAAAGATAGAGATATACACAATTTCATTTTTATTGGNGTTGTGGAATTCCAATCACCTCGTGACAAGAGACGAGTGCAAATTCTTCGTATCGTTTGCCGTGAGATGGGCGTCCGATTAGGATACCTTTCTCCGTACATTTGTATGGCCTGCTTGGAATTTCTGCCACATTCACCATAAACATGTAGAACCTCCAGTTTTTCCTCATTCGTGAACTTCATTGCGTACGTACTGCCACACACTGCAATGCCACTTACTATATCCGATTACGGCGACTGGTGCTGCACTGCTATTAGGAAGCGGTCCCGCCAGAATGAGTCACGGCGCGTTTCACTTGCTTACAGCTGTGAGTACAGGTACACTGCGCCATGGTGCCAGCCCACCTAACTTTTAATCATNCCACTTACTATATCCGATTACGGGGACTGGTGCTGCACTGCTATTAGGAAGCGGTCCCGCCAGAATGAGTCACGGCGCGTTTCACTTGCTTACAGCTGTGAGTACAGGTACACTGCGCCATGGTGCCAGCCCACCTAACTTTTAATCATATTTGCACAGCATTCCTTGGAGTTTCTGTGTTACTTTCCATTTTACATTGTTTATCACTGAATTGCTCTTTGCACGTACTTTTAGATTCCATTGAAGTAAATGTATGTTTCCAGGGAAAAATCGTATGTGGTTTAATTATTTCTGTCCATAAACGTTTTACGAATAGTCACTTTGCGTCAAATTACTTTCCCCCTACATAATTTCATTTAGCGAAAACCGCATTTCGTCATCTGCAACAGTTCGGGAAATTTTTTGGGAGGTGTCCAAGTTTGGCGGACAATCCTGTATATGCATGTTTATAGAAAGAGAAAGATAGAGATATACACAATTTCATTTTTATTGGNGTTTGGCGGACAATCCTGTATATGCATGTTTATAGAAAGAGAAAGATAGAGATATACACAATTTCATTTTTATTGGAAATACTTATAAATATTTGTTATTTATTTTAGGGCGATATTACATATGAATAAATTACAAGTTTAAAAATGAAAATATATACCTCAAGTATTCTTAAAAAGAAATCGCTAATGATATTTTTTATGAAATTTGATGTTATGTTTTCAATTTATTTTCTACATTTTTTAGGCTTTTCGGTGTTATTTTAATATTAAGTATCGATTTTTTACTCTATATGCAACTTAATTTTTTAATTTTAATTATATATATTAAATTATTTATAGACTATAATTTAATTCTATAAATTTGAATGACAGGTGTAACTCTTTAAGAAAGTAAATTTTTTTCACTATTTGGATGTATCATAAGATACCTAGATTCCCTGTATTTATATAATATTTTATTATATTGATAATGTTTTCATTTCTTGGTGAGTAAAATTATGTATGTATTTAACTGGTTTTAAATATTTTACTAATTTCAAATTGCTTTTTTTTTTTTCATTAATTTCAATTATCTTTAATTCGTAACTCTGCCAAAGTAGATCTTGCAAATACCAATTCCTGCAAAAATTGCTATAACAGTGGTCAAGACCAACCCACCATACCACCCAGCTATATCGACAGTCGATGACAATGCATCTCGAAAATTTCTATTAATACTAATGGACCGCTAACTAAGCAGTTGCAAAACAATCGTGAAAAATATTCCCGAGTTCATTCTTTCTCCTTATAGAACTGAGCCGATTTTTTAAATCGACCCGAGTAAGGCATAATAATGCATATTCTACCATTGCCACTCCACCTGCACACACACGAATAACTTTTTATCTAAAACAGACTCTCGCAATCGATTGTACACACCACTAAATTAATAAGCCATTCAGGAAAGCAGAACTGTCTGAATAATTTATTAAAATCCCTTTATTATGTGTACACACATTTTTATTATTTACTTATTAATTACATTTCATCTTTCTAATTATTTCATACATTCGAGCTTAACATTTCTCATNACATTTTTATTATTTACTTATTAATTACATTTCATCTTTCTAATTATTTCATACATTCGAGCTTAACATTTCTCATATGTTTGCAGATCAAGGATAGTAGCCAACAGTCTCATATGATATAACACCTATCCTTCAGTTCACTAATAACAGAAGATATCTCGTTATATGCGAGAAATTTCCAACTTGTTACAAAGTGATCAAATGTCTGAGTCTATTAACAAGTTAATTCGGGACTTCGGTAAATATGTATCCGGTATTNACATTTTTATTATTTACTTATTAATTACATTTCATCTTTCTAATTATTTCATACATTCGAGCTTAACATTTCTCAGATGTTTGCAGATCAAGGATAGTAGCCAACAGTCTCATATGATATAACACCTATCCTTCAGTTCACTAATAACAGAAGATATCTCGTTATATGCGAGAAATTTCCATCTTGTTACAAAGTGATCAAATGTCTGAGTCTATTAACAAGTTAATTCGGGACTTCGGTAAATATGTATCCGGTATTNCTTGTTACAAAGTGATCAAATGTCTGAGTCTATTAACAAGTTAATTCGGGACTTCGGTAAATATGTATCCGGTATTCTCAGCGTTATCTTCCTTCTATATTTCACTCATTGCGGCAAATGAACGAGCGTTCTTGACGCCTTCTACATTCACCACACCACTTGTCGAAGGAAAATCGTTGGTGAAATGTGTGGGAACTTTGAGAGAATCATCATCCTTCTGGTAAGATACTACATCAACAATGTCTTCATAGTCATTACCATCAATGCTGTACTCATGATCGTCTTCACACCTCCCATTACATCCTAAATATCAAGTTTACTTTTCTTTGTATGATTTGCATAGTCATCATCAGTATTTACAGTCGACGACCGTTTATTTTGAAGTTCGTCGACTTCACACGAAAGTCTTGCAAGTGTACATCCTACACAAACCAACTCTACTGAACTCATGCTTTCTTTAGCATTATCTGTCTCGTCATTATCACCTTACGAATCAGTACCCGTCGATGCAGCATGGGGTATTTTGTGACATCACGTGATGGCTCCCAGTATACGAACCATTGCAAATCTCGATGTGTTCCTTCAATGTATCACCTTGCATAAACTGCATCGTAATGCTTGATCGCTCGAAAATGACTCTTCGTACAGGTGTTTCTCTCATGTCGCCGAGCATGGCAGCTTTTGCTGAAGATCTATACACAGTAGTAACATTGTTTTCCATGTAATTTTCCAGCAGTGGGAGAAGGTACATCTATAGAGGTAAACTTTATAGTAGACTTCGTACAATCATTAACTTGCATCATATTCATGAAAAAACTGACGTTCTCTCTACTGTAGCAACTTGTGTATCTACTTTGCATAGCTACTGCTCTTAAAATAAACGTACTAACATACTTCATCAGTGCGATTTAAGCATTTTTAGGCATCCAATCAACCAGACATTTTATTTGTTTCCTTTNGTACTAACATACTTCATCAGTGCGATTTAAGCATTTTTAGGCATCCAATCAACCAGACATTTTATTTGTTTCCTTTATCAGAGTACCATGGTGTTACATCGTCAATAGTTTCTTCCAGGCAAGTTCTTTGCTCAGCTTTAACTCATGCTCACCAAATGACACAACCTGCTCTGAAAATGATACCTAAATGACCCCGAATCACCCCCAAATTACCGTAATTTATCATCTAAATGATCCTAAATGACCCCTCCTGTTCTGCAAACGACATCTTCTGCTCCGCAAATAACCCCCATGATCCGAAACTGACCCCTCACGCTCTGCAATGACCCATCACACAATACAGGCTTCGCATTCATGTAGTGGTTTGCTGGTTTTTCATGTTGTAATTCCATATAGTCTGGTAGAAGTATATCAGTAGGTGCCTATTTGCGGAGTGTATTAAGCCCATTTGTTCTCATCTCTAGATGATTTACATAAACCAGGGTCCAACCCGACCCCTTCGAATCCCTTCTCTTCCTCCTCTTGGAATAACTTTTCTATACTATTGTCAACAGTACTTTCTGTTTTGTCCTCATTATATACACAGGTACATTAGCGGCATTGCAGGCTCTAGTAAAATATTATTAATCGTGGAACTCTGATTTCATATAACTACAGTCCAGTCAAATATTATATTTTACCCTGCCTTATTTGTCCACCTTATCGATAAATTATTTTATCGTATTATATATCGTTCTTGACAGGAACGAGCAATCATATTTTGATGTAATTGACATATTTGGTTAAATATATTATTTAAGACGATCCATGAATGCAGATCGCTTCAATAAAATATCATTAATTTTAGGCTTTGGTTGGCAGAGCACTGACATAAATTGTGTTGTACAATCAAGTCTTGTTGAGGTCAAAAGCAGGCCTTTGTATNCTTTGGTTGGCAGAGCACTGACATAAATTGTGTTGTACAATCAAGTCTTGTTGAGGTCAAAAGCAGGCCTTTGTATACGCAATTCATCTTTATCGTAAGAAGAGAGACCCCTTCCAATTCAATAGTTTCGGAACGACAACTGCTATTTTCGTATATAAAACCTATTCGTTTTACAGTTAAGAGCCCGGACTTCTGCTCACAGAAGGCATTCTGTCATACATTTTAAATGTAAAAATTGTGAGAGCACTCTGAGAAAACTCACATACTCGTTCGCTTTAGAAGAAAACATGCAGATCCCTAACATAGCACTATAAAATATAATACTTCAATGTGATAAAATTATATATAGAAATGAATTTTCATACCACAAAACATGAAGCCCCATAAGTGAAGATGGAGGTGAAGTCTCTACCTTCAGCTTCGTCGGAGACAAAGCTGAGGCCTTATGTTATGTGCTACATAAAGTAAATTATTTGCTTTGGGGTTGTATGATTGATCGGCTATCTAGCCAATGAAATATAGAGGTGGGTGTTGAGATGTCTGCTGATCAGCATATCAGGGAGCGGCTGTGCTCTGCCATCTTAACAAGAATCGGACTTTTATGGTCACACACATTCAACTTGGTTTTTCGTATTATGTATGTAGTTTTTTACAGAATGGTTTTTCACATTTTTTACATTTTTCGCGTTTTTTCTTGATTTTCCGAGTTCACGATCAATTAAGTTAGGTTTATGCTCGCCAACATTCCACATGGTAGTAAGAGTAAGTAATGTATAATGTATTATGCATGATTTTAACTAAAGGTTCTTCCATTTTTATCATTTTTATCGATTTTTCGTTTTCAAGGTCAGTGAGTCCAATGTCAAGGCCACCGGCACCCAACATGGGTGTCATTATCAGTGATATTCTAAAACTTTTATTAGTTTATTTCAATTTTATCTATTGTTCTCGGGTTTTCGAGTTCATGGTTATTGGGGTTAAGGTCAAAGTCACCAGCATCCGACACGTGTGTCATAGTCAGTGATGTAATATGTTCCTAAACTTTTATTTGNGGTTAAGGTCAAAGTCACCAGCATCCGACACGTGTGTCATAGTCAGTGATGTAATATGTTCCTAAACTTTTATTTGTTTCTTTCTATATTTTTATATTTTTTCTCGCTTTTTCTAGTTTAATGTAATTTGGTTCTAGGTCAAGGTCACTTAGTTCCAACATGGGTGTCGGAGNTTTTTTCTCGCTTTTTCTAGTTTAATGTAATTTGGTTCTAGGTCAAGGTCACTTAGTTCCAACATGGGTGTCGGAGTGATTGATGTAATCTGTTCCTAAACTTATATTTGTTTCCTTCAATTTTTACAAAAAATTCTTTTTTTTTTTTTTAGTTCAAGGTCATTAGGGTTAACGTAGGCCACCAGCATCCGACATGGGTGTCTGCGTCAGTGATGTAACATGTTCCTACCATTTTATTAGTGCCTTTCGATTTTTACAAATGTTTTCTCGATTTTTTTTGGTGATGTAGGAGAATGGGGAGGGGGAGAAGTGTGGTTTTGTGGGGGAATGAGGGGTAGGGTTTATGTTCCTAGATTTTTAGATTTTTTAAAGTTTTTTTGCTNGAAGTGTGGTTTTGTGGGGGAATGAGGGGTAGGGTTTATGTTCCTAGATTTTTAGATTTTTTAAAGTTTTTTTGCTATTTTTTTAGAATTTCTTTATAATAGGTTATTCAAAGTCACGAGCACAGGGTCAATGTCAAGGTCACCAAGATCCAATGTGGTGGTCGGGTGCTATCACAAAAATGCTGCCCGAGGCCGCATCGACAGCCGAGGTGGCTGGTAGCTCCGATGCAAGATACCTGCACCCGCGCTGTCGTCATCATAGAAATCAAACATATTATTTAAAGAATTTATAAAAAGGTTTTGCAATCTTAAAAATTAGTTGACCCATCGTCCATATTAGTTTTGTAGGCATGGAGTATGCAAAATTCAAAATATTAAGTAAAAGCCAAATTAAACATATTTTCAATCAGAAGTGAGCCTTCTTGTAAAAAATATGCTATGAATACGTTGCGTTAACTATGCTTTTATATTCTTTATTAAATCGTTATAACTTTTTTCAAATAACATACAGCTGGAATATCAAAATGTGTCGTTCAACATTATATTTTCACTGCATATTGTGGTGGGTATATTAAAAGTTCTGACATTGAATTTTGACCACGAATAATATTAAATCTAGAAAATTCTAGAAAAATGCTAAAAAAAAAAAAAAAACAAAAAAATTTAAAGTTGAATTTATTTAAAATTTTATAGAAAATTCTGGTAGTCTTAAATTTAGCCGAGCAATCAGCCATATTCGGCATGCAAAATCTAAATTACTTAAAAACTGTACAATGTAAATAACGTTTATGATTTTCTGCAGTATAACTACATAGTTAATATTTCCTACCTCGAACAAGACAAAAATGCCATATTAGACCCTCAGCCTAAATAGAAACACAGTTCACCCCCACTTCTTGACAATTTGATGTAGAACCTCCAAATTCGGTATGCAATTAATACTCCCGATTTCAGATGTGACCCTATGTTGCGATGTTGTTGAAAGCAGGAATGCTCACAAGCTTGCGACTTCAATTAGCACTATCCATCATTCGGCCTTATGGCTCAAGACTAATCCAAGCAACATATTGCCAACAACATCGTTAATAATTGCTATGAGGACCTCCAATAATCATTGGTACAGTGTTTTGTTAAAGACTAAGCCAACATCACGTGATTTTTGGACAATTAAAGTTTTTACTGATAACGGATTTCCTGGAATTTCTTTTAATTTTGCATTTCCAGGCTGCGATTATAATGCTTCATGAGCGAAGGCAAACTCTCTTGCCAGTGTAACAGCAGCCAGTGTCGGAGCGCCTGTGAATACAGTGAAACGGGACCCTCTTATGAGAATGTGGGTTTCGGTACATAGATTTCCTAAATATTGTTACTTGGACGCCTGTGGGGCGTATCTGAGTTGGTGAGGGTTGGAGGTCTTAATAAAAAAATAAAATAACTAAATTTGATTTCTANATGCAGGTCTTAATAAAAAAATAAAAGAACTAAATTTGATTTCTAATTTATTCACACAGCTATTATTTACAGCATTTAATCATTTGTATCCAATATGGCTCTTTATTTAACAGTGAGCACTATATTTAATGTGTGTTACAACTATAAACAACGTCTTTCTTAATGTATTTGTTTGGTTACAGTCAAGTATACACGTACTCATCATTAACACGTGTTCAGTATATCTGTTGCCNATGTGGGTTTCGGTACATAGATTTCCTAAATATTGTTACTTGGACGCCTGTGGGGCGTATCTGAGTTGGTGAGGGTTGGAGGTCTTAATAAAAAAATAAAATAACTAAATTTGATTTCTAATTTATTCACACAGCTATTATTTACAGCATTTAATCATCTGTATCCAATATGGCTCTTTATTTAACAGTGAGCACTATATTTAATGTGTGTTACAACTATAAACAACGTCCTTCTTAATGTATTTGTTTGGTTACAGTCAAGTATACACGTACTCATCATTAACACGTGTTCAGTATATCTGTTGCCNTTCTTAATGTATTTGTTTGGTTACAGTCAAGTATACACGTACTCATCATTAACACGTGTTCAGTATATCTGTTGCCATAATTTAATCACGCATCTAGTCCAATAGCCCAGCCTGCCAGCCGCACACATCACTGCTTGATACTCGCAGTAGCAGCCACTCACATATTCAATATTTCTACTCAACTCCCGGCTTGGAGGCCTGCCACACTTTTATATCGTTCACCATGACCATCTGGAAGGTTCGGCGCACCTCAAATCACGCTGAGATAACGAAGTCAGTAATCCAGAGCAGTCTTCAGATAAACGGAGAAATCCTATCCGCTGAAGGTGAAGAGTAGCGAGCTGCCAAAGGGTTATCGCGGCAGAATAACTTCAGTTATCGCTCGTTTTTCATTCAAAATATTCACTTGACACTACTCTGGCCTTCTCTTTCACCCGGCCGCGCGGGACAGGCCAAGGTCAGTGGCGTAGTCTAGCTACACCTAACAATATGATACATAATGTTTATATTAAAATGTGTAATGTTTAATATTTTACTCGAATTCACAACTCAGTCGGTAGTCCGTTGCGTTTTTTTTTTCTGATCAGGTGAAGCAGATTTTCGCAGTAACATCGGTCATAAAGCATACAATAAGATCACGACTACAGAAGTCTCCTATTGTTGATTTGTGACATGGCTCTTACTTACTGTTTATTACGTACTTCAGAATATGTCTGAAGTCTTGTGATGTGCTTCGTGACTTAATTATACTCTGTTTTTTATTTTATTTTATCCAGTTTTATATAAATGCTTTTTATGAATCTTAAAAATATTATTTGTTGGGGGTGGGATTCGAACATTTGCGTTATCTTTGGGAACTACTTTAAACACAGTGACACTTAGACCACGAGGACAAATTGAAATGACCACTGCACCATACCTAACAAGGTGTGGAATTCGAATACATACTCTGCCTCATGGAGATTTTGTGAACGTTATGGCGCATTAGACTGCTTAGACTAGTCGGCTGACTCATTGCAACCTTCCTAACAATATTTTAATTACTGAATGCTCATATTTTCTGGGGCCGCGGTGGATGAGCGGTTAAACTACTCGCCTCCCACCGGTTCAATCCCCGGCCGGGCCACTCCGGATTTTCACATGTGGGAGACGTGCCGGACGGTGGCGTTGGTCGACGGATTTTCTCGAGGATCTCCCATTTCCCCCGCCCTTAATTACCAAACTACTACATACTCACCTCGCTTCACCCTCATCGGCTCTCAAGACCTCGCACTCACTAACTCATCTTTGCTCGAAAGTCTAGATCGTAAAGGGCGTGAATTTATTCGCGAAATATTTCAAGGCTGACGACTTGCTTTGTAAAATGACTGAAGATGAGCTTTGCATCATGTTTCGATAACTGCGACTCAATTCGCGATGTATTTCGCGATGGATTAGGTGTTTCTCAAAATATTTTGCGACATGCTTTGTAAAGAACGATTTGTTTCGTGAATTTAATAGCATAGTGCTTTGCGACATTATGATGGCTCGCGATTTCCTTTGCGATGTGATACGTGACAAGCAAAATTCTTCGAAATACCAGACTAGTTTTCCTAAAAGATTCGCGACGTTTGATGTACATGGCGACGAGCTTACTGGCATGATGTGTGTGGCATGTATAATGTAATTCGCGAAGTTTTCAAATAATATTTTTTCTGATATTTTGACACTAACAATATGTTTGCGATGAGATTCGTGGTGTGGGGTGTTTCTGGACTAGCGACTTTCACCGTCATGCGATTCGCGGTTAGTTTCGCGGTTAGTTTCGCGGTATGATACACTTGGGCGACGTTCCCCACAAAGTTCTTCTCAATGAGATTCGCGTGGAGCGATATGTTTCAAGGTTGATCGACATGGTCCCCTGGTACGGCTCGTGGGTCTGGAAATTTCTCAAGTCCGCTAGTCTTCTGTAGTTATACTGCAGAAATGAAAAACATTTTACAATGTACGTTTTCATTATACCCTATTAGTAATGTTAATAAAGGATGCAATCCACGATTGTTTGGTAGTCCCTGCTTAGAGTTTCAATTTGCCACTTACGTGCCTGGTAGTAGTGTAGAATCACCCGCTGTAGTGTTTCGTTGTAGGATAAGTGCGGTTCGGTCTTAATGTTGAGTATAATTGTGTCTGTTCGTGGTCCAACCTAGCACCTGACAGCTCGATTGCTGGTTGTAACGGGAAAGGATACTAGCGGATCCGTCTTCACCTGTTAATTTATAGTTATTAGCTTTGGTAGCTTATTTATATTAATTTTAACAGCATTTCACTGTTAGTTGTGCTGCATATTAGCCTAAAGCTTTACTTTTATTGTCGGATCGGGCTGAGAACCAGAGCAGACTGTCCGAAGAACCTCTCACCCATCCCTCTATTTTGGTTTAACATATTATATAAAATGTTGTGTATTATGCGTTCATTCAGCCGGATTGATTTATTGTTAATGATGACTACTATTTCGGTGTTAATTATATATTTGTTCTTGTTTGTTTATTAGTGTTAAATAAACTTTTTTAATTTTCTTATAAACTTGTTGTGTATAAGTTAACTGATAATCAGCTCACATTTAAATTATTTAAATATTACTGGGTCAGTGTAACACTGATGGCCTGTATGGGCTGGAATTTCTTTTTCGGCTGTTTTACCTCTCGCAAAGTAACAAATGTATGCGAGTGCGTTACCAGACTTACAAGGACATATGGAATATTTGTGAGCAATGACTCCCCAACTGCTTCTTATCGTTCAGATATGAGCGGTGTTAATTTGAAGTAACCCCTTGAAAGGAANGGTTAAACTACTCGCCTCCCACCGGTTCAATCCCCGGCCGGGCCACTCCGGATTTTCACATGTGGGAGACGTGCCAGACGGTGGCGTTGGTCGACGGATTTTCTCGAGGATCTCCCATTTCCCCCGCCCTTAATTACCAAACTACTCCATACTCACCTCGCTTCACCCTCATCGGCTCTCAAGACCTCGCGCTCACTAACACATCTTTGCTCGAAAGTCTAGATCGTAAAGGGCGTGAATTTATTCGCGAAATATTTCAAGGCTGACGACTTGCTTTGTAAAATGACTGAAGATGAGCTTTGCATCATGTTTCGATAACTGCGACTCAATTCGCGATGTATTTCGCGATGGATTAGGTGTTTCTCAAAATATTTTGCGACATGCTTTGTAAAGAACGATTTGTTTCGTGAATTTAATAGCATAGTGCTTTGCGACATTATGATGGCTCGCGATTTCCTTTGCGATGTGATACGTGACAAGCAAAGTTCTTCGAAATACCAGACTAGTTTTCCTAAAAGATTCGCGACGTTTGATGTACATGGCGACGAGCTTACTGGCATGATGTGTGTGGCATGTATAATGTAATTCGCGAAGTTTTCAAATAATATTTTTTCTGATATTTTGACACTAACGATATGTTTGCGATGAGATTCGTGGTGTGGGGTGTTTCTGGACTAGCGACTTTCACCGTCATGCGATTCGCGGTTAGTTTCGCGGTTAGTTTCGCGGTATGATTCACTTGGGCGACGTTCCCCACAAAGTTCTTCTCAATGAGATTCGCTTGGAGCGATATGTTTCAAGGTTGATCGACATGGTCCCCTGGTACGGCTCGTGGGTCTGGACATTCCTCAAGTCCGCTAGTCTTCTGTAGTTATACTGCAGAAATTAAAAACATTTTACAATGTACGTTTTCATTATACCCTATTAGTAATGTTAATAAAGGATGCAATCCACGATTGTTTGGTAGTTAAATCATAAGTAGGGGCTTCCGTCCCTGCTTAGAGTTTCAATTTGCTACTTACGTGCCTGGTAGTAGTGTAGAATCACCCGCTGTAGTGTTTCGTTGTAGGATAAGTGCGGTTCGGTCTTAATGTTGAGTATAATTGTGTCTGTTCGTGGTCCAACCTAGCACCTGACAGCTCGATTGCTGGTTGTAACGGGAAAGGATACTAGCGGATCCGTCTTCACCTGTTAATTTATAGTTATTAGCTTTGGTAGCTTATTTATATTAATTTTAACAGCATTTCGCTGTTAGTTGTGCTGCATATTAGCCTAAAGCTTTACTTTTATTGTCGGATCGGGCTGAGAACCAGAGCAGACTGTCCGAAGAACCTCTCATCCATCCNGCTGTTAGTTGTGCTGCATATTAGCCTAAAGCTTTACTTTTATTGTCGGATCGGGCTGAGAACCAGAGCAGACTGTCCGAAGAACCTCTCATCCATCCCTCTATTTTGGTTTAACATATTATATAAAATGTTGGGTATTATGCGTTCATTCAGCCGGATTGATTTATTGTTAATGATGACTACTATTTCGGTGTTAATTATATATTTGTTCTTGTTTGTTTATTACTGTTGAATAAACTTTTTTAATTTTCTTATAAACTTGCTGTGTATAAGTTAACTGATAATCAGCTCACATTTAAATTATTTAAATATTACTGGGTCAGTGTAACACTGATGGCCTGTATGGGCTGGAATTTCTTTTTCGGCTGTTTTACCTCTCGCAAAGTAATATATGTATGCGAGTGCGTTACCAGACTTACAAGGACATATGGAATATTTCTGAGCAATGACTCCCCAACTGCTTCTTATCGTTCAGATATGAGCGGTGTTAATTTGAAGTAACCCCCTGAAAGGAANTGAGCAATGACTCCCCAACTGCTTCTTATCGTTCAGATATGAGCGGTGTTAATTTGAAGTAACCCCTTGAAAGGAAGAACACAAGGGCCGTGCGTTAGATTTTCTCCTTCTGGACTAAGTTCCGTCACAATTATTGTGAATTTAGTTTGAGTAAATGTAATGCCAGTGTGTTAAGCCACCTGTGCGTATAAATGGACTCAGGATTTAAAATGACAAATCGACTTGTACACAGGTAAGTTTAGATCTGATGTTGGTGGCTGAATTTGCAATGGCACGGAATTGGTTGTCACTTTTGCTTACAGTAAGGCTTATGGTTCAATATGTCACTGTGATCTGTTCGGGGTATTGTTTGTTACCTACAATCTTAATTTCAATTTCATATTATAATTATTCGATAATAAAAGCCATTCTTACTTATAACATGGATCAAGCCCTATCGTTGGTTCGAACATGGCATACTGTCTAGCATCAATGTAAATATACTGCTAAGAGAAGAGTAATTTAATTGAATGTATATGTATTAAGGATTCCGATTTTGCATATTGTATCCCTATAAACAAGTATTTCCTACGAATTGGCTGGATTTTAAGACTACTAGAACATTTATTAATTTTAATATCTTCCTTATTTTTAAATTTTTTTTTAAATAGTTAAAATATTTTATTTAATTTTTAAAGATCATGGTTATCTGAAGATTAAGGAAAAGAACAGAACATTTAACATGGTCATCACAATACGCAGAATAGTTGGTGTAAGTACAATTTTGTAGTAAAAATAATTTTTAAATTACAGTTATATNTGGTCATCACAATACGCAGAATAGTTGGTGTAAGTACAATTTTGTAGTAAAAATAATTTTTAAATTACAGTTATATCAAATTTTTTAAATAAATAGAATTTTTTTATCTTAATTTCGTATTTCTTACATGTAGGTAAACTACGAATTATATAAGCTTTTTTTTAACCCATAAATGAAATTTTAGATTTGGCATACAGGCTTATAAAACATATATGACCGAATGGTTGGCTGGAATTTGAAACTATATAATGTTTTTTCTGTAACAATTTTCTTAAATTAATAGTTGGTTCTGAATTGTAGACATTTTTAAAATGTTTTATGTATTTTTTGAATTTTCTGGTTCGATGTATCAATGTAACATAAACTTTAAGAACACCCAACATACCAGCTCCGTACTCAACTTGACCGATGTCCAATTGGAATAAGAGAGCAGGAACCTCTGACCTAAAGTTCCTCGCTCTTCACCGAGTATTGTGTCCCAGGATATACATAATTATAACATTTTTCTCCNAACCTCTGACCTAAAGTTCCTCGCTCTTCACCGAGTATTGTGTCCCAGGATATACATAATTATAACATTTTTCTCCGCGGAAAAATCGCCTAATAGACGCTTTAGATAAAAATGCAGTAATAAGGTTCGTATAAAGATGGTTTAACAAAGATAAAACATAAGCTGTATACGATAGATATAGAAGTAAGTGTAAAAACTGAGGTTCGCGAACAGAGTATCGACCCGAGCTTCAGAACATTTTTAGTGATACTTGTTGATGTTTTTCTGACTAACAACATGCCTATAATAATTTTAATGAAGTTTCAAGCAGTCACCAAAGTAAAGGCATGGTATAAGGACCCGAGTTTGAGACTCGCACAGAAACTTCTAGAGCCAGATAAAATCCGGAGCACTTAACCCTGGAACAGTGTTGGAACACACAAGTCAAACCATTTTCAATGAGGAAATTCTTACTCGCAGAATAGGCGAGACCTTTAGACTCTGGAACCGTGGTAGTGTAGTATTCACATAATTCGCCTCCCACCAAGGTAAACTGGGTTAGATTCCCTTCAGCGGCACCCGTATATTCGCATATGGGAAATTTTGCGGACGTTGCCATTGGCCCGCGGGATTTTCGGGGCTCTACCATTCATTGCGCCCTTGGTGTTCCGTTGCTTCTCCATCCTCACCACATTTCACCCTGAGCGGTGCTCAAGACCTCGATGTTAAGTGCCAACTAAACCTCTCAACTCAACCCTTTAGACTCAAACTATTTTACTGCTCCCTCAGATTGATAAGAGACCCGAAATTAATATGAGACTGTCACAATTAAGAACACTTGGACACTTTCTTCAAACGTATCCAACCAGCCGTCTACCAGCATGCCGAGGACCACCGAGCATTTCCAAGTCAGCCGAAGCAAGCGATTCTCCGACAATCACTGCCCCATTTAAAATACATAGGACTGAAACCGGATTTTCCAGGGTTTTTTTTAATATCCTAACATACCTTTACCTAACATTTTAAATATTTATTATTTTTATAAAATGGATATAAATTAATAGTTTATTTTCTTTNTAACATACCTTTACCTAACATTTTAAATATTTATTATTTTTATAAAATGGATATAAATTAATAGTTTATTTTCTTTAAATTTTTTTATGTTTGTTAAATACTTTTTTTGTTATTTCATAGTGTGAATTTGATTTAACAAATATATAATAACAATTTTCTCAACGTATTTCCCAACGATTTTAGTTTTATTAATCTCAAATTTCAAAAATATGTATTTTAGGTGTTTAACTAAATTGTCAATTTTTATTTCATTGGCATTTAAAGTTTGGATAACAATATACATATAACTGCTACACTTGGTCTCTTCTTATTATTTAAATAATTTCTAGCCAATTTTAGTAAGACGGTAAAATTGTGCAAATTACTAGTTTTGGAAATGAATAAAACCCAAAATGCATTCTTGATAACTAAAGTTATTTTATTTGAAATGAAGTCAAATCTTTGTCCAAACAAAACTATTTTTAAAAAATTGTATTTTTTTTAAATTTGAAATAAATTACTCTGCTACGCAACTGTATTTATAAACCTATATTTATAAAACTCTGAAAATACATAATTCTTAGAGCATAAGCATAAACGTAACAATATATGTACAACATATCAATACGCGTTTATTACGTCTGTGGCAATGTTATGCGCGGTAATTACCAACACACGATTACGGCCACTTTAGTAATGATGCATTCGTACAGNACGTCTGTGGCAATGTTATGCGCGGTAATTACCAACACACGATTACGGCCACTTTAGTAATGATGCATTCGTACAGTACACACCGTTAGAAGTAAAATTTAAAATATTACCACATCTGTATATATACTACTAATTTTACACGGTTTTCTTGTAATTAAAAAAAAATACGTTATTATACAATGTTATGTAGCGGTAGATGTATAACAACGTCGATTTTAATTATTGTATTCGAGTAGAAATTAAACTCACTCTGAGAAAATATGTTTGCTGTTTCCACGTAAGTATAACTATTTCAGTTCTGAAGTACATTTTTATCCAGGCCTTGAAATATAATTTAATTTAAAGTTAAAANACGTAAGTATAACTATTTCAGTTCTGAAGTACATTTTTATCCAGGCCTTGAAATATAATTTAATTTAAAGTTAAAAACCATTTTATAATAAACTGAATACTCTAAGTGTGGACACTGCACATATGTGGATCAATATGACAGTTTTAAATAAGTTGGGAGAGATGATAACATAAAATGTNCGTAAGTATAACTATTTCAGTTCTGAAGTACATTTTTATCCAGGCCTTGAAATATAATTTAATTTAAAGTTAAAACCCATTTTATAATAAAATGAATACTCTTAAGTGTGGACACTGCACATATGTGGATCAATATGACAGTTTTAAATAAGTTGGGAGAGATGATAACATAAAATATATACGGTATATTTCAAATTACGTTACAAAGTAGTGGAAACAGTTGAGATATTGCGTATTTGCAGCTACAGATAAATAGTAATTTTATTTTCGTATTACTGAAAAATGACACAGACAATGCAATTACAGTTTACTTTCTTCTTCACAGTAAATAATCAGTAGTATAAAGCACAAAACACTTCAGTTATTTAGAGTTTTTTTTTTTTTTGGGTATCAAAATTTAAAAAAATTACATTTTGAGGTGTCAAATTTCACCGACGTCAGTGGAGAGACTGCTGCCACATACATTTGAGTAAAATGTCAGAAACCGTTTTACAGTGTAAAATCGCATTTCGAAGACTGTCTTTGTGTTCACATTACATAAAATATACATGTGTAGTCCTAATGTTGTTGGTATTCGCAGCTTTTGCAATGATTTAATAACTCGTAGTTTTGCATGACGAATTGGAAAGATTTTTGTGTACATAGCAGTGAGAGCTCAAAATGGTGAAAGCAGAAAATCTGCTCGACCACAGGGAAAGAATCACATAAGATTTTCTTCACCGGAATCATTCAGTTGAGAATAATGTAGCATAACCATGTAATAATTTTAGATATGTGCCAACTACAAACACGTATCAGTAATTTAATTCAACTTTATACTCAATTTGGTAATATATACATACGCATTTTTGCTTTAAGAACCCCATAAAATAAATGCAGTGCGCAATTAATTCTATGGAGTAATAAGTACAATAATTTACGAACGACTGAGTGATTTTAATATGCAATCAGAATGAGTTGACTATTTGTTATGTAGATCTTTTCTTTAATTTTGACCTTTCTTTCCCACAAGCAAACAGACCCCGCCAAATTATTTGCAGTTTTTTTTAGAATATGTTTCTAATAGAATACCATAACCAACTTTTTATTTCTCATAAAATGCCAACACGTGTGCAAATATTTATTTGCTATAAAATTTTTACTTTTTTCGACGATAGATTTTACGTTATATTTTCAATGTTTGCCCGTATCCTGGCGCTAGATTTTGCTACATCAGTCATTATTTTTGAGCACTGTTTGAAACTACCATAACTTTAATCAAGAATTGCAGTGAAACGCAGTCCCGTAACTATTCAGAGAGCTAGCAACAAGTCGTTTCGAGATGATGGTCGGAGCCTTTTTGCAGCGGCAAGCATGATTCGCTACTCGACCCTAGCTCTAATGAGTCCAGGAAAATGAGATGCTTGGCGCGGCTTCCTGGGAGATATTGAGCTCTTCAGACACCGCTAGATCTGGCAAATGTTGATTTACACAGTCCCTCCTGCGTCATGTATTGAGTTTCCCGCGACTTTCTATATCCGAGCCAAGTTTGTGGGCGCAGCTTCAGACAATGAATATGCCGTCGTGATCACAAAAAACTGCGGGATATCTGTGAACATAGTATTAGTTTCTCGAACTTTCTGATTGTTTGCCCAACTGCTGAAAAGTACGACCAAATTTAAGAGATAATTTACGGGTCTAGTAATTTAGATCTATACATTCATACAATATGGAAAATTTACAATACTAATACTGGTCATCATGTGCTATNTACAATACTAATACTGGTCATCATGTGCTATATTTTAAACCTAAAACAATTTCCGTGAATTATTTTATTTTCATTAATTAAAAGGCAAATTTTAAATATAATGTTGTGTTTATTATATTTAATTGTGAAAGGTTTAGGGGCTGTAGGGATAAATGTATTTATTTGTAGTAATATTATCAGTAGAAAATGGGACGCATTAAAGACGAAAGTTCANAAGTACGACCAAATTTAAGAGATAATTTACGGGTCTAGTAATTTAGATCTATACATTCATACAATATGGAAAATTCACAATACTAATACTGGTCATCATGTGCTATATTTTAAACCTAAAACAATTTCCGTGAATTATTTTATTTTCATTAATTAAAAGGCAAATTTTAAATATAATGTTTTGTTTATTATATTTAATTGTGAAAGGTTTAAGGGCTGTAGGGATAAATGTATTTATTTGTAGTAATATTATCAGTAGAAAATGGGACGCATTAAATACGAAAGTTCANGGGCTGTAGGGATAAATGTATTTATTTGTAGTAATATTATCAGTAGAAAATGGGACGCATTAAAGACGAAAGTTCACTAATAGCCGCGCCTATATTATTTTATGTTCTTGACATCTACGAGAAAACCGACAGCTAAGAGAATAGCTGCCCACGTGCTGCTGGCTATTTACGAAAATATTACTGTCCATTTTAATATAATGAATTTCTATACAAAATTGCTGCATTAGTTTCCTTTGCGAGCTGCCTGTTAAAAATTCTATACGTACTTTTTAAATTTCATGATATCAAAAATAGAAGCTTCAGAACTTTAATAAGTCGTATTTGAATAACTCGTAGATAAAATTTATATCTAGCCAACTTTCCATGGGGAAAAAATACATCATTATAGCACCGTCCTGCCTGTTTATTTGTGTGGTGATTGTTGCAGGCGTAATGTTTTTACTGTGTGTGTATGGCGTCCCCCTTTTCTTAAGCATTTACAATGAATTTCACCAAACCCGATAGAATTATAGTGTCTGGTAATGACACTCGACTTTCACAATTTCCAACATTTACTAATAACTCTTTAAAAGTGGTGGCCTTACTTAAATTCATAATGATATAACTATAGAGAATTTTAAACTCGGAGCCAGTTTATTTATCCAAATCCGTATGCTGGCATTAAGTACAATATATGTAAAGCAGCATACAGTTAATTAATAACAGCTCTCTGCCGCCTCAGTTTCTAAGATAATGTTGTTTGGATAACAAAGCTTTATCTCTTAGGAACAACTCAACCTGTTCCCATAAAATTTGGTACACAAATTATGTTATAAAAAATACTTATCTTGTGGAGTTAAGTTGATCACGTAATAATTTTTTTAATAACCTATCGTAGGTACTAGACTATATGACTTAAAAAATCTAACTAAACTTGTTGCTGTGTAAGTGACTAACAATAAATTAGATTCAGTAATTGCTTAGGCACCATATTTGTGTATTCGGTGAGGTATAATATCTTCATTTCCACGTGCTATTAAAAAATGGAGTGTAAAATAATGTAAGGATGAGTGTATTTGCCACTTGAAGNAATATCTTCATTTCCACGTGCTATTAAAAAATGGAGTGTAAAATAATGTAAGGATGAGTGTATTTGCCACTTGAAGGAAGCCAGGTAAACATACCAAGTTTAGTTGGAAAAATGTTAAGTAATAGACACAGCAAAAAACTATAATCGTTTTCTGTTTATCTAAAAAAAAAAGCACCTCGCCACCTTCAACCTACTTTTCGATAGAGAAATCGAGGCTTACTGCAAAAGGCATAAAAACATTACGGATTCATTTGCATAGAAATAAATACATCATTACAAAGCAAAACTCAGCATTAGGGAAAATTGCATAAACAAATGGGACAGGGTAACAACGCAATTACTTACAATACAATATATTTTNTAACAAATGGGACAGGGTAACAACGCAATTACTTACAATACAATATATTTTATGGGGTGTGCCATCATATGAAGGCAAGGCGGGTATCCACTTGATATGGCCTAGAGTCGTAGAGAGCACCTTTGTGTAAGTTACGACGGGGTTAGTCAAACGTTTACACAGATTGCGGTGTAGAACGAAATTGCGTCCCAGCTGGTCCATATATGTTCTACTGGCGAAAGGCCTTTTGATCTCGTAGGCCAAATTATGGTGACCGAACCTCGTAAAGCGCATTGGACGATTATCGTGCTGGATACTGCATTTTGGAACACTATAAAATGGTACCAAATGGAAACGAAATACTTCGGCAACATTTCGCTTGCCTTACAATGAGCCTAGAAAGAAGAAAACTCGAATGATTANAATATCTTCATTTCCACGTGCTATTAAAAAATGGAGTGTAAAATAATGTAAGGATGAGTGTATTTGCCACTTGAAAGAAGCCAGGTAAACATACCAAGTTTAGTTGGAAAAATGTCAAGTAATAGACACAGCAAAAAACTATAATTGTTTTCTGTTAATCTAAAAAAAAAAGCACCTCGCCACCTTCAACCTACTTTTCGATAGAGAAATCGAGGCTTACTGCAAAAGGCATAAAAACATTACGGATTCATTTGCATAGAAATAAATACATCATTACAAAGCAAAACTCAGCATTAGGGAAAATTGCATAAACAAATGGGACAGGGTAACAACGCAATTACTTACAATACAATATATTTTATGGGGTGTGCCATCATATGAAGGCAAGGCGGGTATCCACTTGATATGGCCTAGAGTCATAGAGAGCACCTTTGTGTAAGTTACGACGGGGTTAGTCAAACGTTTACGCAGATTGCGGTGTAGAACGAAATTGCGTCCCAGCTGGTCCATACATGTTCTACTGGCGAAAGGCCTTTTGATCTCGTAGGCCAAATTATGGTGACCGAACCTCGTAAAGCGCATTGGACGATTATCGTGCTGGATACTGCATTTTGGAACACTATAAAATGGTACGAAATGGAAACGAAATACTTCGGCAACATTTCGCTTGCCTTACAATGAGCCTAGAAAGAAGAAAACTCGAATGATTANAAATGGAAACGAAATACTTCGGCAACATTTCGCTTGCCTTACAATGAGCCTAGAAAGAAGAAAACTCGAATGATTAAATCGTTTTAGTTATCTGCCCAAAACACAACTCTATGATTAGAAGTCCTATGGCGTAAATGAATATGAGCCTGGTGGTGACCCTCACCTCTGCGATGCAATGTAGAAATACGAACACAGACAACACCTAGATAAACAAAAAGTTACTGATATAACTAATTAGCATACTTTCCCCTACATGGATAACCACAATTTTTAATTAAGTTCTTAAAAGTTTAAATAGTAGGTAGGATTTGACGTCTCGTTTCCAGCAATATCATCTATATAAATTAAAATAAACTGCCACATGTATGACGGAGCATCACTTGAGAACGTCACGACCGATTTGGCTGATTTCTTTTTTATTGTGTTCGTAATTGTCAGTAAAAGGTTTGTATGAAAGAAAATTTTTGGAAAAACCATGGGAAAAGTCTAAAATTTGGATGGTATTTTTATATGAAATCTTTATGTTAAAGAATTTCATTACGTGAAATGAGGCACAGTTTGAAAGTTCTGTTGTCACATGTTTATAGAACGAAAAAAAAATTGTGAATTTTGCGAAGTGATTTTATTATATTTTCTTTGTTTAACGAAAAAGAATATTGTGTTATCGGTGGTGTGTTGAAAAGATTATTTTGATGTCTTTGGAAAAATGCCACCAATAAGGCGTCGAAATATCGATCAGTTTGAAAGTTCTGCTGTCACATGTTTTTTGCGAAGTCATTTCATTGTATTTTCTTTGTTTAACGAAAAAGAATATTGTGTTATCGGTGGTGTGTTGAAAAGATTATTTTGGTGTCTTTGGGAAAATGCCACCAATAAGTCGACGAAATATCGGTCGGCGTACGCGCAACGCAAGAGAAATACATGATCGTCAAGTCAATGAGACTGATCAAGAGCGTAGACAGTGTTTTCAGGTAAATAGAATAAGAATTTCTCAAGCGCGATCAATTATGACTCCGTAACAACGGAGACAGTCGGATTCAACTCGCTCAGTTGGAAATAACGTACAAAATAATTTGGAACGTCGACAAAACAGACGGCCAAACATAACAATTCGATATTAACGTTTGGCGTTCAGATACGATCCATCAATCGATTATGCCACGGATGTATCGGTCGACTTCGGAACCATGAGCACTGTTTGTCATCATTGTAATGCTTTGAGGTTTCGACATGAACCACCAGGATTATGTTGTGCGAGCGGAAAGGTCAAATTACAACCATTCATACTGCCACCAGAGCCACTAGCATTATTGCTTTCTGGCCAAGAACCTCAGTCGAAGCATTTTTTGCAGAATATACAAAAATACAACAGTATCTTCCAAATGACATCATTTGGAGCGAATATAACTGAGGAACGAGGTTCCAGCCCAACTTTTAAGTAAAGGTTTCAGCCCAACATTTAAGGTAAATTCATTTTCGACTACAACACACATCATATACACAAAAAAAATCAACAATTCACAACGTTTAAGTAAATAATTTGTTTTCATTTTACAGATTCAAGGACAAATTCACCATTGCGCAGGAGCATTGTTGCCGCCAGTGAATGATGATCACAAATTTCTTCAGGTTTATTTTCTTATAAATTCTGATGATGAAATCAATCAGCATTGTGCCATCAGTCGTGCGGTAAAGCGAGAGATTATTGCACAACTGCAACAACTCTTACATGAACACAATGAATTAGTTAAATTGTTCAAAACTGCACTAGAAATGATGCCTTCGGATGATCACAAAATAGTGATCAAAGCAGACAAAATACCAGTAGGCGAACATGAAAGACGCTTCAATGCACCGACGTTGAATGAAGTTGCCATTGTGGTTGTTGGCGAGAATTTGGAGTCTCGTGATATTGTGATTCGACGGCGTGATGGTAATAACCTTCAGCGTGTCAACGAAACCCATCGTTCGTATGACGCATTACAATACCCGCTAATATTTTGCCGAGGAGAGTAGGGCATATCATTTTTTGATCAAGATGATTAATCCATTAACAGGTCAAGAAACAAATAAAAAGGTCAACTCGGTAAATTTTTATGCCTACCGTTTGATGATTCGTCAAAACGAGGACAATCACATATTGAAATGCCGCAGACTGTTTCATCAGTTCATCGTTGATATGTATGTCAAAATCGAGACGGAACGTCTGACATATATACGTTTAAATCAGCAAAAATTGCGTTCGGAAGAATACATAAATCTGCATGATGCCATGAATGTAGAAGGAAATGCAAACAATGTTGGCCGAATTACCACTTTGTCAGCGACGTATGTTGGAAGCCCGAGGCACATGCGCGAATACGCGCAAGATGCGATGGCCTACGTGCGCCAATACGGTCGACCAGACTTATTCATCACTTTTGCATGCAACCCAAAATGGAACGAAATCACACAGCTGTTACTATCCAGCGATCGTCAAGACATTACAGCGCGAGTATTCAAGCAGAAACTCAATGCGCTAGAGGGCTTCATTGTGAAGTATCATGTCTTCGGAGATGTACNACAGCGCGAGTATTCAAGCAGAAACTCAATGCGCTAGAGGGCTTCATTGTGAAGTATCATGTCTTCGGAGATGTAAGATGTTGGATGTACTCTGTGGAGTAGCAGAAAAGAGGACTGCCTCATGCGCATATTCTCCTGTGGATGGTCGAGAAAATAAGACCAGATGAAATTGACACCATCATTTGCGCAGAAATTCCGGATCTGGAAACAGATCCAGAGTTGTATGAAGTTGTGACGGTGAATATGATTAATGGACAATGTGGCAGCCACAACCGGGAATCACAGTGTATGATCGAAAACAAATGCTCCAAACGTTATCCGCTTGCTTTGTTGGCTGACACAATCACAGGTAATGACGGTTACCCCCTGTATCGTCGTCGCTCTGCAGAGGATAACGGCAGAACGATAACGTTGAAAGTCAAGAATAATGACGTTGTAGTCGACAACAGCTGGATTGTTCCCTATTCGCCGCTGCTTTCCAAAACATTCAAAGCGCATTGCAATGTTGAGTACTGCAATTCTATCACGTCCATCAAATACAATTTTTGAAAGTACGTCACGAAAGGAAGCGACATGGCTGTATTTGGTATTGCAGCTCCTGATGCCAACGATGAAGTTACTCAATATCAAATATGAATATATGTCAGCAGCAATGGGGAGATTTGGAGAAAATTTTCATTTGCCATACACGAACGTCTTCCCACTGTCGTAAATTTAGCTGTGCATCTGGAGAATGGACAACGAGTTTATTTCACGGTAGAAAACGAAGCACAGAGAGCTGAACGACAACCATAGACAATGCTGATATGATTCTTCGCGACATGCGCAAGTGATCCATTTGCGAGAACACTGCTTTACTCAGAGATTCCAAGATATTTTACATGGAACGCATAACCAAAAAAATTCCAACGTCGGAAACAAGAAAACCTTTTCCTGGATACATGAATGTAAATTCAACCGATGCATTGGGGCTCATTTACACAGTTCATCCGAGCAAAGACGAATGTTTTTACCTGCGTTTGTTATTGGTTAATGTTCGTGGACGGATTTTATTTGAATTTCTACGAACTGGCAATGGTGAGTTAAGCGCAACATATCGAGAAGCGTGTCAGCGTTTACGTTTGCTCGAAGATGACATTGATTGGGATCATACACTTGCTGATGCTGTTATTTCGTCTACTGCGCATCAAATTAGATAACTTTTTGTCATCATCATTTCAACGTGTTTTCCATCTAACCCACTTCATTTATGGAACAAATACAATGACAGTATTGCTGAAGACATTTTGCATCGAGTGCGTACAACAACAGCAACTGCTGAAATTGACTTTAACGTGGAGATCCACAACGAGGCGTTTATTTCTATAGACGATTTGTGCTTGATGATGTCCAGCAAGATTTTGCACGAATTAGGAATGCCAGCGTCGAATCTCCCCATGCACTATGAATTCAATAGAGAATTTTAACGAGAATGGCAATATGATCGAGATGCATTGAGTCAATCAGTACGAACAAAGGTCCCACTTTTGAATCAGAAGCAGAAAACCGCCTATGATACATTGATGATAGCAATCAACGACGGCTACTGAGGAATATTTTTCCTCGATGCACCTGTCGGAACTGGCAAAACGTTCCCAGTTTCATTGATTTTAGATTCGATTCACGCACAAGGTCAAATAGCGCTGGCTGTAGCATCATCAGGGATCACTGACACATTGTTAGAAGGAGGACGAACAGCCCATTCAGCGCTCAAACTGCCACTGAATTTGCAAACTATAGATGAACCAACGTGCAACATAGTCAAAAATTCAGCAATGGCGAAAGTACTACNAGTCAAAAATTCAGCAATGGCGAAAGTACTACAGAAAAGCATAATAATAATTTGGGATGAATGTACGATGGCGCACAAACGAACATTCGAGGCACTCGATCGAACGATGAAAGATTTGCGCAATAATCAGGACCTCCTTGAGGTACTGTGATTCTGCTGGCCAGCGATTTTCGGCAAATGCTGCCAGTCATCCCAAGATCAACAGCTGCTGATGAAATAAACGCTTGCTTGAAGTCATCTAATTCGTGGAGACACGTGAAAACTCTCANCCAAGATCAACAGCTGCTGATGAAATAAACGCTTGCTTGAAGTCATCTAATTCGTGGAGACACGTGAAAACTCTCAAGTTAACAACGAATATGCGAGTCGCGTTACAAAATTATGAATCGGTGGAAGTGTTTTCGTCAAAATTATTAGACATCGGCAACAGAAAAATTATGATTGACGCTTCCACTGGCCTCATTTTGTTTCCACCTAATTTCTGTAAATTCACAACGTCGAAAAGAAGAATTGATCACGAAGGTGTTCCCGAATATTGGCGTAAATTACAAAAACCATGTATGNATTCACAACGTCGAAAAGAAGAATTGATCACGAAGGTGTTCCCGAATATTGGCGTAAATTACAAAAACCATGTATTGTTGAGCGAACGAGCTATTTTGGCAGCGAAAAATAAGGTTGTAGACGATTTTAATATAAAAATTCAAAGTCAAATCGCTGGCCAACTGCATTAATTTAAGTCGATCGATTGAATTACCGATCCAGATGAAGTCGTCAATTATCCAATTTAATTTCTGAATTCATTGGATTTGCCAGGAATGCCACCGNATTCACAACGTCGAAAAGAAGAATTGATCACGAAGGTGTTCCCGAATATTGGCGTAAATTACAAAAACCATGTATGGTTGAGCGAACGAGCTATTTTGGCAGCGAAAAATAAGGTTGTAGACGATTTTAATATAAAAATTCAAAGTCAAATCGCTGGCCAACTGCATTAATTTAAGTCGATCGATTAAATTACCGATCCAGATGAAGTCGTCAATTATCCAATTTAATTTCTGAATTCATTGGATTTGCCAGGAATGCCACCGCACAATTTGCCGCTCAAGGTCGGCTCGGTGATAATCTTATTACGCAATCTGAACCAACCGAAACTCTGTTATGGAACAAGACTCGCTGTTAAGAAGCTGATGAACAACGTGATTGAAGCAACGATAATCATAGGAAAGTTCAAAGGCGAGGATATTCTGATTACAAGTATACCACCGATTCCAACCGATTTACCGTTTCAATTTAACCGTTTCCAGTTTCCTGTTCGTCTTGCATTCGCAATGACGATTAATAAATCGCAAGGCCAGTCGTTGGAAGTGTGTGGAATAAACCTTGAATTGCCATGTTTTTCCCATGGGCAGTTGTACGTGGCGTGCTCGAAGGTAGGTAAACCATCGACGCTATTCGTTTTCTCTCCGAACGGAAAGACAAAAAATATGGTTCTTCACAAAGCGTTGCGATGAACGCATTACTTAATTTTTGTAAATGTTTGTAATATTAAAATATGGGTGCTATGCAACCTGGTCTCAACATTCAATCCTAATTAAAATAATATATATTTATATCTTCTATCTATATCTATTTTTGTATAAATTGACAGGACAACGACTGTCGGGTCAGTTAGTTAGAGATAAAACAGAAACATATGTAAAAGTAAAGAGATAATTATAAATACACACGCACCATACCCGGGACTCGAACCTAGGAAATCTTGTACCATAACATAGTATGCCATCAACTGCATCACAGAGGTAGAATTAGGGGTATATATTCGGTATCTAATAAGTCTAAAGTTTCGAATTATAGGGTCTACTTACCTAAAATATTTTTTTGGCCATCATTTAGTAAATATATGTCNATAAGTCTAAAGTTTCGAATTATAGGGTCTACTTACCTAAAATATTTTTTTGGCCATCATTTAGTAAATATATGTCAAGTCCAATTAAAACCTGTAAGACTACATGGCTTATTCAGCAGAGCAACCTGAAACTAATACCTTACGAACATTTGACAGCCACTTTTAGAAAATGGCAAGGGGCTGTAAGTACATTCGGATATGAAGAAAGTGTAGACATGATCTATAAAGTCAACAAAATTAGACAAGACGAAGGATTTTGCCAGCCACAACACAAGAAATTATTTGGAAACTCGTTGTGTAATGTGCATGTTATAAATTTTGCAACAGTGCAATATTCTCATAAAGAAGCCAGTAAGAAAATTCTAGAAAAACTACAACTTGTAATCAAAGAGAGAACTATTTCTGNCAATATTCTCATAAAGAAGCCAGTAAGAAAATTCTAGAAAAACTACAACTTGTAATCAAAGAGAGAACTATTTCTGCGACACGCGAAGGCCAACCTTGGAAACAGAAGAAGAACAAGGCACGAAAATCAAAATGGTAAATATATACAAAATATCTTCCTTCCAAAAAAGAAAATTAATATTTTTATATAATATCTATTGACTTACTTAAATATCTCTAATATAACTACGCCCACTACAAAAAAGTTCGTATTTTAATAAGTGGTGNATATCTATTGACTTACTTAAATATCTCTAATATAACTACGCCCACTACAAAAAAGTTCGTATTTTAATAAGTGGTGTGTTCAGGGCTGTCATCCATTACATCCGCTGTCATCCATTACATCGCCACCCGCTACCATCTTGCGATAGGAGCATCTATTTCTCCTAACTTACACAGTAACGCAACAACGAGCACCTAATCCATTTTCACTCGTGAGCAGTTTAATCAGAGACACCTTCCGACAGCGGGATAGGAGTGCGTCGCCAAGAACATGTAGCGATGGATCCCTTTTGTCAGAAGGGTATAATTCAGGCCAGTTTTTATGGTATCCTTGTGTGGAGAACGTTAACGTGAAACAAAATGGGTCCCGTTGTACATATTCCATCGTCCCTCACCGACGAATGATACAGGGATTTTCTGGCAGACCATGTGCACCCATGTGTATTCTTACGAACCTGTAGAAGATCAGAATGTACAGAAAATCAATGGACGGGTCTACCGCTCTTGATTTTTGGCCGAATGTTATTATATTAAGTTTGCTTACATGGCCCCCGAGGTCGCCCGACCTCAGTCCTATTGATCACATCTGGGATGCCGTCGAGAGTGATTTGCGTGCTGTGGATCCCGCTCAGACTTATCCCTGTGCATTATGAGAGGCTGTACAGCTTTCGTGGTTCAGTATGGCTCCCGACCACTTCTGGTGCCTTGTGGAATCGATGCCATGCTGCATCGTCGCCGTTATAAGGGAGATAGAGGGGGATGCAACCCGCTTATAGACTGGCATATCTAGTTTAACTGCTCAAGAGTGTAAATTGGTGCAAGAAAAATCCCCAGGACGAAAATTAAGAAACTACATGCACGTTCTTAAGGTTTTTTGAAGTGTTTATGCGATGTGCCTTTGGCAAAAAACAAGGGATATATAACCTACATTTTATTCTTAATGAACAATTACGCTGTGATATCGATACACATTTAAAGTCACCCAAATCATATCATAATAATTTAGATTTTCATAAAACTGTTAAATATTAATTTCATTACAAAAAAATATATTAAAAGATTTATATCATACTCTTTATATAACTATATCATGTTAAATACAAGATAATTTATTATCCTTCGTTTTCNATTAAAAGATTTATATCATACTCTTTATATAACTATATCATGTTAAATACAAGATAATTTATTATCCTTCGTTTTCGAGTAATTTACGTTAACTGTTAAACCTGAAAAATTCCTTACATTTAATTAAATATATATTGATGATCTCCCCTTCTTCGGTACATTACTGGCTATTAAAATTTCAACACCAAGTATGATGTGAGCTATCACCACCAGATTTATTCGATAGAATTTCAGTTAAACACAGGTGACATAATTACTCTTGTAGCTCGGTATGATGTACAGAAAATAAGGAAGTCACTACTGTGGACCCACCACGGGCGGCAATAACCGCTGCTACACAAGGCGGCAGTGAGAGGAAGAGATTTTGGATGTATATCTGGAGTATCTCCGCATATGCTGTTCCAATACGTGCCCAAAGATCGTCCGACCATGGACCACACGTTTTCATTGGGTGAGAGATATGGTGAACGCTCAGGCCAAGGAAGCAGTTTGACATGGTGTTCACCCAGGAAACGTCAGACGGAGTGCCACATGCGGCTGGGTGTAGCCATGTTGGTACAGAGCCCCAAGTGGTCCTGAAGATAGGGGACAACAACATGCTTAAATACCTCCGCTATGTAACAGTTGCTGCTCAGTGTAACAGCTATGTGGACTAGGCCCGATCGGGACTGGAATCCGATGGCACCGCATAATATAACTTCAGGTTCTGGGCCGGTATGACGATGCGTAATGCAGAACTCGGCCAGGCATGCGCCACATTACAGCTACATACGGATGCGATCATCGTGTTCCTGCAAGCAGAAGTGGGATTCGTCGGAGAACACTATGGCATACTATCAACCTCTCAAAATCTGACATTCTACGCACTATCGCAACCTAAGGCGCCTGTGATTAGCAGTGAGTAGTAATGGAGCCTGGGCGTGATGCCCTGATACTACAGACGATGACGCACCGTGTGTGCGGACACAGATTGATGTGCGACATTCCTGAACTCCTGAGCGAGGTTTTTTATATTGCTGTTCGGACCGTAACTGCGATGCACACCATATGTCTGTNGACATTCCTGAACTCCTGAGCGAGGTTTTTTATATTGCTGTTCGGACCGTAACTGCGATGCACACCATATGTCTGTCCTCGCGCTTATTGGTACGTTGGGTACGTTGGTTTCCTGCACGTCGCTGAGCCTGTCTTTCCTCTACCAACTGATCCCATATCCGCTCATTGTGGTAGCATTACTTCCAACGCAAGATCGAATTTCGTGTTACGATAATTCNACCAACTGATCCCATATCCGCTCATTGTGGTAGCATTACTTCCAACGCAAGATCGAATTTCGTGTTACGATAATTTAGAATCCCGATAGGCCAAGATTCCACCGCGGTCAAAGGCGGAAAACTATTCATATGGTTGACATGTTCTCCGACATGACATGTTTACTCCATCTGTGCACAGTAAGGTGAGGAAACACAATGCAGCTACAACTCAGCTTCTCCCCGAGCATCACTTATATACCAAGTCTCAGTGTCGTTATTGGTGCAATTACTGCGCCACTGAGATGTCCTACTCTCCTCTACACATTTCCCCAATGCGGGAACCTCCAGGTAATTCCGTCTTGGTGTTAAAATTATAATCGCCAGCAGTGTACTTAAAGTTTAAACAACTATTTTCTCGCTAACTTCCTTGACGTAGTTACTCGGGAAGCCAGATTATGATGCGATGCTTTCTTGTTGATTTAAAACTTATTGTAAAGCATTTTTCACATAAGACACGTTACAATTTGGTATGCAAAAATGTAGGTAAAATATTGTGTANATTAAAAGATTTATATCATACTCTTTATATAACTATATCATGTTAAATACAAGATAATTTATTATCCTTCGTTTTGGAGTAATTTACGTTAACTGTTAAACCTGAAAAATTCCTTACATTTAATTTAATATATATTGATGATCTCCCCTTCTTCGGTACATTACTGGCTATTACAATTTCAACACCAAGTATGATGTGAGCTATCACCACCAGATTTATTCGATAGAATTTCAGTTAAACACAGGTGACATAATTACTCTTGTAGCTCGGTATGATGTACAGAAAATAGGGAAGTCACTACTGTGGACCCACCACGGGCGGCAATAACCGCTGCTACACAAGGCGGCAGTGAGAGGAAGAGATGCGGAGTATCTCCGCATATGCTGTTCCAATACGTGCCCAAAGATCGTCCGACCATGGACCACACGTTTTCATTGGGTAAGAGATATGGTGAACGCTCAGGCCAAGGAAGCAGTTTGACATGGTGTTCACCCAGGAAACGTCAGACGGAGTGCCACATGCGGCTGGGTGTAGCCATGTTGGTACAGAGCCCCAAGTGGTCCTGAAGATAGGGGACAACAATATGCTTAAATACCTCCGCTATGTAACAGTTGCTGCTCAGTGTAACAGCTATGTGGACTAGGCCCGATCGGGACTGGAATCCGATGGCACCGCATAATATAACTTCAGGTTCTGGGCCGGTATGACGATGCGTAATGCAGAACTCGGCCAGGCATGCGCCACATTACAGCTACATACGGATTCGATCATCGTGTTCCTGCAAGCAGAAGTGGGGTTCGTCGGAGAACACTATGGCATACTATCAACCTCTCAAAATCTGACATTCTACGCACTATCGCAACCTAAGGCGCCTGTGATTAGCAGTGAGTAGTAATGGAGCCTGGGCGTGATGCCCTGATACTACAGACGATGACGCACCGTGTGTGCGGACACAGATTGATGTAAGACATTCCTGAACTCCTGAGCGAGGTTTTTTATATTGCTGTTCGGACCGTAACTGCGATGCACACCATATGTCTGTCCTCGCGCTTATTGGTACGTTGGGTACGTTGGTTTCCTGCACGTCGCTGAGCCTGTCTTTCCTCTACCAACTGATCCCATATCCGCTCATTGTGGTAGCATTACTTCCAACGCAAGATCGAATTTCGTGTTACGATAATTCAGAATCCCGATAGGCCAAGATTCCACCGCGGTCAAAGGCGGAAAACTATGCATATGGTTGACATGTTCTCCGACGTGACATGTTTACTCCATCTGTGCACAGTAAGGTGAGGAAACACAATGCAGCTACAACTCAGCTTCTCCCCGAGCATCACTTATATACCAAGTCTCAGTGTCGTTATTGGCGCAAGTACTGCGCCACTCAGATGTCCTACTCTCCTCTACACATTTCCCCAATGCGGGAACCTCCAGGTAATTCCGTCTTGGTGTTAAAATTATAATCGCCAGCAGTGTACTTAAAGTTTAAACAACTAGTTTCTCGCTAACTTCCTTGACGTAGTTACTCGGGAAGCCAGATTATGATGCGATGCTTTCTTGTTGATTTCAAACTTATTGTAAAGCATTTTTCACATAAGACACGTTACAATTTGGTATGCAAAAATGTAGGTAAAATATTGTGTACATCCACCTAAATTTATCGACATAATGGTAAACAGAATCGACCGATTAACTTCTTGATGTGATTCCTTATCCAAAATAATGTGGGAAATATTTTAAGCACTTTCTACCTAAATGAATATTAAGGGGGACATGTACCCTTGAATATCTAAATTGTTAACCTTATTTTTGCAAAATATCGGAAATTAAGTAAAATTATATTACAACACTGTGAACATTGTTTTATGTTTTACGATATCGGGATCTTCAAGCCCTGATAGAAATATAATTAATTCCTTCTACCATAATGTAAATGCCAGAGAGGCCACACTCTTTCTGCAAAAACCTTTTATAGTCAGGAATTATGAATTTTTGACGCTGGTTTATTGAGCTGTATGACCTAATGAAGAGAATAGCAATTTGGTTGCAAGTACACAGAATCCACCGTTTTCGTGTAAAACGCATACAATATATTCGGTGGCATCAATACAGTGCCAGACGCGTACGCAGTACTAATACTTCCTGCAGAGAATTACATACTGACTGTCTCTATAAATAAATTCGCAGCTTCTGTACTGTAAACACTTCAACGTATGTCACAAGTGGCACATGTTTACAGTAAGTTTATANTGACCTAATGAAGAGAATAGCAATTTGGTTGCAAGTACACAGAATCCACCGTTTTCGTGTAAAACGCATACAATAGATTCGGTGGCATCAATACAGTGCCAGACGCGTACGCAGTACTAATACTTCCTGCAGAGAATTACATACTGACTGTCTCTAGAAATAAATTCGCAGCTTCTGTACTGTAAACACTTCAACGTATGTCACAAGTGGCACATGTTTACAGTAAGTTTATAAAATTAATTTCCACCGTCGTCTGTGCAGTGTGCTCATCAGCATACCATAGCCACATGTTGGTAGTAGTGCCAACGTGCTAGACACCGTATCGCTGAAGCCAAAGTTTTACGTGCGTCTTACCGACAACAGTGTGTGCTGGACAATGGCAACAAGAATGCCACTTTTTTAAATTAAGTCATGCCGCTTAATAAGCCAGCGTAAAAGTCTATACTTCCTGAAGCTGAAAAGTTGTATGCAATATGCGGGTGGACACCCCCCGTTATTGTTATTACGGTGGAAGATAATAATAAGAGTTTTCTCTTAGAAGGAAGATCCCGATAACATAAAACAATGTCGGAGGATTGTAATTTCATTTGACTTCGTTTCCGATACTTCGCAAAAATGAAGTTAAAAATCCCACCGAGCATTGCCTAATGTCTCTCTTAATACTCAGTTTAGGTTGAGTTTCTCTTCTATTTCCCAATGGACTTTATATAAGGAATCTTGTCACGAAATCTTCCATCGAATTCCGTCCAATATTTTATATGTGNTATTTCCCAATGGACTTTATATAAGGAATCTTGTCACGAAATCTTCCATCGAATTCCGTCCAATATTTTATATGTGTATGTGCAGGATCTTTCTGATGGTAATTTTAAAAAACATTAAAGTATAACGCAATAGGTCTCAACCATTTGCTCTTCGTAACTATAAATAACATTGCGGAATATCAACGAGAATTCCACATATACGAAACTAGGTATTCAATATAGTTAGCGTTATTCTGTGTAAGTATGCCGTAGCTCGAATCGAAGCATAAATTATCTCATAATAAAAGGCAGTAATTTATTACGATGCTGGAAGGTAGCCAAGGGTATGTGGAGTCACGCCGACTGCAGTAAATCCACTTGCCAGGGAAGTATTTGGAAGTCTTGATCGTGCTTCTCCAAGAAATCCCTGAGAATTGTGGCATATGGCATGTTGCATTGTCTTGATGGAAGATCCCACCCGCCCCAGGGAAGACAGTCAATGGGTGCGGGTATCTACTATTTCAAAGTCTGACAGATAACGAAATAACTTTAGAGTTCCTTCCAGAAGAAATAGTTGACCCAAACGACGTTAAGAAAACACTCCTTAGACCACAAAGCTGCCGCAACCATGATGTGTTCTTCCAACAATTGTTGTAGAATGTTTTGTTCTCGGAGGGTTCTCGGCGTGGCGCAGCGAAGTCCATCCATTCGATGGAATGAAAAGTGTGACTCACTGANTTTTGTTCTCGGAGGGTTCTCGGCGTGGCGCAGCGAAGTCCATCCATTCGATGGAATGAAAAGTGTGACTCACTGGAGAAAGTAGGGTTCTGAAAAACAGGAGGAGTCTAAGTATAGTACTCATCCACAAACTGAAGCAATTTTTGCCAATCAATCGTCTTCAGCATACTTACAAGGAGCAGTTTTCTGCTTCATATCCCCATGCAACAGGGATCGCTGTACTCTCGTTTAAGACACAAATCTGATAGCACCNTTTTGTTCTCGGAGGGTTCTCGGCGTGGCGCAGCGAAGTCCATCCATTCGATGGAATGAAAAGTGTGACTCACTGAAGAAAGTAGGGTTCTGAAAAACAGGAGGAGTCTAAGTATAGTACTCATCCACAAACTGAAGCAATTTTTGCCAATCAATCGTCTTCAGCATACTTACAGTGAGCAGTTTTCTGCTTCATATCCCCATGCAACAGGGATCGCTGTACTCTCGTTTAAGACACAAATCTGATAGCACCCTCTTTTGTTTGGACAATTAGTTGCTCAAATGCTGCGTATCGATCGCATCTTCGCAGCCAATTTTCACATATTCCAATATTTCACGTGGCGCTCCTAAGTTTCCGCACTGCTTATTCGCAGTGTTGTCGTTAATACAGTAATTGTACACTTATGCCATATCAACTTGCAGACAATTAATAAATTTCGGGGTTTCAAAAATACTGTCACTCTTGGCCTTTTTCATTAGCTACGTGCTGCTGAATTCAAAGGTAGTTATAATAATATAATTAGAGCTTGTTAAACTGATTTAAATTTATTATGTCATTGCTGTGCATGAATATAAATACTTTCACAAAGCTCCGAGGCGAGAAAGGCCGAGGTGAACTTTTACATCCATGGAATTTAGCGGATGTAATATTCACTTAAAAGTCGTTTTCCCTCAATATGTACATTTTCACTATCTCACTTCAACAGCATATTAATTTATTCAATTTTTTCCTTCCCAGTATAGCCAGTGTGCTGGATATTGCAAAATTTTTATCGAATGTACACGTTTGGCAGTAACTCGTGGCTGAAAGTTTAAAACAGATAGGTATTACGCAAATATCCCGCGCTTCGAAATGCTTACTCGGGAATACTTTCTGCCGAAGAAAGGTTATGGTTTAAAAATTAAATAGTTGAGATACGAAAATTTAAAATAATTTCGTAACTCCTCAACAATTGGCCCTAATAGGATGTTCACTCTTTCAAAGCCATGATATACCTGCTAGGTATTATATATATACATGTGTGTGTGTGTGTGTCTGTGTGTGGAAGTGTGTTGTGTCTAAATGATGAAGCCAGTGTTGTGATGATAATTGCAAATTATGTTTTTGTGACCCAATGATACACATGTTTTGCTGTTATGTGAATGGGCTTGATTGCACTCACGGATCACTGATAGAAGCATTGGTGTGTACTGTCTCACAATGACGCATTCGTAAGCGCAGCGTAACAAGAGTTTGAAACGGCGGGTGTTATCTTCACTGCATAGCATATACACATGATGATGTTCTGCTGAACGTGTTGGAATATACGGCCGTCCTCCGATTAGTTCATTTGCTGCGACTATTATTTCTGCAAGATGTTCGGACTACACGAGAGTTTCATAAAACAGACTCGTCATGTATCCCCAGAAGAAAAAGCCAGTGGCGTAAGGTGCGGGAAGGTGGAAAATTGGGAATTATAAAAGACTTGTTGATATTTTAGACGGAAAATGGTTGTTGGACACCTCTTCGTCGTGACGTATGGATTAACAGGCCCCGTGCATGACTGCTATAGTTGAAGCAGATTTCATTAACGTTCGTGTTCTCATCAGTGAACAGGACGCGGCTGATGAAGTGAGGATCTACAACAGTATCTCCGAGAATCCAACGACAAACCTATAAACCCTCCGCCGATCGCACGGATACAGGAACTCATAATGAAGAACTCACCATACTGCCATATGGTTCGCCTCCATGGCATGTGCAATAACCCATGTGCTAGTGGATTCTACATAGTGCTGGATCATCTACATTTAAAACCTTGCAGTACAAACGGTCTTCGGAGTCCCGCGATTGTGGCCTTGAAAACTAAAGCTCCTTGTGCTGTGTGGACGCCGCTCCACTCTTGCAAATACTGTGTGCGCTGGTTGCAGTCTAGTCATAAAACGCTGTTGGTATGGTCGCTGGGTCTTCTTTCCATATTTACGGGCTTCACCGTAAATAAGCATTTCTCACGTGTTACGTTATTCCCCATACTACCATTGCACTTGTCACACGTCACAGCCAACAGATCACTTAACTGCCCATATTTTTAATATTTGCTTGGGTTTGATTCACGGAGAAGTTCAGGTTATCAACTTGCCTTGGCAACGCATGATCTATTTAGATGTAGAGTTCATCAGAAGGCCGGAGTGTGCGAGTTACATATTCGCCTCGGTCTTGCTGGACACTGCCTCCTTGTCGGAGTTACTATTTCTTGTTTACCGTCCCCATCCAAGAGTTTTATGGGCTCTCTTTGTTCTATGCCACTACACTGGCCACCTTTACAATTCACATTCAGTAATAAGCAAATTGAAACTTAGTCCACTCCCTTAACGGACGCACGTTTCTGAACACAATTTCGTATTTAGTAACATAGAAATTGTAACACTCAGAGCTGGGTTCACAATTTATAGTTTTGTTGCTATTAATATCTGAGTAAAAATTAAATGTTGGTTAACGGAATTTTCTGTTTCTCAATATATTGTTAAGAATAGCCCACTTTTAATTTTCCTGAAATCGTTGGTTATCTTAACTTAAATACAATAATAGGTTCCGAATACTGGGTTAATCAGAACATTCACAACATAGAGGTTGATCTTTCTTTGCTGGTGTGATGTTAGGTTTGTGTATTTCAATCGTTTATAATGTCAACAGGATATTTCAATTGATTGTTTGCGACTGATGATGACAAAAGTGTTGATTACATCCGTCGGCCACGATTATTCAGTGACAATTATATATTTAAAGAATGATNACTGATGATGACAAAAGTGTTGATTACATCCGTCGGCCACGATTATTCAGTGACAATTATATATTTAAAGAATGATAATTTATGATATCTTGTTTGAAGAAGTAAAGTGTGCTCATTTGTTAAAAATATAAAATGTTTTATATAAGACGTTTATAGAGAAAATAACAGCCTATAACACATAGAAAATATTTTAGGTTTTGGTAACTAAATGTAATATTTCGGCGTGATTGCTTGATATGTGTTTTCAGTCCACGCACTTTAGGAAAAGTGATGTAGGTTTTTCCATTTATGAGAAAATTGAGAATCTGGCCTACAAAACATTTACCTGCAGTATACGAAGAAACTGTCAAAAATTTGTAATTATTTCAGCATTTATTATTTCAACGATAATTTGATGACCACAAAAGTATTAACGTTAAAATTTTAGTGAGGTAGTAAAAAGTGTATGGCAACAGCAGAAAAGAGCAGATCGGAATAAAGTTATGTTTTGAAGTCTATGTGTGATGCCGAAAACGCCGTAGAAAATGTATATATAAAAACCCCTAAATTCCTGGTACACTTTATATGTAATCACTAGGACAAAACTTCTAAAAACGTCCATGTATTGAAATTAAAAGTCTTATAAACTATTCAAAAATCTTAATGAACTTGTATTTTTGCATCTGTCTCCTTGTGTTTCACTAACACTTAAACACCTTTCAGCCCAAAACATATTAAATAAATAATTAGTTATAGCAGTAAGATATCCTGATCAACACAGTTTATTGATGGCGTTTGCTTCCGCGTTTTTGAACAAACTTTGTTTAACAAGCACAACATAAACGGCAGGTGACGATCTTGTAGTAGCCAAAGCGAGTCAAAACGTCGCTGCATGCTAGTCAGATCTATCTTAACCAGCTCTTAGCTGAACAGAACTTCCTTACCGGGAAATGTCATTTGAGAAACAGTATAAGGCTAACCAAGGATTAACATTTATGTTTAAACAGATAACTAATACTGAAAACAGAGGAGCCGCGGTTATGTTGTAGTTAGAATACTCGCCTCCCTCCTAGGCGAACAGGGTTCCATTCCCGGTAGGGTCGTTGACGGAATTTCGCATGTGGAAATCATGCCGAACGATGCCGCTGGTCGACAGGTCACCACATTTTACCCTCATAGTCTCTCAAGACCTCGTTGTTAAGAGCCGCCCAACTATCTCAACTCAACTCATGTTCTGTATAATATAGTTTATAATATACCATGTACAAATTGTTCACTAAAAGCTGGAATTGGTAAGCATTGCGTGTAGTTAAAATTTAATTGGTGCTTATATTTTTACTTTATTGATTGCATTCGTCTAAAGTTAACAATGGTTTTTACACACAATAATTTCAAGACATTTAACCAATGCGTGGTATTTTTTTTTCCTTTAGCACCACAGCAGATTGTTTTACTGCGGCATATATTAAGTCTGGTTAGGCGCTTAGTTTAAATGTTCGCCTTCACGGCTAAATTCTATAACATATTTATCTACAACACGGATTAATAAATTAAAATTAATCCTACCTGAAACCATACAAAATAATAAAAACCAAGAAACTATTGTTGAAAGTACTGTTGAATTAGAAAAATGTAACAAGAAATTTGAGAAGGAAAAATTATCAATTACGAAATGAAACACTCTAAAATACATCTAGACACTTAACGTATTGAAATTGATTACAGTCGTTTACGCTAAGAATTTACTGTAAATGAAAAATTAAAACAGCAATTATATTAACTTTCTCACCTTCTGGTAATTTTTATTACAAAATTTTTTTATGTTTTAATAACTGCTGCAGTCTTATTTTCTCTAAATAAACATCCTGACCGAAAATTTCCTAAAAAAAAGTGTATGTACAGTAAATGATGCGATTTATTGTGCTATCAGTTTTTATTTGAATAAAATAATATATATTTATTTAATAGAAAAATAAATCTGTTAACATAAAAAATTATTTATTTAGAATTGTTATTATTATCGTTTTAATGTTTTACAATATATATACATAGTAAGTGTATATTTCTTTAATTATTTGCCTACTATCTCAAAGAAAGTAATCTAATCTCTCATATTTATGCAATATAGAAAATCATTTATATAAAAATGCTAATAATTAGACTTAAGAATCCACGTCATCAACAAAGTTTGGTACCCTGCAATTCCATTACATTTTTTATAAGAAAACTATATGATCTTTTTTCATAAATGGCCATAAAAATAAAACCAGATAAATATCGTTGAAGTGGGAAAGATAAACTTACAATCGTAAAAGTGATGTAATCCTAGAGAGAGGTTTATTGGTAATATACATTATAAACACGTGCAAACAATCTGGTTCTACGATAATTATATAAATTTTAGATTTATATAATTGCGTCATGTATCCAAAGCCATTGTATCAGTCCCTTGATAACGTTTGTGTATTAATTGCAATATCAACGGAAATAACGCTAGGATAGCATCAATGGGGAGTCCAGTACAGTTCCTGGCCACTCGAAACTGCTGATTCACTTGAAGAAATGTTCTGATATTCCCAAAGTGGGCTTCGAGGAGTGGTTTTTTTTTTTTACTTTATTCCTCATACTTCATTCTGCTACATTTCCTTCCTCATCTCATTAATTCCAGGCTCAATACGTATGTCTGCTGGAAAATAAGTAGGAGCACAGGCTGATCGGTTCGGCTCCACCTAAGGTTCTCTCCGGTGTACCGATCATAAGAGGTTGGACTCATGCCATCAGTGGTTAACTTTGTATGCTGGAGGAGGTCTGCAGAGATTCCCCCTCTTAAAGAAAGGCCGGGTGGTGAGTGGCAAACCGCTCCGGTTGTGTCCTTGAGATACACTAGGGGTATGGATAGAACCCTGGCCAGACCACACGCTTGGTATGTGAGTACGAGGGTCTCGGAACCTTGTGGATGGACGTTCTCTGCTGTACTTGTGAATCACGTTGGTGATTTGTATCTTGTTAACTCAGATGCTAAGCTGTGACACCTGCGATGAGAGGGGATAATCCTTCTTCCCACAGATTGGGAGGTCATTACGACGGAATGGCCTTCCGGTTAAGAGCGCTACGTATGATTACAAAAGTGCAACGGCTGAGAAGCCTCAATTGTGTGCATATCTGCTGGATAGTGCAGCTGGCTGAAATTGGCACCAGGTCTCGTTTCGTGTATCATTTCCATGAGACACGGTTATATTTGTGAAAATATGGAAAGTAAATTTTTGTGCTGCGTGAAAACTAAACCCCGATAGTCTAACGTTACAAAAATACTACATCATAGATTTTTACAAAACAGAAGATGTTATTTTGAAATCGGCGGAAGCATATTTCCTGTTCAATCTCTTTTCAAAACATGCGTTGGCAGTGTAATTTTAAATATTTTATCCGTGAATTATCATTATCTATTTCATGTTGTGACATTACCATTAAACCGCTCTTCAAATATATCATGCCAGCTGACTTACGAAAATCAAAACAGTCCTTCGCCATGGAACCTTACCTAAACCGTAATTCGCTAAATAACAGTTCGTGATATACTAGAACCATTCACCAATAAGTACAGATGATAGCTTCTTATTATGAGTTTATATGGCCACTTAAACGTGGAAAGAGCAATTATTTCGAAATCATATTAATTTTCTTAGAATTTGGAGTGTGAATTTCCAAACTATCTTTAAATTATGATTGTGCGCGTGGAGAAACTGGGGGAGCAAAGGTCATTGACACAAGATGTTGTCAAAGTATACATTTGGCAATGTTCCATGACGTCATTAAAGATTTCTGCTTTTAATGAAGAGTAGGTAATAAATTTCGCATTTCAAGTAAGGAAATGAGCAATAAAAATATAATTCCCGCTGTTGTTAAAAGCGACCCATGGTATTTTTTTGAAAATTTCAAAAATAGACACAATAACATTAGCCACTTGTTTAAACTCAAACTAATGACTCTATTGAAATTACTAGTCATACGATTTGTGTGACAAATCTGTGAGTCTGTTAAGCAGTTACGGTGATAGACGTTAGTACATAATAAGCATTAACCGCAACAAAATGGAGTCGAATTTTTTTTCTCCGGCATGCTGGCGATTAATATAAAATTAGTGGGAAGTCCATCCATGGGTAGCAGACGCTCCTCTGTGAGATGTTGATGTTCTGTGAGCCGTTATTGCTCGTGAGGCACCATTTGTCTCGTGTCCATAGTTCATTCTCTCTCTTTTTTCCCCCTTTGATAACGCGGGAGATGTGATGTTGGACAAGTGCCCATGAATTCTTGAACATTCATGAATAAAAGTGTGGTGAAATGACCTTCCTGTTTCCCGCCCGCGTATTCACGCAAACCCTACACGCTCGCATAAGCGCACACACTCGTTCGCCCCAGACCGCAGTAAACTTTATATCAATAGAAGAACAAATTCTTGGTGCACTGTACTCACAGTTACAGGGCAGCGCTTCATAATTTATTCCTTCGAAGCAAAGACCTGCAGCTAGCTGGGGGAATGTCTTGGCCGCTAAGTTACAGCACATGGGCGTGTTCATGTTTCCAGTTATTACTCACTTAAATATTATAAATAATACTCAAGACCTATACATTATTAAAAACATTGTTCTACGGTATATGAACAGCAGACGTAGCAAACATTTATTAAGGAAATTTTATTTAATTTTAGAAAAACTGGTGATGCTACACAAATAAATGTTTCCGGAAAGAGCTTTGTAACAAATATCCTGGTCAGAAAACATATATAAGGAAGATAGCCTTAGATACCACACATATTCCATATCAAATGAAAACATAAACAAATAATTTTAAAATTTTAGTGCTCTGACTTATCACAAGCAAACTCTCCTTCAATATGTTCTATCATATTTTTGTTAATTAATTTAGTGATTAAGATAAACATTTTAGAGTAACTCAGCGGTAAAATGTCGCACTGTTTTAAGTTTTTTGTCTTTCTAAATATAGGTAGAAAATATACATTATGTTTTATCTTGAACACTCACAGTGTTCTCCAAATTATTGCAATAGGTCATTAGAAATATGTAACATAATTTTTTCCCAATGGAGGTAGAAATAATCATGCCTTCCAGTGATGGAGCTCTGGGGAAGAGATTTAAGGAACAAACCGTTATACACATATAATATCGCTGACACTGAGCTTCAAATTTGAATTATACTATAGACCATACGGATAATTTAAAAAATTAACTTTAAATTAAATTTTTACGCAAGATTGATATAAAAATTCAGAAATGCCATATTATTCTTAAACATTTTCAGTGCCTACACTTATATTTCTGCCACCATCACTGTTTACAATATCGCTTACGGACATAAGACTGTACAAAGCGGTTTACTCAAACATGAAAAAGAAAGCATGTCTTTATATTTTGTGCTCTACCTTAGCACTTGCGCGGGTAACATCTTGAATTTTGATAACGTCGAACAAAAAGTTTTATTTAAATACTTTTAAATAATAAAATTGCTTATTATACCTATTATTTAATTAAAATCGCTTCGATTAATATTCCTCTATGAAAATTTCTAGTACATTTCCTGGCTTCTAATTCCTGCTAGAGTCCAAAAGCTTTGCCATAAAAACCTTTTTACTAGAATAAGTTTATTAAATCTAACAGACTATTTAATAGGAAAAACGTCTTAAACCATATTTAATTTTTAAAATAATTTTACCAGACTAGTTGTAGGTGTCCACTTTGACATCACATGATAGGCGATGGTCTAAAAGCTATTGAAATGCGCAGTAAATTTTGTTTGTAATATATAGTAAAATGTATTTCTTAATTAATAATTACTTGTATACTAAATTGCTAACGTTCTTCGGAACTTATATTTACAATTTATTGAAATAGCGTTAGTACCTCAGAATAATAATTAAAATTTATAAAATCCGAATAACGAGTTATTTCTGTATAAACTGAAGAAGATATTACTGGCAGATAGAAAACTGGTAAATTTTGTGAACCGTAAATTTATATACGCGTATAAATGTTTTATTAAGAGAACTAGTTACACAGATTACTTTGGTAGAATCAGGAGCTTATTTCAAATCATTAAGTATGTTTACCCTTTTCTGGAATGTGATGTAAAACCTAGAGTTATTTTTATAGTTGTAAATTATTTTATTAAAATTCCCGAAGTATAACAAATTATTTCATTTATTAGTTAAGTAAAACGCTATTGTCCCTTGGCTAATTTTGAATAATATTTAAAAAACTAACTATATGCTAAACAAATTTAAATAACAACTTAAACTAAAATCCGTTTAGCAATAGCCGAAATATAAATGAAAGCACACTTTAAAAAAGCAAATTCATACAGATAAAAACGAGATTGCATATGGCAGTCTTCCCAATGGCAAGAAGACAATAACTTCCTCCGGTACTGCTGTGTGACTAGGTCTGGTTAAAATCAGTAGCAGGATGTCTCTTAGCAAATCGTCCGCCCCGATAATATTAAAGGTCATCACAATTTTTTAAAATTAATTTACCTGTTACCACTAATTGAGCGTAATGACGTATCACACTGTTTGTACATAAATATATACTGCGCACAAAAAGTTTCGCATACATCAGACTCCAAAATGTTATATTCAACCAAATTAGTTTACATTTCATGTTTTACTCCTAATAGCACATAAAGTGGGAAAAACACAATACTACTTTACATAATTCCAGTATGAAACAAACAGAAGACAGAAACTGAAGGAAAAAAAACTTTAAACAAAGGTATTTGATCAATTTCAATAACGACAACAATGGTCTTCTCAGATGCATTGACACACATGGAAGAATCTCCCTCATGGCCGTCTCCAATTTCTTCAGCCTTCTCTTGATGCTGTCATCCCCGTCTTCGTTCAACATCACTGCCCGGACTGGATTCTGGGGCACTGATGCCTGTCTTGCTGACTCCACCTCAAGTACTCGGGTCAGGGCATCCTGAATGGTGTGAGATGCAGCCAGGCGTACCGTTTGCCGCATTTTGGTATTCGCGATAGCTTCGAAGAAGAGGCTGACTGTGATGATATCACGAGCCTTCTCGGGGCACCCCTCTAGTGACAGGTAGGAAAGCCGCATGACATCCCGTCACAACTCTTGCAGTGGCTCCCCAAAGCCGCGAGGTAGTACTCCAGCTATTCAGGACAGCGACGATCTCTAACTGATGCTGGTATTCGTGCCAAGGTGTCTGCCAATCATAGAGAGTGGGCTTTATTGTGACACCTTTATCAACTTCTTCCTGAGGCAAACCCACACGGAAAAATGTCTGGACTTCTCTTGCAATGGCTGTATAGGTGGCAACTACTACCTTCTCCTCACGGCCCACATTCGTCGGCTCGATGGGGGTCGATCTCAGCTCCTACTCAGCGGCTGGCTGTTTTATTGTTTACTAACTCTCTTGCACCTTCTATCTTTCGGCTTACATTCTCATTCACACTGTCAATTTCCTTATCCAGTTTGTCGGCCACTTCGCTAGCACTGTCTGTTTTCCTGTCTAGCATTTCACTAACACTACTAATTTAACTATTTATATTTGCAGTACCACTGTCTACAATATTATTTATTTTTCAATTTAGAAATTTTTAACATTACTTATTTGGGTACTTATTCCTGCCAGTAGGCATGTAGGGTTTCCATATCTGTGGACCATTCCCAAGTCAACATTCACAGATTCCGTGATAATTTCTCGGCCTATTACTACAATTATTATATTTACAAATTGAACCTACTAGTTAATCTTCCTGTAATTTTAATTACAATTTTTAAATAAAATTCCTTTTCCCACTTCTGACACCATTGTTACAATTTCTCACATTCGATGGGTTTGGCAATCAAGAGATCAATTTCTTAATTAAATAAGACAAGATTATAATAAATTTATAATTTATTTACAAAAACTACAAAATACTACACTCGTAATATTACATCACATAAAATGGATATTGCTTGCTGTTTACAATCAAAGAAATGAACTCAAATAATTAACAAATACCTGATTAAATAAATGCAATCAGAAAACTAAAATAGGACTCAATAAATAGTGTATCAAATTCTATTGAATTATTTGACAAATTATGTGTCCATGTTTGACGATTCCAATACTTACAATAAATTCAGTATCATACATTTATATAATGCCACTTTAATTCAGTCTGCACAGTAGCACTTTACACGTCGAGTACCACGCCCTCTCGTCCGTCCACATCTCACAACACTCGCCTGCCGTTGTCTCCACACACTCCACCGCCGTCCGTCCTCTCCGCTGATGTACCACATTGCACCAAATTTCGACCAATTTCCGCACTTCAGCCAGATGGCTATCACAAAAACTGTCGGTCATTTGCTGTTGCTGTGTTTATATGCAGCGCCGGCCACAGTCCAGAACATTCTTCATATTATGCATTGTGCCGAGGAACATGATTACCAGAGAATTCTTGCTCATCCTCTTAAGTCTTCGACTCCTCCGGCAGGAGGGAAGAGGGGCTGTGACGCCAGCTAGGTCGGCTGTCAATCCTTCCCCCGTCTGCCAGGCGTTGGAGTAGTGAGTGGGTCTACATGGGGGAGGGTAGGGTCGAAGTGGGTCACCATCTCTCCCATCTGCCAGAATATATCATAACCAGGTAGCAAGGCACCAGTGCCCATTGCGGGAGTCCGCGAGTATCAGAAGAGTGTGAGTGAGTGAAGAGATTTGGGTGGCTCGTAACAGCGACGTCTTAAGAGCCGATGGGGTGAGTATGGAGCAGCGCTGGAATGAAAGGGTGGGGTAAATGGGAGATCCCCGAGAAAACCCGACCAGTGGCATCAACCTGCACGATTCACATATGCGAAAATCCGGGAGTGACCTAGACGGGGATTGAACCTGGTTCGCCTTGGTGGGAGGCGAGCAGGCTAACGACTCAGCCTCCGCGGCCCCGCGGGTAATAGTACTTTTTCTGTGATTGATCGCTACGTGCGCGAAACTGGTAATTGCAGGTAAGTTTTTCAAAATTTGTGCACGTTATCATGGTTTGTTACATCATTTTTACTGCACTTTATCAATTTGTCATTGTACGTTTTTAGGTCCACAGACCCGACGCTGGCCGTCATTGCACAGTGACCACTTCCAAATTTGAGGAGGAGGTTTTGGAACTGGTCGAGAACAATCTATCAAAAATCTGACAGCATACTGTACAGCAAGTGCATGTCGAGCTCATTGCTGTATGGTGGGTGTGGATGGAAAACAACGGCATTTGTTTCATCTGCAAAGGGTGCAAGCACACCAACAGAATGAATATCCGGTTTCGAGTCGAGTTTGGTCAAAGATACCTGCAGAGATACGCTATGGAACCTCGTTTTGTACAACTCGTGTTGTACACCGAAGAAACATCGTTTATCTGAGGTGGGATTTTAAATGTACACAAACAACGTCTGTGGGAAAATGAAAACCCACAAGCCAGCTTCATCCATTCCCACAAACCAACATTTGCTGTCAACATGTGAGCAGTTATTATTGGAGACAATTTTATGGGGCAGTACATGCTGCCATAACGTCTCAATGGTAACATGCAATTTTTCGCTGTGTACCAGTTACAAGGCCCGCATGTGCTCCCAGTCAAACTCCACTCTATTATTTTGTATGGTGGCACTTGAAAGCTTGGTGTAGGTTACACAAGAAAAATAGAAGGAAGAACTAGTCGCTTGGGTGCTTGCCGCTGCTTACTCTCAACAGCGTATATCTGGGGACTTTGAACATGTAAGACAGGCAATAGTACGTCGTTGTAGAGGTAATATTAAAGCAGAAAACCACATTTTTGTGCAGTTTTTGTTAGGGATTACATGTATTTTGAAATGTAATATTTTTATTTTCATTCTTAATAAACTCAAAATGCATTTCAGTTATTAATTTCTCACCTATTTTTATTAAATATAATATATCCGTTTTGTTGTCTTTTTTTTTACCCCGGTATCCTATGACCATAAAATTTTTAAAAAATTTATAATAGACCAAATTTATATAAAGTAATTATTTAAAAATCATTAAAATTTTATTCTAAAAAAATGATTAAATACATTTTAATTAAAAATATAATTTAAAATGTCATATAAAAAACTAAAGATTCGAATGTTTTGGCTTAGAAAGTACGATGGGCTGGAACCGACCAGTCACCATGTTATGACATCACCCAACTGCCATGTTGGAAACAGGTGACCTTGAAAGTGACCTTTTACCTTGACCCTGGTGACCTTTGACATCTAAAAACCAAAAAATCCCAACAAGTCCAAAAAAATATTTTAAAATAGTATTTTCAATTATTAAAAATCAATTAAAAATTTATAATTTAATTAATAATTTTAAAAAACCCTACATTTCCTTAGGTTTCCCCCAGCAGCACGCCCAAGAGGAAACTGACCCTCTACGCCAAATGCTATTAGCGGTTTAGTCGGCAGGTATCCACCCTCACTACTCCTCACTAATACTCATTCTATCATATGCAGCCATCTTCTTTTTTTCGTTTGTCGTTTGTTTATACATTTTTGGAGGATGCAGTCTTGGATATTATATCTTTACTTTTACATCACCTATGTGGCAATAGTTTATTAATAATCGATATCGCAACAAGTCGAGTTTCGATTTAACCAAAAGATGGCAGCCATATTTGCTTATGTTTTTAAAGTATAGGTTGGGCTTTTGGCTCCTTCTATGTTGGATTTTGTTTTCAACACATAGGTGGCGTTTATTTCTCGATTCAGCCACCACGTGAGTTGACGGTACTCATATATTTATAGACATAGGAAAAATTTGTAATTTTTTAGTTACTATTTAAAAAATAATAATTTCAATTAACAGGATACTTACATTTATAATGCGGGACTTTGACAACTTGCATAATATATTAAATATATACTTTTTATTGAAAATTTTCAGTTGTGCAGTTTTAAAACGTATTTCTCATGTTATTATATAATTGTACGTATAGTGCAATGGTACACCATGCAATACTTGTTAATTAAATTAATTTTATTTATGTGCCTTTGAAATTTCAATTATATTCTGGCAAATTAGCTAAACTTGAAATGAAACACAATTTTATTCAAAGGCATTTCTTATTTCATTTAAATATTACAGTCTCTCATGCCCTCAAAAAATTACCATATTATTTCATATATATGCCGCCCAATATATGAAACTTTGTTGCAGGTTATATTCTTTTATGCATCTCGCTATTCACTGTCGTGTTGTCCTTGTGCGAAAATATCGTGATATTTATTACACCGACACACTGTACAGCGCAGGTTATGTAGGTAACTACACTTTTGAGGATATGTACCGAAGTCACAAGAGACCTGCTTGCAGAAAACCTGGTACCGAAGTACTTATGATAAATGCACTTAGCCTTTACAGGTATTTGCATGTCTAAATAAATGGTCCTTATGGCTGGAAAGCTAACCGCACCTGTTACACAAATATGTCATACGACAGGGATCTTTGCACATTCAATGCGCTCATGTCACTGTATATTATGGCCGAAAGCAAATTTCTTTTCACAGAAGTGACACTGATGACGACTTAGTGGTTCAGGCAAAGACTCGGACGGACCTGTTGAAGATATAGTTGCAAGAGCTAAATAAGCAGATAAAGCTGACAATGGTGTTCTAGACACCTCAGCCGAAAAGTTCGATGGCTCCTCTGAAGATTTGTAGGCGTCACAGCTGAAGAAGCCGATGTTACTGTAACATATGTAGACGTTCGTGCTGCACTGGTGTCAGTAGATTCTCGAAATGATATAGGTGTTACAGCTGAAGTAGTCGATGGCACCTTACCAATCTGAAACGATGGTACTGAACTGGTGGAAGCAGATGCTGCTAGCGATTTATTCATTACAGCTGAAGAAGTCGTTGGCGATGATAAAACAGGAGATATCTCACTGGAAGAAGAAACCGATGGCGAGAAACCATTAACGTGCTATATCTACTCCACTTTAACATAACTGCCTAGGTTTACCTGGCGTAGAAGCTAGTCGAAACGACCCAACTTTCAGGTAAGCCGTTGTCAAACTAATCCTCCCAGCTGTCTAGTACCCCCTCCCCCCTTCTCTTAGCTACTCGACAAATTCCTATAAAACATCAAACATAGCTTATAATATTCTTGTATGCATTCCATATCACGTCATATTGACATTGAACCAATCATATCACACCATTAAGACATTGTTCGGACATGAACAAGCCAATGACTTAGTTGCCACGTGATTGCAGCAGGCCAATCGCATGCAGGTATTGAGACATGACATGCAGGCAGGTACACATGCTTAAGGTGCTTATCAATATTGTATACTAGCGAACCGGCCCGACTTCGCCCAGGTACAATTTAGTTTTACAGTGATACACTAATAAATAAATTGGGAAAAGACAATTCATTTATATGAAAACAGAATTATAAAATAATACAGTGTTGGCCTAGGTTTTTAACTGATTACGGCTACCCAAAAGGTAGGAAATATTTTTTACCCGATGGCCAAGAAGTAGGGTATTGTTTTTGGAGTGTATCTGTGCAACTATCGCGTAGTTACCTCATTTCCGCTTTCCAGCGTCGATGTATGAAAATCAGAACGCGAGTTTCATCAAGTTGTAGCTTTAGAAATAAGTCTACTACTTTTTGCGATTGGTTGAGAGATCTTAATCCACCATCAAAATTAAGCAACGTTCCCAACGGACCACATTTGGATGGATGACCGTTTAGTGGCATAACACCTGAGCACTTCCGGGTTTCGGAGGGCACGTTAAATATTAATTCCCGGTTGTTATCAATTGATAGCAGTCGTTAAGCCATTTCAGAGGTCCTTGGGGGCCTGATAAACTCTGACACCAGAGGAGAAAAAAAATTTCGGTCACGTTCCCGGCCGTTGCAGAATGATGTTTTCTTGTTATTCCACAGGAACCGAACAATTTTCCGGGATATAAAGTATCCTTTGTCCTATTCCAAGGCCTTAAGTACCTACATACCAAATTTCATCCAAATCTTTTCAGCCGTTCTGGAGCTGAGTTCGGTCAGTTTCCCAGCCATTGCAGAACTACATTTGGTTGTTGTTCCACAGGAACCGTACAATTTTCCGAGATAAAAAAGTATACTATGTCCTATTCCAGGACCTAAAGTACCTAAACACCAAATGCCATCAAAATCCGTTCAACCGTCATGGAACTGAGTGGTAATAAGCATACACACACACCCACAGACTTTCGCATTTATAATATTAGTAGGATACTAACCACTCTGACCAGTCCGTCAAATCCTGTGTAAACTGCCCCTGTCGAAGATATTTACTCGCAAGCACGACCCGGCGACGAGAAAATCAACCCAGTTTATAGACCTTAATGAAGAATTACATGACTTTTCAAGAACTTTTAAAATAAAGTAATTATTCTTGTGTATAAGATCTTATTTTTTTATAGCGTAAAATTGTATGAAATAAAATGAAATATTCCGGTATTTAGTTTGCAAAACTATTTCACCATTAAGGAGATTTCACTCTCGGCAGTCTCCTGCAGACGGACTCTTGCAGACTTGCTTCTGCAGACTGACTCCTGCCGACTGACTCCTACCGACTGACTCCTGCAGACTGACTCCTGCCATCTGCCTCCTGCCTCCTGACTCCTACCGACTGACTCCTGCAGACTGACTCCTGCTGACTGAGTCCTGTAGACTGACTCCTGCCGATGAGTTCCTGGCAACTGATATTATTTAATTTTGCGTTGGTAATAAACCTAATGTGTGAAAACAAGGGTATGTCAAACTTTTATCGCGAATTTATTGATTATGTGATTCCATTATACGAGATTTTATAGCTGCGTGGCATATAGAGGGGTTGATAGAGCGCAAGTATTTAAGCAAGCATCAGAACTCTTCCTGCGTAGTATGGATGTGTACGAAGTTTGTCGCAAAATGAACATCTTTAAGATTCGAGTTAACTCTCGGGAATGGCCTTTCGAAAATTTATCGTTTACATGTATACGATACACTGGTATCTCTGCAGGTTCGTAATGGACTGAGGACTATTTTAAAATCAGTATTCAGCTTTGATGTTACGTTGCGTATTGTTTAAATCTAAAAAATAGATATATTAAGGGATGGGGCATAATTTTTTTTTTCAATGGTCAGGTCGTTTGTGTAAACATAGACGTTTCCTCTGAAGGTGTATGATAAATATAATTTAAAATACTAAGTATTTTTCACCTCGGAATATCGCTTTGATTTGGAAATATAAATATGTAGCTCTGTTTGGGCCGTGAAGCATATTATCATAAGTTCTTTAATCGGCAATTTTTTTTCTATTTCTGTAATAGGTGGCCTGTTTTCCCTTGCCTTAAATAGGTTTCATCCGAGTATATATATTTTTTTTCGGTGCCAAAATGCTTTAAATTTTAATGGTTTAACACTAATTGATACCTATGTATGTGAGCGTGGCTAAGTATATGCATCAGGCAGAGAAAAGGACTCTTTCGCTGGGTTACGATGAGAATATTAATGACCCAATTCGGTATTTATTCCTAGCATTATCAGACTGGCCAGCAACTAATTGGGTGCCAGATGGAAGCTTTAAATAATGTAAAATGCAAAATTATTTCTTAGTATGCCTGAAAAGTACAAGGAATTGCTGACACAAAATAATTTTTTGTGATGAATATAGCGAACTTTGAAATTAATAAGTGCATATTTGCCTGCATTACATGTTACGATTTTATTTTTTTAAGTTGTTAGTTCTTTGAAACGAGGATGACTCGTGATTCTGAAAGCCTGATGTCGCGAATTTGAAGAGAGATAAAATGGCGCAACCCCCTTCCTCTTATAAAGAACAGATATCAATATTTTTAAATCCTTTAAGCCTACCAGGTTCTCGTTAAATAGTAGTGTTACATGTTGTTTGTTAGGTGATGTGTTAGATAAAATAATAAAAGTTAAGATTACTACCTTTCGAAATGGAGCGAGTTTCTAGAGCAAACAGTAACAAGTAAGGACTCGGCGAATAAATCACCCCAAAATTTACGTGGAGTGATTTAAAAAAAAAAAAAAAATTCTGCTGAACGAGTCGATAACCGATCTCGGGTGCACCTAATCTTGGGTTTCCCCTGGTGTTGAGTTGTGTGTGCAGATACCATCTGTGTTTATTATCCTATGAATTAAAGTTGGCTTATGTGAGCAATAAAACATGCTTCTGGATGGTCAAGCCACCTGCAGCCTCCCATCGCCACACCTGCCGACAGTGCGCTAGGGCAAAGTCCAATTTAACACGTGGTGCAGCGCAGCTGGACGTGTGCGCAAAATGAGATTACGACTGCGTGCGTGTCTCGTTTACTTCTGTAATGCGTCTCGTATCCACTTCTACAAGTATACTTTTGTCTTAATAGTTTTTTAATGCGTCTATCAGTCTCGCCGGCAATTGGGATACTTCGGGCTCTGTGTGTGTGGTTCGTATATATAATAATGGTAAGCACCTAAAGTCTGCCTAACTACATGTGATGTCTGAATGTCTGCATGCTATTGGCCAGCTGCAATCATATGGCAACTAGGTGATTGGCTGGTTGACGTCTGAACGATGTCTTAATGGTGTAATATGATTGGTTCAATGTCAATATGATGTGGTAGGGATTGCATACGCGTATATTATACGAAATTTTGGGGTGGGGGAGAGTGGGATGAGAATCCTAGTTTGATAACGACTAACGTGAAAGGTGGATCGTTTCGGTTAGCTTCTACGCCAGGTTATCCATGTCCAGTTACGTTAATGTGGAGTGGATATTGCCCGCCAATAGTTTCTCGCCATCGATTTCTTCTTCCAGTGAGATGTCTCTTGTTTTCCCATCGCCATCGACTTCTTCAGCTGTAATGTATAAATCACTAGCAGCATCTACATCCATCAGTGCAGTTCCATGGTTTCAGTTTGGTATGGAGCCATCGACTTCTTCAGCTGTAATGTATAAATCACTAGCAGCATCTACATCCATCAGTGCAGTTCCATGGTTTCAGTTTGGTATGGAGCCATCGACTTCTTCACCTGTGACACGTACATCGCTACCAGCATCTATCACCAGTGCAGCACGATCAACAGATGGTACAGTACCATCAGCTTCTTCAGTTGTGATGCCTACGAAATTTCTAATAGAGCCATCAAACGTTTTAGCTCAAGTACTTAGAACACCAATGCCAGCGTTACTTGCTTCTTTAGCTCCAGCACCTACATATCCAACCGGTCCATCCGAGTCTTAGCCTGAACCACTACGTCGTCATCAGCGTCACTTTGTGATAAGAAATTTACTTTCGTCCATAATATACGGCGAGATGAGTGCTTAAAATATGCCAAAAATCCCTGTCGAATGTAATATTTATGTGACAGTTGCGGTAAGCTTTTCAGACATAGAGACACTTTGTTTAGACATGCAAAGACCTGTAATGGCGAAGCGAATTTCTCATCAGTACCTCAATACCAGGTTTGCTGCAAGCAGGTCTCTTATGACTTCGGTATATGTCCTTAAAGTGTAGTTACTAACGTAACCTGCGCTGTACAATATGTCGGTGTAAAAAACGTCACGACATTTTCGCACAAGGACAACACGAATGTTAATTGCGAGTTGCATAAAAAAAACCTACAACAAAGTTGTATATATTGAGGTGCATAAATATATTGAAGTATATTGTAATTTTTGAGGGCATGAGAGATTGTAATATTTAATTGAAATAAGAAATCGCTGTGAATAAAATTGTGATTCATTTGATGTTTACCTAATATGCCAGAATTAATTAAAATTTCAAAGGCACACAAAAAAAAATTAATTTAATTAAAAAGTATACTATAATGTACCATTGGAGTGTATGTAAAATTATATAATTAAATAAAAAAATACATTTTTAAACCGAAAAACTTACAATTTTTAATAAAAAATATATATTTAATAATGTCACGTTCTGGAGCAATCTGTGCCCCTACCTTCCACGTGTCTGGAAGGGCTTTATAACCCCTTGCTGGGGCCGAGGACAAGAGGAATCGGCTCTCGTCAGTAGTCATTGACACAATAAAGGTTCTTTATAAAAATGATAGTTTTAAAACCGATCTTTTTAAAGTAAAACGGAACTGTTTTCATGTTTCTTCCAAAAATTTTGAAATAATTTTTTTGTGGCAATGGAGTGAAATTTTCTGCGAGGTTTAAAAGTCATATTTAAGAGAAAATTTTCCGCTCACTATTGTAGCGAAAGAGTTTTGAAATGTTTAGTGAAAGCTCATATTTTGGAGCGGAAACTCCATGAGGGTTTAAGATACTGTTATATTTGATTGCTCCATATAATGATATATAATGATATATAATAAAAAATGTTATACAAAATTTGTATTTATGCTTAATAGAGAGCTGAGATTTTGTAATTGTAACTTTTAAAATAAAATTTATAAATTGTTTTGTAATCATTCAAATACGTTATTATATATAACGTTACGTGGGAAAATATGTTTTCTTTCTTTTCCTTAGGATGCGCAATGTTCCTTGGCAGGGTTAATATTAATTATATGCACTGCCCAACATCTGACCTTGAAAATTGGTAATTCTATTTGTTAATTTTAGTCTATCAGTAAAGAGAACAGGAGAATAAAATTTGCGAATGTTGTTAAAAATTGCCTGTGGTTTGAGGTACCGGCCTTAACATTGCATGTTAGGATCGAGAGACGTAGCCCTGTTCGTCAAGGAGGCCAAAGGGTGGGTTTTCTCGGCGTCGCAAATGTTAATTTTAAATTTGTTTCGTATTTCCGTAGTTATAACAAACTGGGGGAATATGTTTGTATTTCCAGCATTTTGAAAATAATTATCTGGCCCAATTAATACGCATCACTTTGCATGGTCCGCCATAGTGCTACTTGTCTGCACAATTTGAAGGAAATCTGTTGGTTTTCTTCAGAGTTACGAGATACAAATTAAAATTTGTAATATCATGGTATCTTACAAAACGGTAGACAAAAGTGGCTTTGTGTGGACACATTTCATGGTTGCAATAGATACTGTCAGTATACAAATTTAAGTTCAAATAGACAACAAAGTTTCGACGATATAGCTTACTAAGCTGAAATAGNAGATACAAATTAAAATTTGTAATATCATGGTATCTTACAAAACGGTAGACAAAAGTGGCTTTGTGTGGACACATTTGATGGTTGCAATAGATACTGTCAGTATACAAATTTAAGTTCAAATAGACAACAAAGTTTCGACGATATAGCTTACTAAGCTGAAATAGGCATAAAACCTATATTTAGAAAATAAGTGGCTGACCTACTTAAAACATACCAGTTTGCATTCTCTGCTGCAGTGCTTCTTGTTTTCCAAATTAAGCACGCATCGGTCAGTTGTTTCCCGAGATATGACATCAAACTTAATTCGCTCGTGTGGCGCTATCTCACAAAATGGCACACAGAGTGGCTATGTGTTTGCATATATGATGCTTCTAATAAATATCTTCATCATACCAATTTTTTTCGTATTTTGCGGAATATTACAGCATACATACCAATAAACCTAAAATATTTGTTTGGCCGCCATTCTGAAAAGAGGTGCATTATCAAGTTAAATGGAATATGTTAACATTACCTACTATAATATCACTTACGTGCAAAATTTGGCGGCACAGTTTAGTAGTTTTTGAGATATAATGTAAAGGCTTTATTTTTAATGTAGTATTGTCTTCCAAAATGGCGCACGAATCACAATATTAACATATACATTAAATGCTTACAATGCACTGTCAAGATACAACATTTTGTTTAAATCGGTTTTAATGATACCCGACATGTAACATATCACACTTAATTTGTAATGGCCGCCATTTTAAAGGTATATGCCCGTTGTGGTCGAAAACTATTAAAGTCAGATTTCCTTACTAAGTAATATATGTGTAAAGAGTTTGGGGAAATTGGACCACGTGTTGAAAATTGTTTACTGAGGACACACGTGTACAGACACACACCTAGTCACACACACATCCATACTTACGTAAATACACACAGGCGTGTGATATCATAAGCCTTTATTGGTTGCAAAATGTAGGATAAAAAATATATACTTGTTCAATACAAAGGAAATATATGTATATATTACACCTTTACATCTCATAATTATATTCACTCTTGTTTTGGAGTGATACGCATTATAAAGTTTTAGAATATCAAATATTAAATGTACGTTTTCAGCAGAGCATATTAAAATAATTTTTAAATATTAGTTCATATATGTAACAGAGTTACTGTTTCAATATAAGATTATTTAAAGAAATATCGATCTAAATATAATTTCATATATTAGTTATTAGAAACAGTATTATGAAATGTAAAATGTTACATGCATTGGGATGTCCCTTTGAATGTAAAAGGGAATTCGTTAATGAATTTAACTTGTAATAAGATATAACTTTTATAACAAGCCAAATAATATCATGGGAAAAGTAAAATATTTACATTAAACGTAAATATACAATATACGAACAATATGAGTCAGCGCACATGGTTCATGGTGTGGTACTTATGCGTGGCTGTAAATGGTACTCTTCAGTACCCACTCACCGAACCCAGCAGAGTTCATTGTGCATTATCGAGTTCGTGGGTTAATGGAGGCCACAATCTGCAGAGACATTGACCTGTGAAATTGAACTTTTTAACATTTGTTCACATTTCTGACACATTCATAGTATATTGAAGAAATGTCATTCGAAGTAGAAAACTTGTACTTCTCTCGCTGTTATTCAGGTTCTGAAACCACAATATTCAATATAATGATGAAATGTTAACAGTTTCAGAAAATAAATTAATTTCAATAACAAACCAATAAATTTGTACTAAAATGTATAGCAAAATGACATCTACCGGCAACGTAATACCTTTATAACAAGTAAAAAAAGGTACCAAACAATACGAAAAATAGCAGACGGCTTTTAATGAACAATTTATCTTAAGTACGTCTCCATATAAAATTAGATACTCGTTTATGTAGGACGTTGCTTCCTAACTCGTAAAATGCAAAATAGAAACGTCCCATTCAAAATATATCCGCATCACACCACGAACATACAACACAGAGTATCGTAGCCGTTTGTATACAATTTTAAAAACATAGTGCTTACTACACCAGAGTTCGCATTGTGTGTATGTCGAAAGGATCGTTTGCACCATCCAGCTTCGCCTATTACAGTAATGTAGGGAATGGCATTCAAAACAAGGCACTTTCCTTATTTTAAAGTTTTCTCATTTGCAGCAACCGTCGTGAAGTTGTAGAGATTCTTTTCCGAAACATGTGGATCCAACATAAAACGTAATTTAAAGGAAATAATTTTGGATATATTTAATATGCTGCGATTTATAATATATTTTACAAAATAATTTTATATTTATTTTAGTGATGCTGAGATGGTTGTACAGCCTCGTCCCAACGAAAATATACATAAGAAATGTCGACAGTAGGTTATCAAAACAAGTAACGAACGTATGCCCAACAAAGTAAATTTTATCAAGAAGTTACTGATATATGTAATGAACCTTCTTTCATCAACGGGTGCAAATATTTTGTAAAGAAGTTCTGTAAAGATTATATATTGTAGGCAGGCCTTGACATCTCATTCACACGTAAATCCTTGCAGATACAACCAGAAACATATGAAACGGCAGTTATAATTTTTAATGTAATGCTATCTTACAAAATGGCGGACAAAATAGAATTTGTATAGATACGCTTGATATTTGTAATATTACTGCCAGCATGCAAAGTTCAGTTGGAATTGATTACATTGTTTCGATAATATAACATAATAAATTTCAATGTCTATAAGGACGCAATTTTCGAATAGGTTCCTGGCTCACTTAAAACATAGAAATTTACATAATGAACTACATAAATATATTTTTGCCAAATTTGGTAGGAATCTGTCAATTTTCTCCCGAGATATGACATAAAAATACTATTTATTCATGTGACACTATATCACAAATGGCCTACGAAAGTGGCTGTTTATTTTTCATATATGACGTTTCTAATAAAAACTGTCAGTATACAAATTTTCGCAGAAAATTGATCGAAATGTATGATAGATATGCCAAATAAACCTTAAATATTAACATATTTGTCATTTTTAATATTAGTACTTAACCAATTTTAAATGCATATGTTTACATGGCCTACCATAATATTACTTATGTGCAAAATTTGGGGAGAATTTGTCGAATAGTTTTTCTAGATATACCGTAAAAGATTTATTTTTTAATGTTGTGCTGTCTTTTAAAATTGAGGGACAAAACAAATATCAATCTATAAAACCAGTGCTTACATGATGCACTGTCAACATACAAAATATGGTTTAGATCCTTTGAATGGTTCCCGACATATGGCATAGCACACTAAATAATAAAATTGTCGCCAATTTGAATGTTAGCACCCTGCGTGGTCGAACACTATAAAATTCGTATGTTCATACTATGTACTGTACATGTACCGAGTTCGGTGAAATTCGGTTTAAGCCTTCAAATGTTTTTAAGGGGAGATATACACACAGTGATACACGCCACACACTCACACATACACATATATACACAAACGCACAAACAGGATAGTGATTTCACAAGCTTTTTCTACTTTCAGAAAGTAGGGTAAAAACAACATGGTGTGTGTGTGTGTTAAAAACCATAGATTTTAATAAAACCTGTTATATTATTTTATTTCATCCACAATATAATAATTTGTATGGTTTTCATAATGTTGGTTACGCGATGGTGACCCAACTTAACATTAAGTACCAGTGACTAACTTTTGTGTTCTGACCATTTGTACAACATATAATCAACTAAACTTATTTCAAAGAGAAAGGAACGCAGGTCTTGAGAAACCTTAGTATTTTATAAGATACAAGAGAGGGTCATTGTTTACAATCAGAAAGTTTGTCCCATAATTTCGTATATAATATTGGTTGAACATTGCCCTCCCTCCCATCCCCCTAATACATACAAATTTCCAACATCGTATTTACCATCTCGTTACCAACCATCAACAAACTTGCTTACTGTTAAAAAAAACTAAACTTACAATTTACATGGCATTTTATAGTGTAGGGGCATCGTTGTCTGACGGGTGCTAAGTAATCTCATAACACTTTCTTGGTAGCAAATTGTCGTTAGCATATTAGGTACATTTGGCCAACGTGTTATTAATGTGCGTGTTCCTGCTCAACATATATTAAACCTTTCCAAACAAATGCCAGCCATTTGGCCAACTTAGGTTGCCCATGGGGTTGCTATTTTCCATTTCCCTCGGCATGATTTATTTCGTTTATTTGATAAAATATTATTTTCATATGTTGCACAAGTTACTTTTAATTGATATTTTTATATCGTTTACGTTCGCTTTCGATGCGATCATGTCCATTACTTCAGCTTATTTTCTCTGTATCGCCTATCTTATTTGTTTTTTTAAGGAAAGTTATAAATATTTTACGCTACTGAAAATATAATTAATTAAAATTTTACACAATGCTTAAAACTATTCGCAACACAAAACGTATACAAATAAAGTACAAATATAACAAGCCAAATTGCTTCAAAAGATTGTCAAAAATTTCTATAATATATACAGTAAGAATCTGTTTCTAAAACCAGAGGCTATCTCTTTTAACGGCAGCTCATGAGAATTTAAATTTCACGCCACTGGTTACATAAAATCAATCGACNAAGAAATTGTCATAAAAATATATGGCCTTGATTTTTCAATTAAAGTCGATGGACACTAAAGGTGAAAAAAATTCCTTTCGGATTTCTATCAAATTTTAATAATATAAATAGTGTTCTTCAATGAGTATATGCTTCTATATAAAAACTTTACATTAAAATTTTAATTTATAATTTTCTCTTAAATCCTTAAAACTTAAGGAATTTTAATAGTTGGCTTTATGTATAAAACATATTTTTATTAGTTAGTAGAGAGAAGTGATGCACTGCTATATTCTAGCTCCACATTTAAAAATCAGAATCTGTAGGAAAATATATGCACATAGTTTCCATGATGACAATTCACATTAACCTTATGAATCACATGTTCGGTGGGGGTAAGAACACAGGTTTTAAGATATAAAAACTGATTGAGATATGTTAATATATTTATTATACATCAACAAATATTAATAAAAAGCTCGCACTGATAATATGTTCAGGTTTTTAGTACTAATGCACGAATTAGCCACTAAACTTTCTTGCCATTTAAAAGTTCCTTTAATTTTGGATCATAAGCATAATATAATTACAACCATTACATATCACATGTGCAAAAATACGGCTATTAATTGCATAAAATATTCATTATTAATTTCTTAAGCAAGTTATTATATTTGCAAACATAATTTTTAAAGGAATCGATGTTCCTTATAATTTAAAAATTTTAATCTCCATAAGACACAGTTTCAATAATGTGCAAGTTTCTTTCCATTGATGTTACTATTATAAACATTGAAAAGATTCCTAAAAACGTCTTATTCAGGATATTTGGTGTGATTCATTCATAAATCCCTTGTATAGCTAAAAAAATGTTAAACGGAATCTCGAAATAAGAGTGTCATATACATATTACCGATTTACAATAAAGCGCTCTTTTTGAAAATGGACAAGTATTTCTTTGGCTTCATATATCATTAATTATACTTCTAAATTACAACAAATTTTAATATTACATCTAATGTAAAATTAGACTGTCAATTTTATACTTGCTCCCCCCCCTGCCCCCCCCTCCGCGTAATATTCACGTCATAAAGACTAACATGTTCAAAATTTTTCGAGACAGCATAAAAAAAATAATGCTAATCAAAACACTTAATCACCAATGCACATACATACACGTGTGTGTATATATATGCAAACACAAAAAAAATATATATATATAATGTTCAAGAATAGTTCAACCGTTTGGTAACATCAGTTTAATATAAATAAAGGATAAATTATTTATTTTGTTTCGAAACTTGCCCAAAAGAAAAAATTGTCATCAATTCACGTTTTATTAGAATTAAATGTTTATCGATTTCCTTATTAAAGCAATGCATTTTTAAAACAAATAAAGATATATTGCAATATCTAACTAGAGCACAAACTCGCAAGTGCACAAATCGTGTTTTGTTGCATGTTAAGTCACATTGATGATTACGCATCATGTCATATGTACTAGAAATAACAACTCGTCGTGTGGTAGTAGAGAAATTTAAGTGCCAGTTTGAGATATGTGGATTTTTGATATAAGTGTATTGTCTTTTTGGCAGGGCGTACCGTCAAATTTATACTGTCGTGAAAATCTTCATGCCTGTTAAAGTATTTAATTTCGTCAAGCAAGGTTTGAAATGCATTTGGGAAAAAACCTGAGGTGGCGCATTTTGTGACGAACTGTTATTTTATTTAAACTAGTGATGGCCCGATAGCCGATATCCGGTATCGGATATCGGTATTATCGGTACATTTACCATTATCGGAGATCGGCACTAAAATATCGGCACATCGGTAATGGCCATTCTAACCTCAAGTATTTTCTCTCATCTGCTGCACACTTAATTTTCTCAACTCTTAACATCAGGCTGCAGCAATAGGAGTAAAAAGAACATGATTAATTTGAAATGTCAATCTGCAATAATAATAATAAAAGAAAAATTTTTTAATACCTTACGATAAAAACAAATTAGAATGTATATGCCCATCATTATCTTTATTTTTCACTTCACGGATTACATTTTTATTTTTGGTAAAGCAGTCTTATGTTCGAAGTGCGTTTCTCAAAGTAAACAAATTGATAGTGGCTTGTTAACTTAGTTTTCATTCCTGTCCTTTTACATATTTTTTGTAGACTAGCAACCTTCTTGCAACCTTAACTTAGTTTTGTAATATGCTGTAGAAAGCTATAATTTTGAATAATGTTTTTTTTTTTGCTGCTTTGATGTACCGGGCATAAAGTAAATCTCACTTAACAGTAAGTCTATTTAGCTTATTGCAAACAAAAATTTTCCAGGCAGCAGTTTTCTAACAAACACTTTAGTGACAACTGTCTGCTTACAGTATGATAAATGAAAATATCGGTTTACAGTTATCGGCTCGGTAAAATCCTAAATATCGGAACCTTCTTCGGTATCGGGTTTTTTCAGTATCGGGCCATCATTAATTTAAACTAGATACTTGTTATAACATTACGACTAATTACGAATAAACATGTTTCCTGGTTTAAAGTGTATAGTTGGGAGAGATTCTAATTTTGATTACGTACATATTTTTTTAATGGAAATAAATTAAGTAGTATGTTTCACTTCAGTTATAATATACCTGTGCCCTTAAGTGATCTCATGAGCAGACGTCGACTGTGTTTAGGTCTGATTATCTAGGTTGCCATCCTACTGGCCCACATCGGCCAATCCATCGCGCCAGGCACCGCACATCCATGTACTACATTTCTGTTAGACTGAAGTGTGGTGGTGCAGCATCGTGCGTGTACCACATGTCATCTCGTAGATACAGTGGTACATCTTCAAGTAATTCTGGCAGGTCTTCATCCAAAAAGCTCCGATAGGAAGTTCTAAACAGCCGTGCGAGAAGCATGTGTGGCCCAATTAGCATCACATCTATAATTCTCGCCATAAAAACGCAGAGAAAACAGATGTTGGAAGTTTGATTCCTCTACTGCATGTGGTGTTTACGAGTACACGCACATGATCGTGGTAGAAGTTTAAGACACCCTGCCTCGTGAAGGATGCTTCGTCGGTAAATATGATAGTGCAGCATAAACCTGGGGCTAGCCTAATCTGACTTTGAAATCACTCAAAGTACTGTAAACGAGCGGGTCGATCAATGTGTAGAAATTCCTGCACCGGCTAGCAGTGATACGTGTACAACTTGTCGCGTTTTAAAATGCGACATACAGTAGACAGTGATGCGTTAAGTACATTCCTCGAGCCCCGGCACCTGGGTTAGCATCACCATAGTCCAACACATCGCATTCGACATGAAACAATAGTCGGCCAACGCCATGGTAACTTGCACGTGCAGTTGCTATTTAACGCAAATTCCAGTCGACTGATGTGATTGCATGTTCATCGGTAAAACGTTCGGCTGGAAACTTTTCCGCGTATGGGCGTTGCGTAGCAGAAGCGTTACACTGCATTTCACCATAATTTGGGAAACATGCCTGTCAGTTCCTCATTACTGCGCTCCATTTTACAAGCCGTGAAGAACTGTCCGCTGTGTAAGCTACCAACGCAATGCTGCCAGGCTAGTAACCTCGTCCACACTTCGTACGATAACCGGCACCAATGCAATGGGGCACTAGCCTGGTGACTTCTGGATCAGCGGATAATACCAAGCCAACCTTTTGTATTCATTTTTGCATGCTGATTACTAACGTGTCATGTAAAATTGCTTCAAGTAGAGGGTTACAAATTTCTGAGAAATGGGAGGGGGGTAAACCCTATTGATTATACTGCATGAAGGCGTATAGCCTCTGTAGCACCGCAATCTGTGGTCACCTCCCTTCTAACCATTTGCCTGTATGCTTCCTTATCGTTGCTTAATAGCAAGTTATTTCCAATTTATTGTTGGATAACTGACTTCCATTCGCTACTTTCGGGGGCGTCTACCCCACTCCGAAATTACTGTAGACCCTAAGTCATTCATGTGTTTCCCTATTTATGTTATTTAAGGAATCCACTCACTTCAGGTTAGCATACACTAACGATTCATCTTGTATAGTGTCTGACATCCATAGTACCATATTCCACATACTTCTGAAAGCAGAAACATTAAGAAGTTATCCCGAAAAATGGCGTAAACCCACACTTTTTTTAATAATAGCGATATTTAAGCATGATTTACCTGTGTAGAAGTGGGAAAGGTATATAAATGTGTAAAGGTGAAGTTTAATTTTTTTAATAACTGTTGCTGGCGTCCTCACTTTGTACCGGAGGCTTCGTAATGTAGGCTTATGTACCCGAATACAAAATAACACTTATATTATTCACAGTATTTGACAGACCTTTGAAACAACGCCCCGTGTATTACAATATGGGTTGTTTCCTAAATACGTCGTGTAGCGGAAACTTTTTCTTGGTTAAGAGAATATTTTATTAATATTTTGTCTTTTAATAATATTTATTTCACAGTTCATATTAATCTACATTTGAGAGGAAAGAGGTAGTATGGAAATGGCTGGTGAGAAATATTCTTACTTTAAAAATCACTGAATTGATTATTTGTACATAACTTGTAAAAATTTAAGTTTTTCACTTTTACTTGTACATTTTATAGGAACTCATATTTAGAAATACATTTCTTTGTTATATAAAAAAATACATATTTTTGTTTGTCTTTCCAGTGCACAAGTACGGCGCGTTTGTTTATCCTTGATTATTTCTTCCCGATTAATTTACGTTTTGTTTAAATGCGGTTGAAGGGTAGGCAGCGAGGATTCTGAATGCAGAACTTTAGTACGCCTTCAGGAAAGCTTGAAGTAACCACAAGCAGGCTACAAAAGCGCGCACATGCACATCTGCGGCTTCCGCGAGAGTCAAGCCCGGGACCTTGAGGACCGCGGCTTCTTGGCTAGTGACCTTGGCAAGATCTTGGGCGCGGTTGTGTGGACTTGTGGTCCCGGGGATAATAACAGCTAATACAGAGCAAATGACGTGCAAGTGGAATGACTATTCTCTTCCTACTAGTTAAATGTAACTACTGTAAAATATTACATGGAAGATTACTAAAATGTGGACGCGGTAATTTAGGAATTTATTTCTACTGGATTTCATTTTTTAAATGTATAACTTTTGTGCTACCGTGCTTAGTTAAATTTGATTCACAGACACGTTAATATTAATTTTAATGTTATTAATTACCATTGGTACAAACAAAAAATTGAGAGAGTAACTTCCGAGTTTGACAACTGGAATTTTTGAGCTCATACTGCCTCGTAAACTGGCACAATTTTTTTTTTAATTTTCTGAAGATAAATTAATATTTGTTTTTATTTTACTTAATCAGAATTTTGTTTCAAACAACATTATGAGAAATCTGTAAATGTTAAGTGTGTAGAACGAAATAGCTCTTAGTTCATAAATTTTTTATTCACATAATTGAAATTATGTGTTATGAGCTCAATTTTACAAGATAGATTATATCATTTTGTTGTTTTGGTCAACTACACTGTTTTCATGTTTCAACTGGGTCTACGGTTTCATATGGTGTATTACTTTAACCCTCTAACACTCCTAATTACTCTTATTTTCGTTAGAATATTGTTGTTTTCTAAAGTTGCCTTACTCAATAGTATAAAATATTATATTAGAGAAGTTACGCAGATTTATTCAACCAAAATGAAATTAACAGCTATACCTCACCGAAGATCAGAATCCAGGCCTTTCCGCACTGCGATACGGTTCACTGCCGTCTTCGTTACGAATGCTGGCAAAGAGAGTTTCACGACAATAGCAAATCTCTTCATTATATCGAATATTTTAAAAATGTTAAATTTTATTACCCCCTAATTAAGCAATACAGTTCAATCCCTTCAATTACAGAAGTGAAAGAAATGTTAAACTCTAAATTAATATTGCAAGTGGGAGTTAGCCTTGCGCTGAAATTTTAAAACAAAAATACATTTCAGCTGTAACTCTTGCATGCGTAAAGACATTATGTTATATCAGAAAGAACGGTTTTAAATTGAAAAGTATAATTCTTGTTCAATTTATTTTAAATTTTTGAAAAAAACTTATGCGATAGTGTTTTCAATACTTAATAATGGTTGTACAGTTGTAAAAATGTTGTCTTGACAGGTTTTAAAGAAATTTTATTTCAGCAATTGTTTCAAGAATGCGTGTTTATTTTATCAATACTCTTCCAAATACCAGACGACTACTTTGCAACCGGATTTATACTTGAGATGGATTTTATCTCTAGAGTAAACTTCCGTCTCGCAATCTTATTTCTCTCCGTATAGGAATATTGGTCTCCAAGTTCACATAGAACTTCTTCTTTCTTTATCTTCCCTTCTTCTGTCCTCAATATTATCCCCATGGTGGTGAAAAGTAGCGACGCTTCTCGTACTTTACATATGAAAGGTGACAAATGCCTATATTTTGGGAGGAGGGAGGCTCTCCAAACATTGAGGGTAGAATTGTATATCTCAATCTCGTTTCTTATGCAACATACTGCACTGTTTTTGCCTGGAATTAAATTGACTTCCCATAAATACAGATCACATTCATAAATATGTCACAACAGCATAAAGGCGTCGTAAAAATTCCTAAAAATGACTTCCGAAAGCACAAATAGCATCAAATTAACATAACAACATGGCAAGTATATGAACATTGCTTTTACGTGACTGATTATAATTGCTACACTTTAAATTCAAACATTTTCTCTTAATTAAATTGATCTGAATATGTGAAAATTCACCGCGCATTATAAAATACTTTCACAGTCTTAAAACTATAAAACCAAATGCTAATAAAATACTTCAGGTAGTTAATATCCTCTAAAATTCCTACAGGTACAAGCAGAATTCGAAAATATTAATTGTGAACGTAATTCAATCATAAAATGACACTATTTGAAAACACCATTTCATTAGTCAGTATTTCAAAAACTATCTGAAAACGTGTAGGTTTCGTGATAAAAAGACATTTATCAAACGTTCAGTATGCTGTATTCATGTTTACATTTGGTCGGAGTGGATTTGTGACAGAGAATAACAAAAACGTAGATGTTTATACGTATGTCAAATGCGCTTTCGCCACTGTAGTTGTTAAGCAAAATAAAAATTCGTCGTTGATATAAACAGATATGCCGAAGTATTTCATCTGAAAACACATCCCGTTTTGTAATAAAGACAAAATAATAAGGAAAGTTTAAATGAAAAACATAAAAATTACATAAAAATTTTTTGTAGCATAATTTCCATGAATGAACAAAATGGGAAAACTGTGGAATTTATTTAAATTTACCTGCAAATGAACGAAACAATACAGCAGAAACATTGTCCATACATTAAATTCTAACTTATTCCCGTTAAAACATTGGATCAGGTCATGAAATTCATTATGATATGTTATATAATTATTGTATTTGCGTAAAATACTTAACGAGGTTTCAGTATTTAAGTTTTTAATGTCTTTGTAAGGATCATAATTAAAGCAACTTTAAATTTTTTAAACATCCAAACTCAATAAAGGCATTCCAACAATACATTTACAGAACTAGTCATGGAAGAATGTTCAATGGAAATAAGCCAAGGCACAAGCATCATAATTCCATTACACGCAAAGGAAGATGTCGATTACTACGGAAGAATCTTGATTACAGATATAATGTTTAGAAGAGTTTGTAGTATAGTTATAATATTTCCGTTCATGAGACGCAGATTCATGTCTAGTGGTTGAAAGTAATTTGGAATATTAAACTGTTATTAGTGGTTTAAAAGCGGTAATTTTTGCACTGCGGAGAAATTATTTACCCGATTTGGAATATTTATTTAATTTAGCTACGCAGACATTGAGACTGATTAACGCAACTTTCTGGAACGAGACAAAATTGTCCTTATTTGATGGCTATTTACCACGCAGTAGTGCACATTACTGTTTGTGAAAATTGCAGCACAAAGAAATACTGAACGTATGGCAGTTATATCTACTGTATAAATTACTGAGGTATCTTGGTATGTTCTACTGTATTTCAGGCTAATCAATAATATTTGAATGTCAAAATTAGCAATGTGTGACGGACGTCAGCATAAGCAATGGAAGTATTGTCTTGTCATAGTGCTGTTTGGATAATGTGGTGCATTTCATCCTGAGAAAGGAACCACCAGGTTGTTTTAGTACTAATCCAAAGTTCATTGGTAGTGAATATTAGAGCTACCTGTGGTCTAATCCCAGGGGAACTATTTTCCATACACTTTCAGTACGAGATATATCAAATGAACTAGCAAGCCAAACAAGGAGCTGTATCTGCAATAAGCCAATGATCTCTTTGGCAATACGACTGGCATATACCCGGGAATTACTTCACTCTATATTGCTGGAATATTCCCCCAATATAGTATTTGGCTGTGAGTGATCCCTAATGTATTGCTGATTGTTGAGAGACTCCTTAGCTCGTAGTATGTGGGATTGCAAATGGTGCCCAGTGGAACCTTAAAGTCATAATATTGGACGCTGGGGTGGTTTAACGATACGAAATAATTATTCCCAGGGGTCTTTCGATGTGAAGTGGGACGCGTATTCAATCATCTTGGTTAATAGATTTAAGTGAGATTCGTCCGAAAAGACGACATATTTCCAATATGCACACCAACGTGTGTTCATTACAGTTCGAAAGGGTGATTGATGGCCAAAGGAAGTCGCAATAATGAACGGTATGCAGACAATTCTCTTTACAGGAGATGACATGTCAAACTGCTGATGGACATTCTGTTACCAGTCAAGGTGGTTTACTGTTACGCTAACATACTTCATATGGCTGTATGATATGTGATTGCGGTGCAGGTGTTTATCTTCCCTAGCAGTGGTCAGATCCTGAGTTCCTTCTCTACATGCTTGTCTCCCCATACAACCCTGCGTTGCTTAATAACGCCACGTGCGCACAATTACTTGGTGGCTGGATATTTACGTTCAGCAATCTAGTGGTCGGTTAATACAGCTTATTTCATAACCACTCTGCAGCGCTCAAAGCTTATCAAACTACCAAAATGGTTAAGGGGCTTGGTGAGCCACAGAACACACTCAGTCCTGGGCTCGCATCTCTGCTCCTTCTTGCTGTTGCAATTTTCATCTACAGCAATATTGCTGGAAAAACGTTTTTCCAGAAAATAATTAACAATGCTGAGAAGTGTTCTGAAACTAAATTCTGACATATAAGTAATTGTAGTTTTCAAAAGTAACGCCAATGAAATAGTTTACCCGACTACGGCAAAGTCGAAGATGGTCATGTTTTTTTTGCGTGTCTGTATGTATTGGTGATCATTAGTTCCAAATGGTTTGACAGATGTTTACAACGTAGGTATTACTGGATTTGTCTTGACATTTCGAATGACATAGGTGAAGTGACACCACAAATTGACCAATATAATACATGCTAAACGCCAGAACGTCGGATTAAATAGTTTTCCAAAGGCCAGTAAAATGGGTATTCAATGAAAGCTCGAAGCAAAAAGGTTCCAAAAATATAAAATACATAATTAATGGTTTATTTAAGTAAATAAAAATGCACGGTATTATATTAATTAACACTAATAATAAAATTGTTGTGCTTGGAACGAAGGCAAAAATACTAACAGCTTCACAGGACTAAATTCCATCGTTCATAATAGGCGCACAGGCCTACGCGGGGTGAAGTTTTGTGTTTTTGATACAGAGCTTTGGAAAAGTTACTGTTGTAGCAGAAGCATGCATCCACCTACTTACATTGATTATTGATGTACAAAACAACGTGGGAGGCAATGTTCAACAAATTTCTTTTGTTAATAACAAAAATTTGTTAAATATTTAAATAATTTTTATGATATCAATGTTTATTAATACATAAATTGGTACTACCTGAAATACAAAACAAAACTACTTGTATAATTATGTACCATGTTGTTTATGATTTCCATTTACTTTAGGGACTTGTTTACATCACCATATATAACGTTACAACGCAACACATGAACTTGTCTTCCATAGTATTTCCGTTTGACGTACATCAATAGGTGGACAAACGAGTAATCCCACGAGCGTTTTGGTTTTCTCTTAATAAGCTACAAAACACTCAAAACTCAAAATGAGGAAATGAAAATGTTATATAATAAAAAGCCGACTACAACAAAAAATACACACGTTCTATAGTTTATAACCAGTAGGTTAAACTAAAAAGCTAAAAATAAGTTTTATGTGTATAAGTATTGCCTTAAAGAAGTATTACTGAGACATTCAAGTAAGATAATTATAAATAGTAGCATATGTTTATTGTAAGTACACTATAAAAAATGTGTGCATTTACAAGAAAAATCTTAGGAATCTCAGTTGCCATAAAAATACTTCGTAAAACTACAAACAGTTTTCTTGTAAAATCTGCAAAACGTTTATTTGTATAATTACAAACGATGATGCCCTTGTGTTACAACTTACCTTATTGAGAAGTGCACTTAAAATAATTTATTTTTCTTCTAGAAAACCAAAAAAAAATGAATTAATAGAGAATAACTAAAAAAAATGTTTCAAAAAAAATTTACGAAAAAAACCTGTTCTCCAGCACAGGGACTAGGACCCACAACACTTGTATTATCAGCTCCTAATCCTAAATACAAGACCAAAATGACTTACGAACATAGCACCTATTTTTATAAAAACATCAGTAGAACATAAAAATATTAAGGAAGTTATTTCATTAAGAGTAAAACATTTATTTCAGTTTAAAAGATCCCTGTACCAAGGAAACATTAACCGTTAATGAGTAATACGGTCACGTTTTATTGAAAATTTTTTATTATTGTTATTATCTGAGTGGTTTTAAGTGTTTTGCGGTATTTAAAATTTCAATACATTTCTAATACATACATTCTCTAATTTTTGCACGTAACTACACTTTACATCACCTATAGTTTTTGCACAAACAGTTTTATACCGTTTTACGTTGTTGAGTATCCGCCATTTTGCTGAAGCTTGTGGACACGCGTCAGTATAGTACAAAAATTTACTAAGGTCTGTTACAAACACGGCCCTCGTAGTTTGACAAACGAGTAGTTTTACAAGATAAATATTTGTACTGTTACAAGCATTTGTAAAATTACAAACATTTTCTTAGAAAAAATTACAATTTTTTACAATGTACTTGCGTGCACATAATTGTACGTAGGTATGTGTTAGTATTAATGTCACAAATAGTTGTTATCTTATTTATACTAAGCCAGATTCGGACGCACTCCATAGGATGAACTTAAAGTTTTAAGCATTCCGGCTCCAGCAATGTTAATACTTGCATACTTGATGAAAGATACTGAATACTAACAACTGACGACAATAACAGCCAGCCATATAGAATTAACGCAAATATGTAAAATGTTCCAAATATGAATAAAAACTAAGAACCTGGAGTGAAACTCTACTAATTAATTTAAAAGAAACAGAAATAAGCTTAACCTAAACAATGTTGATTAAAAAATAACAAAATACGTGAAAAACAATGAAAACATGAGAGTCGAATAAAACTGAAAAGTCGTGTGCAAGAAAAAGCGGTTAGGAGCAAGGCGCCAGCCGGCCGCCATGTTGTGACATAGCACAACCGTTATCTTGGATCTGGCTGAACTTGACCAATGTACCTTGACCTTAACCCCATGTCTATGACCTTAAAACCAAAAAATTTCAAAAAATATTTTAAAGGAATGTATTAAATATGTATTATAAAACTATTAAAATGTATAAAACTATTTCATTAATAAACTAATAGCATTAACATTTCAATTATTTCTGCTCAGAGGGAACGGGAGGTGTAACCTTCCGGCTGCCATTTTGTAACATAACCCGACCGCCCTGTTGGATTCGGTGACCTTGACATTTGACATGACATCGGCAGATAAGTCAAGTGTATGGCCCCAATGCGATGAGTGGCAGCAAAGTGCGTAAGTGGATGAGAGCTCTCAAGGACGGACGCGAAAATGTCCATGATGAACCGCGATCAGGCCGAATATCATTGATCACAGAAGATTTAGTCAAAGCCGTGGACGAAAATATTCGTGAAGACCGGCGATTCACAATTTCAACTTTAGCATTGGAATTTCCGAATGTGGGTAGAACAAATTTGCACAAAATTGTCTCTGAAAATTTTCAATTTCACAAATTGTGCGCACGTAGGGTTCCCAGGCTGCTTACTGAGGAACACCAAATGAAAAGAATGGCTTGTGTTCTTGATATTTTGGACCGATATCATAAGGAAGGTGATCAGTTTTTAGAGAAGATGAAAGGTGAAAGAAGCAGTTACAGACTGGTTATCTTCACAGGCGGCAGACGTCTATGACTTAGGCATACAAGAGTTTGTAGAATGTTATGACAAATGTTTAAACAAATATGGAAACTATGTAGATAAATAGAGAATAATGTAAGGAATTAAATTAAAAAAGTTTTTTCATAAAATCTGTGATGGTTTATGTTTTATAAGAAATCGGACCTTACTTTCCGAATAACCCTCGTACATTCGTACGTAAATACTTCAGGTAATATTTTGCTTATTGTTCTTCTACGGCGATGTGGAATTTCTTGAACTCTCTTCCGTAATGACGAATAAGTGTTTCTATTGGTTAGTAGTTGCTGCTTTTTATGCAGCTATGAACGTATGTAGATGCAGAAGTTGCTCGAAGAGCCAGCTGACGATTTTGTTTAATAATGAACACCTCATCATAACGTTCCGCCGACCTCTTTGAAAATCACGTGGTAAGTCTTTGAATTGTATAGCAGCTGTGACTACACTTCCTAGACGATCTTCTACTGATTGCAGTGGTGTTCAGTTCAGTGAAGTGTAGAGGAAATTATCATACCGACTTAACCGCTCACGCAAAACAGTGCCTTACCATAAAAAAGCGCTTTGTAGTGCCGCAGCCAAAGTAGTTTACAAAGTTTACGATTTTAAAGTCCCTGAATCAAATAATAAGTAAGTCGTACATGCGTGTGGACTTTCAAAGTTTAAAGTTTCAACTAATATAATTAGTAGGTGTACCCCTGGTTAGACATTTGGGATAAAATGGGCGTGTTTATACGCTCATTAAATTAGAATTTAATCTAATTCAACCTTGTACATGAAAAATCTTAGGAATTTTTACACGTGCCAGCTGAAATGTAAAATCATATTCTTGATAATAATTGGTGTATAATCTACAGGGAAAAGTAAGTAGCTAAGGAGGATAAGATGCATGTCACACATGAAGCTCATAGGTTCAAAGGTTCAATGATAGCAAAGGGGGGTGGGGTACAGGGGGCTCAGTACTCATGGAAATGGATGAGTTAAAGCATTCTCAAGGACGTACCAAGTATAAATACTAATCTATAATAGTTCAAGAAATCGAAATGAGCACTTGCAATGGATTCGGGCTAAGATTGATAAGTCGTTTGTTAAGGGAAAGATGCCCCATCGAGAATGGAAAGGAGTGCATTATAGGAGAGTAGTACAAAAACATAACATGAAGGCTGCAGCGAACATGGTTTAGGGATGATAAAGGATTACTTTAAAAAAAAAAGACTTTTGCGAAAGGATAAGGAAGGAAGGAACTTTAAAATAAATTATTTAAAACAATCGTGGTGAACAGGGGAAGGTGCATGCAAACCTGATTTATAACCATCGAAATGTTTATAAATATCTGGCATGTTTGTGGCAGTGTGTGAGAAGTGAAATAGGACGGAAAAGTAAAGTATATACTAAATCATAGGCATATGTGTGTATATATGCATATATGCACTCACAAATATCATATAGGAAATTGAAAACTACGCGAGAAAAAAAATTTGAGGAACTTGATTTAGGGTGCACCGTTATTAACATTTACTAAAAACTGAAATAGGAAAAAGAAATGTCCAACATAAAGGTACTCAGAGGAGAGGGTAAGATAAATAATAAATGTAGCGAAATTAAACAATCAAAATGTACTGATAGGAAAAGTTGAACCAAGGGATGACATGTTAAATATTGCATTCGTGGCTTTAGTGAATCGTGAACCACAAACCGAATTTTTGGGTAGCGTAAGAAGTGACCGAAATCTAACAATGTGTGTATTTATGTAAGAGTAGTATGGTAATGGCTACTTTGGGACAGATCTTATGCACCGGAACCCCCAGCCACTTCTGTTGTCGAGGCGGCCTGGGGCGGCCATGCTGTTGACAAATATGCCTGTTTCATCCCAAAAAACACTTCCGAAATTAATTATTTCACCAAAACATCTCTGTTTTCAACAAAAATTTAAAAAAAATGGAAATATGAGGAAGTGGGATTTGAAGCTCCTCGATGCAAGAGCCAAAAAATCCTCAGGCCAGCAAGATGATTAGAGACTCCTAGTGAAATGACTCGCTTAGTCCTCAGAGCAGTACAGCAGGATTTGAAATCCCGAGCCAGGTCCAGCGGACTCAGGAGGATCAGCAAACCTTACCCCCTCCTCTGATCATATCGTCCACCTAACACGTCCACACCCAGTTACCTCTACCCCTCCTCTTAAAAATTCCCACACACCACCCACACCACACCCCCTCCTCCTAGGTTATAATATAAAAATTCGCAAAAAATTGAAAACATTTCTAAAAACCGAGAAATATATAAAGTTAATCTCACACGCATCCCACCAACCTCACCTCACCCACTCTTTACCCCAGCGATTCCATTAATTAAAAAAAAACGAGAAAAATTGCAAAAAATCGAACAAACTTCTAAATAATCGAAAACATATTCATTAACTTCACACCAATCACACCCACCTCTCCATTCCCAACCCTTCCCAATCATAAGAAAATCGTTTAAAAAAATTCATAAAAAATGAGCATAATGTTAACCTCACACTCATCCCACCACCATCATCTCACCCCCTCTCCTTCCACAACCCCATCCGCCTCCTCGCTCAACAAAAAATCATAATAAATATATAGAATAATCGAAACAAATCGAATAATTAATTCTTAAAATCGTGAAACATATAATGCTACCTCATAGTCTTGTTCCGCTCACCTCACCTACCCAACCAACACACCCACCTCGCAGCACTACCCAACCCCTCACAAAATATAGACAAAAATCGCAAAAATTTAAATAAAATAATAAAAGGTCAGGAACATATTACATGACAGCCTCCGACACCCATGTTGGGTGTTGTTGACCTTGGTCTTGACCCCAATAACTATGAATACAAAAATCAAGAAAATTGGTAAAAAATTGAAAGAAACTAATAAAAGTTTAGGAACACTTTACACCACTGAATCCGTCATCCATTTGGATGACATTGGCCTTGACCTGAACCCCTAGTACGTTGAAGCCTCCAACGAAGCTGAGGCCTCATGTTTATTTGTTGTATAAAAATTAATTTCTGTATATATATATATGCATATAAGCAATTAATAATAATATGTTTTATATTGTTGTGAAAGTATCTTCATGTTTTCTTCTGGAGAGAAGGAGTATGTGGGTTTTTTCAGAGTGTTCCGACATTTTTTACATTTAAAATGTGTGACAATGCCTTCTGGGAGCAGTACTGTAAAAAGAATAGATTTTATATACAAAAATGGTAGTTGTTCTGAAATCATCAACTTGGAACTGGTGTCTCGTCATACAACGAAGATGATTTGTGAATACCAAGGCCTGCCTTTAAACTCAACGAACATGGAGGCGCTAACTGCATTAACGACAATTGATTTTACATCACATCCTACGTCAATTCTCTGCGAGCCGAAGCCTAATGATAATGGTATTTTCCTGAAGCGATCTGTATTCAGGAGTCTGCTTAAATAATATGTTTAGTTGTATATGTCAATTACATCGAAATTGTGGAGCATAAGGGGTCATTTAGGGGTCATTTAGAGGTCCTTTGCAGAGCAAGAAGGGTCATTTGTGGAGCAGGAGGGGTTATTTAGCGTTATTTTGAGGTTATTTATGGGTAATTTAGTGTTAATTTGTGGAGCAGGAGTTGCAGGTATATGGGTAATTAATACGCTGGTGCCACCTACGTGTTTAAAGTGTAAACAAATGAAATACAAGATGGCCGGCTCCAGCAGTGTATAAACAATGGACAAACGAAAAACCCACCGAGATGGCTGCATACATCGGAATGAGTATAGGCGTGGTTATAGAGGGGTCGGGGTAATCTATAAATTAAATATATTGGAAGGGGGTGGTGCGAACGCGAATAATTGGTAGAACAAAGATGAGTAATGGGATGTGGGGGTGAGGCATTTGGGCAATTAAGTATATTGGAAGAGGGAGTGGTGGGGTTGGATGCCTGCCGACCAAACAGTCAATAGCAATTGGCGAGGGTCAGTCGTCTGTTGGGGTGGTGCGGGGGAGTTCTTCGGAATTATAAGTTTTTTAAAATAATTTTAATGATACATTTGTTTATAATTTTAATAATCAATTTTTTGTAGTTTATAATAAACAATTTTAATAAATTTTAAATAATGGCTTTAAATTAATTAATTATTTTATAATGTTTTGGGAGTTTTTGGAATTTTTTTGGGTTTTCAAGGTTAAAGTCACCGAGGTCAAGGTCAAAAATCAAAATTAAAGGTCACCGACATCCAACATGTTGGACAAGATGGCCGCTGGGGGACCAGAATGACATAGCTTGTACCGCTCCGAGCTTCGATCCCGAATTCCGATGGACCAAACTCCCCCAAATAATTCTACTAACCAGCTAAATTACTCAAATTTATTGTGACAAACATAATAATTCTTGCCAAATCTGCATTAAAATGGTTTATTATTTTATAAATACGTTTTACATTATATGTGAACCTATGGTATATACAGGATTATTCTTAAAAACACCGACAAACACCGCCTATCTATTCATTATGAAAAATTACGTTGAAAACTAGTATGCGAGTTATAGCCTATGATTCTTCGTTAAGAAGATACGTGCATTTGAAGGTGGATCAGAAACACATGTTTATTGTGAATTTTACAGAAAGCATACGAAATGTAACAATCTCCTCCAGGATAATGTGTAAGGGAACGAATATCAACAACACCAGCAAAACCGATCGCTGACGTTAAATTATGTCATAGAGAAATTAAGTGTTGCAACCATGTTGTTGCATAAAATTAGGTGATTCCGAAGCCTAACCGGGTTTCCAATGATGGATTATTAACTAGAACGTTAAAATTAACGGAAAAGGTCATCGTGTGTTATAACGCTAAACCCCACTGTTTGCGAGGAATTCACGCATAAATGTAGCAACCATTGCATTACTACACCCGGTACGCACGCAACACTGATCGAGTGTAGCATGACATAACACATGTGGCTGGTCTCCAAATGTATTGAGCAGGCATATTCTAAGTGATAATAATGTATATTTTATTCGTAATTTACAAAATGGCACAGGGTCACGATAAAAACGAATTCGAAGATCAAACCCCATTCCTCAGTGTAGGCATAAGATTGTCACATCCCTGGCGTAATGGCATGTGTGCGTTAGGGTAATGGAACCTACAGTGATAAAGTTAGTATGGCTAAAAGGGTCTGCCCAGGGAAGCTATCTAAACACACTCTTAGGCGAACATTACTTACTTGAACCTTTAATAACCTACGGTCAAATAGAGTACATATAATTACGCATCTCATCAGTAGAGGCTGTTAGTCCTTATAGGTGTGGTTCACAGTTTTGACCTTCAACTTAAACGCACAGGTCACAGCGTCGCTGCAGGAACCGTCTGACACTCGCGAATACCCCTGGCATTTGGCGGATGGTGTCAAATGCATTAGCGATTCTCGCTATCAGGTCCTCTTCACTGTCGACGGGTGTGTCGTGCTCTGATGATTTAACATTTAACATGTCCCAAACGAAAAAAAATCTGGAGGCGTCATGTCAGGTAAAGGTGCTGGCCAGGCAATGCATCAACCTCGACCTATCCACGATCAGGATGTGCCGAATCCAGATACTGTCGCACATCCCGGCCAAAATGAACTGGGGCGCCGTCATGCTGAAACCACAAATACAATCGCACGTCAAGTGGAACATCCTCCAATAGCTCGTTAGCGTGTAATCAACGATCCGGCGGTAAACATCAGTGTTAAGTCGTGGAGGTAGACGGAATGGCCCACTGAGATGGTCGTGCACAATACCCACCCACATGTTCAGATAAATCTGCTGCTGATGGCTTCGTACACGGGTACTGTGTAGGTTACCTTCCGCCCAGTGTGGCTATTCCTGGTATTGAAAATACCGTAGGTATAAAGCACGACTCGTCCGTACACAGTATATATGTATAGAAACATTGACGCATGTTACACTCTTGTAGGTACAACCGAGCGAATTGTAGACGACGAGGATAACCGTCCGGACCTGCCGCTTGTACAGTGTGCAAACGATAAGGATGCAGTTGTTGCTCGCGAAGAACCCGTACATTGGCTGGCATCCATTGGGTGGGCAATGGCTCAGGTACGGGCGAATGGTACCTCATCGATGGAAGCGAGGGCCTCCTCTTCAGACTGTGTCGTACGCACACGTCAGCCATGTCCAGAATCCTCTTTCTGTTTGATGGCTGTCCCTGTATGCCATAGGCGCTGATCGCTGCGTCCATCTCTGCCTTATCCCTATGCTGCATCGTATACACTAGGTGCATGTCCGCTTGTTTCACTCATGTGTACCGATACATAAATAACTGTACACCTGGAATATAGCGTTAGAGGTCTTTATGCATTGTTAGCCAATTCGCGGTTTCTTCACACTTTTTTAACCAAACTTTTGAAAAATCACCCCATTGACGCGCTAGGTTGTTTCCAAAATAAAAAATTTATCACAAGTATTTTATACTTTTGTTAATATAAAAGTATCTTAGTTTTGGTACAATTGAACTTTCACTTATACTTCATCTATAAAATGTAATATTTCATTTAAAATTAATTCTAATACAAACAGGGAGAAAATAGGTGTGTTGGTAATGCCTAGTGAGTAGAGTCCTGAAAAATTTGCGGATTCATTTCGGGACAAGCTAGAATTGAAACACATGTATCTTAACGTTGCTTCTGCAATTGGTTCACGACCTATTTGACACCTCCTCCAGGACTGTGAGCCAATAGTAAACAGGCAACAAAATGCAGTCGCAATCACGACCTCTCACTGTGAAAGCAGGCAGCTAATGAGCAGTTGATATCTCCTTGAGTGTGGAAACAAAACTGGAGTCTAGCCTAAAGGTCAATGAACTCGCGAATTTTTCTGTTCTCTACTAATGAGTAATAGTTCTTCCGCAAAATGTTATTACAGTGAGTGCGTAGGAATGCGGTGCATTAGCGCTTTGGTGTAATTTTCTAGCCTTGGTTAAGCTATTTATGAATGAGGCGGATGAATATCCTGGGAGTAAAAATTTAGCAGGGCTTCAGAAAAGTGTGAAGTAACCGTGAATGACCGATAATTAGAGGGTTGAAGAATTCGTGGATTCATCTTGGGACAAGCTAGAATTTAAAGTACGTGTGTTTATATAAATTTAGCCATTGGCCCATACGTTGTTTGACACCTCCTGGAGAACGGTGTCCAATCGTCGCCTTCCACTATGACAGCAGACGACCGATGTGGAGTTAATATTGGCATATTTGTACATAAAACTGTAGAGTTTAGCCTTCAGGACATTGAACCCGCGATTTTTTCAGGACTCTACCTATACTGCTTACTATGGCCTGTGTGAGCGCCAAGCGAGTGTGTGATGTAGATGTCAAATGGACACACCAGCAGGTTTACGAACTTGTTGTACACAAGGGTATGCTAGGGTTGCCCTCCAGGCAGACGTAAAAATACAATATGAGATGCGTGTTGCTTGCACAAGTAATGAAACTGTTGCGACCTTTGTGCGTGATACTTTCGCAAACGGTGGGATTTAGCGTGACAACATGAGACGAACTTTTTCGTTAATTTTAACGTGCTCTTTAAAAATCCATAATCGGAAACCCGATTAGGCTTCGGTATGAAATAATTTTATGCGCGAACGGGGGTACAACCCTTAATTTCTCTATGGTATAATTTAATGGCAGTGATCGGTTTTGCTGTGATTTTGTATATTCGTTTAACTCAACGTTATCCTGGATGTCATTGATCCATTTCAAATTCTTTCTGTAAAATTAACAAAAAACCTGTATTTCAGCTCCACAGTTAAGGGCTCGTACTACACTTACGAAGCATAGTAGACCAAATGTCGCATATGTTTTCGACGTAAATTTTCGTGAGGAATATGCAGGAGGAGTTTTCCGGTGTTTTCAGATTCATTGTGTATATTTGTCGTATTTATATGGTATAAGAGCTCCATTTTTTTGGGCGAATCACAGATTCCCCTTAGAGAATTAATATCGCTGCAGCTTGATTTAAACTCGGGCATGGGCCGAAAACAGTTAAAACCTTGAAAGTGTCAAAAATTTAAAAGCATAATTTTGACTCTATGACTCTATGTATTCGCATTACTCTCAATACCATATCTGAAGAAGCATGACTCCAAAGAGGAAAGGAGTTGTTCCTGGAATACACTTTCTACATTATCCCTGTACTTGAAAAATATTTTGGAGGTGACTTATATGAATAATAATGCGGTATTGGGATTTATAATACGAAGTGCGATGTCTTTAAAATTCTGATCTCTCAGCTTCTGTTTCTTAATTGGTGCAGTTTTTAATGTCTACAAAGAAAATAAAACTCTTCACATTGGCCAACAATGGCTGCTCTTTACACAACAACCAGAGAGTTATGTTAATTTGTGCACATAATTCGCATCATACAATGATTCAGCCTATATAAGCTTGTTCTGCCAATGCAGACGCCGAAAACTGGCTTAGAAGATGATCGTATGTAATTATTCTCTCACGGTCATAGGTATGCGTTCGTATTACAGATAGATATTACTGATAAAATGTTTTCAATATAGCATTTTCCATTTTTTTTTTTTTTTTTACTGTTTGGAATAATAAAAAATAATTTTCGTGCTTGAAAAAACTAAATTATACTGATAACAAAAACTTTTATAAGAAAAAAATTTAAGAAAGATAATTTTTCGTGTTCGTCATGATTTTATATAAGATTTTACTATTCGTTGATAAAAACTTTATTTTATAATGTAAGAATTTGATTTTTTTTTAATTCACCAATTCCTAACTCGTATAGGTAAATTTAACTAAAATTAGCCAGTGAATTTTCTTGCTTACAGGCGTACTACTGATTAAAATCTGAATTTCCAAAACCATATGTAAATTTTATATTTATAATTTGCAGGCCCACGAAATAACCAGCCCATTTTGTGGCCGATATTCGACTGCCGGGCTTACCCGTCCGTAACGAAAATGTCCTGTATATTTTTATATATCTGTAAGGAATGATATCACAGCTGATGTATGGGCATAGAGTGTTAGGGGAGCGATAAAGGGATGGTGGGGTCACTGACGATGGAGTATCAGTTGGTATGTTGCCGTGGTGTTTTACTGTAGATGTTTATCATCAAATAACTGCACTTGTGGGGATCTGTATATACGTGAGTAAGAGTCTAATATAGGAACACTGTGTAGTGGAAAGATAAAAAGAAGGTCAGAAAATAGTGTATTCGACTAAGGACGAACCTCGGAAGATTCTGATGCCAATCCTTAGAAATTTTATTGAAATTATTTAGAATAACGATATTTAATATCTCTTAGATCAAATTTCTAAAAGCATTAAAATACTTTATTGTTAATATTATTTCTATTTGTTCTTTGAAAGTTAAATAAGTACTTGCAAATTTTTTCTACATTGAATAATTGTTCTGTATCACTATCATTGTGGTTAATGTAAGCGTAGGCCAAAGTCATTAAGATTCTAGGACACCAAATAACAAGGTCACATGTCTTATANATTTAGAATAACGATATTTAATATCTCTTAGATCAAATTTCTAAAAGCATTAAAATACTTTATTGTTAATATTATTTATATTTGTTCTTTGAAAGTTAAATAAGTACTTGCAAATTTTTTCTACATTGAATAATTGTTCTGTATCACTATCATTGTGGTTAATGTAAGCGTAGGCCAAAGTCATTAAGATTCTAGGACACCAAATAACAAGGTCACATGTCTTATGTAAGTGATTTCCGAGTTCAATGACAATCTTATAGGCTCCTTGCTGCTGAATTCCTCACGCCACATATCCTAACAAACTATAGAATTTCCAGAAATGTTCTATAGCTGTCTTCCATAAAATCTAATATTTGAGAATTTCACGGAGATACCCTGGCAAAGAAAATTTACTTTGGATAATAATCCTGATCAACTCGGTAAATTGTGATATGGTGAAAAAATATCAGAATACTAATATTCAAATTTTGGCTCACTACAAAAATTATTTGAAACACATGTGTTCATTTTATAAGTGTATCGGAGTTAAATTTGAGAATTATTCAACTTATTTTCTCGAGAGGTTACTTTCAGATTGTGTATATTATAATGTTGCAATGTTTTGTAAGTAAAATTAAATGTTGGTCAATATTAACATACTAATATTTTCACTTTTATTAAAACTTAAGTGTAATGTTAAACAACTTATCGTTTAGTATCGTCAAATAAAAGACAATTGTTACAAAAATTAGAATTTCAGTTATTTTATAAATAAGTTACTTGTTTTTAAAACATTACAATGGAATTTAACGTAATTTATTTATTTCCAAAATGAATTTTTGCCACGTCTTTATATATCCGCAGTAGCAAGAATCTCTGCGAAAAAATGTTTCACCACAAAGAAATATACATGTACATTTTTTCATATATTTAAAATTTGTAACCAAAATTCTTTGGAAATGCGAGAGCATTGAAGAATTCATACATTAGGTATAATATAAAAACGAAAAAAACTGGAAATAAATCATGTAGGTTCCTAACAGAAGAATATTTAAAGGGCAATAAGCAATTTGTCGAACGTAGTATTGACAGAAGCGAAAGTTTCTGGGGCAGCTGTTTATTTCTTACTCTTACTCATTCCGCCACCTCGTGTGCTCTCTCTCGTACCAAACTCAGTGATTGCAGTGCAGTCGGGACCGGTCATCCAGTAGGGACAGACCACTGTAGTCCGGGATCGATACCTGGTGGAGTCCCACACGCGTTTTTTATGCGAGAAACCTGGCAGATGGTATCGTTGGCTGACGGGTTTTATAGGCTTATTTGAATATACAGTAGGTTTTCCGCGGTAATGTGAACACTTTTGAAAGCCCTGCTTAAGATCTACATGTATGCGCTCTGTGTATCCTTCCGCGATATGTAAAATTAACATTGTCACGAGCCTGGTCACTTTCTTCGTGCATCGGTCAAATAAAAAAATGTATTATTTCAAAAAGTGAATATTTTATAAACGTGATAATTCTTACACTAATACGCGTTAAAAACAGGAAGCAAAATAAACCATTTCAATATTCACACACATATTTATTTAGCGTTAAAACGCGGAACTGTACTTCCACCGACGTAACAAACTTTACAGGGCACTTTTCAGTTATTGTGCCCGTTAAAATATTTATATACAGATATCGTGTAGTGACATTTTTCTAAGGTTAATTTCAAAAGTGCTCATTTAACCTTGAACAGCCTCTACCTTCCACCCTTGCATTCAACCGCCGCTCCATCTCATCACATATCGTCGGCAATTATGTATATATTAAAGCCAGTCACTTGTTTCTTATCACCCCGCCATAAGGTGCACCATCCGTAAGGTCAGCTTGATATTTTATTTTTGACCTGAATACGTTTTAAAATCAGACTAATGCATATACACTGAAGAGCCAAAAAAAACTGGTACATCTGCCTAATATCGTGTAGGCATCCCCCCTCCCCCGATCAAGCATAAATGCCGCAAGATGACGTGGCATGGACTCGACTAATGTGTGAAGGTATGCAGGAGGCAATTCACACCATGAATCCTGCAGCGCAGCCCACAAATCCAATCTGCGCCAATTTGAGAAAGGGTTGCACGTCTGTCACGTTTAATGATTCTCGTCAGTCATCGTTTGTCCCGTTCTTTCACGATCTTTATCCGGCCGCAGTGATGTCGAAGATTTGATGTTTTACCGGATTCCCGATATTCTCGGTACACTCGTGAAATGGTCGTACGCGAACATCCAAATGTTATCGCTACCTCAGAGATGCTATGTCCCATCTCTCGTGCGCCGACTATAACACCACGTTCAAACTCACTTAAATCTTGTTTGCCTGCCATTGTAGCAGAGGTAACCGATCTATCTGCCGACCGCATTGAGTTACTCTGATTGGTTCAATAGCTCTGTTATTTGCATACGCACGCCTATACAAGTTTTTTTTGGCTTTTCAGTGTAGTAGCAGGACGGAAACTGCGATGTAACGATTGCAATATGATAATTTCCGACTCTATTACTTCGTGACTAATAACACTATTTAAATAAACGTGGTATCAGTCGATCGGGTGTACGACTGCAATACAAGCATGACCTTGAGTTGGCACCGCGCATGTGTGAGGCCCGGGTTTCACGGCTACTGGCGGCAATTTGGCGTGGGCGAAAAATTCTGGGCAGTATATCTCGCGACTCCGAGGTGCCAGCACGCTTATTTTGGTGCCAAACTATATATCTCAGCCGTGTGCCCAACATTCATACCATGAATTTTTTTACAATCAAGGAGGGAAATAGAGACGTTTTCGAATGTGCAGCGAGACCACGGTGGCTGAGAGGTTAGCCTGCTCGCCTCCCACCAAGCGAACTGAGTTCAATCCCAGCCGGATCACTACCGGATTTTTGCAGGTAGGAATCGTAACGGACGATACCACTAGTCGGTGGATTTACTTGGGGATCTCCCGTTTCCCCCGCCCTTTCATTCCGGCTCTGCTCCATATTCACCTTAATCACCCTCGTCGGCTCTCAAGACCTCACTGTTAAGAGCCACCCAAATCTCTTCACTCACTGGAATGTGCAACGTTCAGGTAAGCTGAGCCTGCTACGGGCTGTGAACTGGAGACGTGATCTCGTTGTGACACACTGAGTACGCCACGTCGTGGTTTGCCGAACCACGGCGGCCCTCGGCAGCGCCTGAACCTGCCTCCCTTCTTGTGCCCGTGCACATCAGGTCTCCAGAGCCGCGTTAGCCGCAACAATTGCGTTACCGCCTCCCCATCTCACGACCACGGCGAAGTGAATTTGGGTTGCTCCCCTCATGGCCGAATGAAGTCCCTAAGGTCGTTTGTCACCCTCCTGGTACGTGGAAAATAACTAAAACAAGAGCAGCTTGCGTGGAAATCGATAAGAAGTATGCCTAAGTGCGATAAGCAGCCAGAACAAAACAATGCATATTTATAATGCTCCAAACATTTTGCCGCATAAAATTGAATTGTTCGTTTAAAAATTTAATACGGCAAAACATCAAGAGCTCCCATGAGATGAAAAAATCGGTCTCTTATTTGCATTATTCTCATTCAATGAAAGGTTGAAAACAAAATTCCCATTGGAAAGAGACGTGCGAAATAATAGCATGCTTAAGATTTCCCCAAGTATCCCTCCAGTTATTGTACAATTCATAATGACATAAATAAAATTTTGCAGTTTATTGATTCTATATAAGTAGAGGGATTATAGGCAATTTGGCACATCGGGACCTGAAACCGGAGCGTCGGAGCTGTTCGTGCTGTCATTCCGGTCGGCCACTGGCCATCTTGGATCCATGTGACCTTGACCCTGACCTTAGTCTCGGTGACCTTTAACCTTGAAAACCCAGAAAATCCAAAAAAAAATTCTAAATATTTACAAAGTTAATAAAAAATTATATTGAAAATATTACATAATTATTTCAAAATTATTCACAATTTATTTAAAAAATTATTTAAAAAATTAAATTTAAAGAGGTCTCACAAAACCCCCTCCACCTATACTCATTCCACCATCTTGGTAGACATCACAGCCACCAGCCGCCATTTTGGTTGGTGAATTCTGCAATCTCTGTAGGTGCAGTCCGCCATATTGGTAGGCATCACAGCCACCGTCCGCCATCGTGGAAGGTACAGCCATCCGCCATTATGATCCCTGCAGTCCGCCATATTGGTAGGTGCAGCCATCCACCATCTTGGTTGGTGCAGTCCACCATCTTGGTATGTGTTACAGCCACAATCCGCCATCTTAGTTTTTTCGTTTTGTCATTTGTTTATACATTACTGGAGTTTGTCTCTCACCTTCGTTCGACCGTTTTCTGGTTTTTTTTTTTAGTTTCTCATTTGTTTAACATTGCTGGTGCTGTCTCCAGCACCACGCCCAGCAAACGACTGACCCCCTCCACTCCCCTTTCCAATATATTTTATCGGCCAATTGCCCTACCCCTGATTCTTATTGGCCACCCCTTCCACTATATTTAATTGGTCCAGCAATGTTTCTCATTGGCTAATTACTCGGGTGTTATTGGAAACCTTCGTTCCGACCAATCGGCAGCCTACTTTAATCACGAGGGCGGACTTTTTTTTCCCCTTAAAAACACTTTATAAGATGCACCCCGAGCCCCCTTGGGAAAGCTGTCATTTCTTTGTCTCTATTTCAAGAGGAAAACCCAGTGACCATTTCGAAACGTGCAGGGTTTCTTACACCTGTTAAATTTATAATAGCTATGCTGTCAAGTGATGAAGAAAATAACAGCAACAGCAATGCAGAAGAAAATTGAGATAATTTATTCAGCTTATCGGCACCATATTGGCACGAGGAGCAACTTCGGCAATGCTGTCTATCAGCACGAACCCGCAACCATCAGGCAACCTGTACCAGCCCCCATTGGCCAGAAAATCCTTCAGCTTATTCTCTCACAGCTTTGCAGCGAGCCCCATCAGCTCCGACTTCGAATACAGTGATATCGAAAAAAAATGGAAGTGTCCAACGCCCGAATGTTCTCCGTTCAGGTCAGAAGACATCAGCAAGTACAGTGAAGTGAATTGTGAGTACCAATGCGTAAGATTTCGAGATGGTCGAGGCGTTCAGCAAATTCAATTTTGTGATGGTACAACTAACTGGCTATGCTGCTACGATGATTTTGAAGGCTGAAAGTAAGGGACACATTAATGTGAGAATATAAAAACTGTTATATTTACAATTTATGCCCTAACTTCATGCTTCCTTGTTCGCTGGAGGAGTTGGTAAAACCAAATCGTGATGTCCACGTATGTGAGGCAAGAATGTACGAAAGTGTACTATACGAACTTTTCCGAAAAAGGTAAAAATAAATATGTATGCAAATGGCAGGATAAATGTGATGGACATAACCATGTTGTGAAAAGGCAAGGTTTCCCAGACTTGGACCACCACCTGCACGCCTTTTGCATGTGAAGTGCACCTATGCTCAAGGCCGAGATCTTCCACCAAGTCTTCTCGCAAAGGTGGAGCGTGTCCTGGTGATATATTCATTCCCGAGAAAAAATCTGCAACTACACATCATCTACTCCACAGCGTGACCTACATGGACCAGCTGGTTGTTACCATAACTGTGGAGCGGTGTGACGAAAATGTTCATTTCCTCCTTGAAAGTAGCATCTTCGATGGTAATACTCTTGAATTATCAGTGCGAGACTGTGACAGTGACGAGTGTGCAGTTGATTTGTGCCATCCACAAACGAAATTTCCCACAAACATCGGAAGTATGAAAAAAGGAATTGTGGGCGAACGACTTTCAAGCAAGTACGACAGGGAAAATTGCGAATTTAATAATGAAATTTAAAATGATAAACTTTTTAAAGTATGCTCTGAACAATGTGATGGCACTTGGCACAGTTTGGAGGTTACAACACCGCCGGACCCATGGCCAGATGTGTTCATGTGTGCGTGTGCATATTAGCTTTGCTCTGTCATTAGAAAAACCCAGGTAATCAAAACCTCCCATTCTTCTCGTAATTTTTTAAATTAACGAAACACTCATGTTCTACAGTGTGAAAAAAATATTTACGTATCTGATCAGAAGCTTTGATTGAATAAAGTATGTTTTATGCACATTATTAAGTACAAATAAATCTATACGTATTTAATTATCTCATAATTTTTTTGTTGTTTGCCAACCTTTTGCATTAGGTCAGTAAATATGTTAATCATGTAAAATATTTTCTCCTATGAGTTTTGTAAGTATTAAATATATTTATATATTGCTTAATACCTTGTTCCATTTGATGTGCAAATATTATGTATTTATATATAGAATTAAATTTTCTTACAAGTTTTTTTTTTGGAATTATGAAGTAAAATAAATAATTTTGTTACGAGTATTTGTGTAATATTTTCATTCGTATTAAAATCATTTTAAAATGATGTGAGTGTTTTGATTGCTGCTACATGCAAGCAATACAGAGGAGAGAGAGAGAGAGAGAGAGAGAGAGACAGGTAGAGGCTGGCGGCGTTCTTGTATGACATGTCAGAATGAAGGTCGTCACGCGATCACATCTCCTCCGTCAGCATACTCCCCTTACATCTTCACACTCACGAGAGGTAGTTAATGTAGGTCAGTAGTGGTAACATTGTGCCGTACATATTTTTTAAAACGAATACCCTTCTTAAAAATGTTATTTTCTAAATATTTCAAAGAAAATATATTTTTTTATATAGTAAAACAAAAAAAAGTTATTAATGTGCAGCAAATTTTAGAGTAAATGTTTTATTATTGTAGGTAAATAAGTCAAGCATAATTACTATGTAATAGGTGGCACTGTTATGAAAAGCAAGCGCAATAAGTATTTATACCAAAGAAAGAAAAAATAATTATGTTGTTTACATGGAGAAAAATAAACTACTGAAAACACACAGTTAGAAGTAAAATAACATTTTGCTATATTTAGCTCAAAAATCACAGAAACATATTACGCCAAAAAATTATGTTAAAATGCTTGGTACGCAAGTATAGGAGCAAAAAAATGTGTCCCCTTAAAATGACATTTTTACATCTCTATAAATATCTTATGTAGCTGCAGACTCTAGGATGGTAGAAAACCTAGCACAAATCCATCCATGTAACATTTCACGTCCGTAAGAACACGCGTGCAGTTAGTCAGTTCGAGGTGTAAATCGGCCACATAGTTATGAAATGCGCGTAAATCACTTTCAAAATTATTTAAACACTGGTGAACATTATCCCCATCAAAGCGATGGGAGGGTGGGTTAGCATCGAGAGGCAGTGGAGACCACAAATCTTCGCAGTAACGGCATATTTAAGCATTTGTGTAAGCAATATCAGAGACCGGAGAGTACCGTACTGACACGGATGAGTCCGTAACACCGTTGGAAGATATAGTCTCTATTGTTTGTACATGTAATCCATTTTCCAGCTGTGGTATGTTGCCAGCTTCCAGCAGCAGGGAAACTTCAGTTAAGTTGTCACATGTAGCCAACTCATCTGTCTGGAAGCCGTGAAAGGGCGGCGTCTGGGAACCATGGAAGGGTGGAGTCTGAGTGCTCCGGAAGGGTGCTGCCTGGGTGCTCCGGAAGGATGTTTGTCTGGGCGCACCGGAGGGATGTCTCCATCGCGATGCCGACTGTTGCTATAAATGCAGCACCAGATTCTAACATGTTATCCGATGGTGCAGCGTCGCATCGCCCTGAGGCGAATAATTCCGCCACATTAATAAGGGGAGTCTCGTCACTGCCAGACCAGAAATCAATCGATGACATTACGAAGATGGCTTCTAATTTCCTTAAAGTAGCCACAGCACGATGTCTTCAATACCAATATAACTATGGCGCATCAATGCCCAAATTAAAGCTTATAAGCGAGTACCCATCCCCATCCTGTAATGCTCTGCATACTCCCACCACAGCCTTCCTCCCATTTCTCGTGTGTCTGTATACCGGCGAATAAAATAAATTTTACTTTATATACAATTTTATTGCTAGGTGGGCAGGACCCTTTAATAAGTTAATATTATAATTGTATTTATATGTATACCATTTAAGTATTAATATTTTACCAACTAAATTCTGTCAATGCCCAATAAAAAAGTAATGGAGTAGGCGAATAACCAAAGGCTAATAAATAGAGCGGGATTTTTTCCCTGCCATAAAAGATACGTTGTAGCTCCCAGGATCGGCTTGGAGAGGATACCAGCAGAACTGCGCTGGATATCAGCTCTGGTTTCTATCCGGGAGAACAGTTAATCATGGACGAGATCGAAAATGCAACTAGCCACCGGGAAACTCGTATTGAACCCAGCAAGGCAATATTTTGATCGGCTTGCGACGCGTGTGCGACAGGGTACGTCCGAGCAGACATGGAGAACTACTCCACGCAAGGCAATATTTTGATCGGCTTGCGACGCGTGTGCGACAGGGTACGTCCGAGCAGACATGGAGAACTACTCCCAGCAAGGCAATATTTTGATCGGCTTGCGACGCGTGTGCGACAGGGTACGTCCGAGCAGACATGGAGAACTACTCCACGCAAGGCAATATTTTGATCGGCTTGCGACGCGTGTGCGACAGGGTACGTCCGAGCAGACATGGAGAACTACTCCACGCAAGGCAATATTTTGATCGGCTTGCGACGCGTGTGCGACAGGGTACGTCCGAGCAGACATGGAGAACTACTCCACGCAAGGCAATATTTTGATCGGCTTGCGACGCGTGTGCGACAGGGTACGTCCGAGCAGACATGGAGAACTACTCCACGCAAGGCAATATTTTGATCGGCTTGCGACGCGTGTGCGACAGGGTACGTCCGAGCAGACATGGAGAACTACTCCACGCAAGGCAATATTTTGATCGGTTTGCGACGCGTGTGCGACAGGGTACGTCCGAGCAGACATGGAGAACTACTCCACGCAAGTTTTTCCTGTTTCCTTCGCCCGCTCAATGTCCGTATACGTTCGTGGCAAGGGTCCCCCTTGCTCCTTCGGTACTGCATGTTCTCGCGAGCCAACCATTTAAATAAAAATGTCACTTATATCTATTTTCTCAACACTTTATTTATTTGGCAAATAATTGAACGTCTTATTTAAAACAGAAAAGGTTTAAAGTATAAATACACAGATAAATCATTTTTACACTGGTATATTTTATTTCCACACATAAAAAAAATATAACTACATGTAAAATTCGAGTCTTTAAAAATTGTATGTACGAGACAAAACATGTTGGTAAAAAATTATTAGCAGTCTTTGATGTTCGATGTGACACAGTAGAATGGGAATGTTCAAAGTGTCTTCTTCCAACTTAAGGTCGGTCGTGGACGAACCTGTGTTGGCAGCAGCAGGTTATGTCGCATGTGGACGTTTACATGGGCATGCTTCATATTTCGATGCAGTTTCTCCAGAATTGTTATGCATCGTCGTGTTAACACGGTGGATGTGGCACGACCTTCGATGCTCAGTTGGGGCCGTCTCAGTCGAAGCCTCGCTGGTATTATTTTGCCGCCGTATGCAGACCTGGGTGAAGCAGTCAGGGGCGTGAATTTTGGTGGTTGTAGGAGGAGGGTTGACCTTGCCTCAACTCGAAGTTGCTGCAAATTCCATAACCTGGTCCACGGTTACTGGAAGAGTCGTATCCCGTTTCATGTGATGGACCACGAAATTTCCAGGAGTACAGCAAGTTATTAACTGTTGAGTAGGCACGCAATCACCTGGAGTCACTGAATGTAACCAGTGGTCCCATCCATCAATATTGCTTCGTATGTATGTAGTGATCCAGACTCCAAGAACGAATAGGTGATTTTAAAGTCGTCCGGATATGAAAAGACGTACAGGTTCTCTGGATGAAATGACGTCATCTTGCTCCCACGGTGACTCGTGCTCGACTTGGCGATTAATTTATTTTCGTTTCCATTTTTTTACATAATTTTTTTTTTCGCATTGTGGAATGATGTCATCTATACACGTGACTGTAACGTGATCAGGTGTCTTCGTATTTCACACAGCATAAGATCGCGCATAGGACTTGCAGCCAGTGTTTCTGCAACTATTAAAGATAATTTTTCATCTACACCAGCACATAACTGTATTTTTTTCCGACTCTGCATCGTGCGAAATAACATCTGCAAGCTCTTCTCAAATGCTGGCCACCATACCAAAAAAAAAAATATTTATGCTGCGATATATATAACCATATTTATATTTCTGTGAAATGAGCATGCCACTCGTAAAGTAACTGGGCATTTTTTCAAAGCGTTCACCGAAGAACTTATAATCTGTGTCAAGTAAGTGTTATAATATCATACATCGTACACTCAGAGAATTGGGCAATGCTAGCAATGATACTGAAACAGTTTTAATTTGGGGGCGTACGGTTGAGACTCAAGTCAAAGAAACTGAAAACCACAATATAAACGCCTGCTGGAAATTGTCGAGGGAAGAGAAAGGGTATTCGAGAATATCTGATTATGGAAGCACCTACTCTCCATTTAATATATGCAATTAATCATATTTCAAATATGTGAAAGTAATTATTTTACGCAAATATGGTTTCGCCACGATGTGGTCACACGAAATCTGTTGTGAGTCGTCCATAACTTTTGAGTCCAGATTTGGCAGAATGAAGACACAAATACATTTCTCACTGTTCTGAACTTATGTAGAACGAGTTAATTTTCTTTTGCACTCTTCGTTTATATACGTTTAAATTCGCGCAAAAAATTATCTGAAGTTAAATACAACACTAGTTATTTAGTATCTAATTACAAAATGAAATGTATTTACGAGGTACTTTTGAAGGATTACGCCATGAGATGAGGTGTAGATATACGAGAACAGCCTTGTACTTGAGGGAGTAGGAGTTGAGTTCAGAGATTAGGGCGGCTCTTAACAATGAGGTCTTGAGAGACTATGAGGAAGAAATGAGGTGAGAATGGAGTAGCGCCGAAATTTAAGGGCGGGGGAAAAAAGGAGATCCTCGAGAAAACCCGACGATCAGCGGCATCGTCCGGCGCGATTCCCACTTGCGAAAATCCGGGAGTGTTCCGGCTGAGGATTGAATCCGGTTCGCCTTGGTGGGAGGCGAGCAGTTCACCGCTCAGCCACTGCGGCCATGGGGGTATGAGTTACTCATTTTAAGGAGACTTAATAAGACAAAATAATTTCTACTACAGCATGTCAGAAAATTAATTTGGTATTAAGATTTTGGGCACTTAAATATTTTTGTGAGTAACAGTTGCTATGTTTCACCACCCAAAATATTGTGGAAGGGGATACAACATAGCATTAGTACTCTCCTTTATGCAGCACTGAGTGCCAGCTGAAACGAGCAAACAAGTAAAATTTCGAAAAATTATCATGATCAAATGGTGTATATAATGGCTAAATTTTTTTTAATAGTTAAGAATTGCATCCCAGATAAAAAAATAAAAGCTAAAACTTAACTGAATGTTAAGAAATAAGAGGCGATAAAAAGTTTAAATCATATTCTCCTTTTTGCCGTAAACAAAGGTTAATGTTTAAACAAATAACTAATGTTGTTTGTAACTGCATTGAAGGCTCAAAACAGTAATTGACCATTATAAATACCAAGACATGTTTGCAATTTTTTTAATAAATACTGTAGGTGTATGACACACAATATGTGGATACTTTGGTTAGCTGATACGTGTGGACGTCAAAGGTGAGGAGGAAGAGAAAGGAGTGAAAGAAATAAGGAAAGAAACGCCGATTTCATTAGCTTTGGCTCTGCAGAGCAACGTGAAAGGAGAAAAGGACGGTGGAAAAGCGAGGGAATATTTCCCTTTGGTTGTTACAGGATGGAACAGAAGGGGCATGCCGAGTCCAGATAATGAAATTATATGACTTGAGATAACAAAAAATGGGGTGTGGGAGGGGGTTGAATTGTGGGAAGAAGCGGCACATAACGAACATTGACAGTTACATTCCGCAATGCCCAACTTCGTAGGGGAGTGTGGAGAGCGAAATAAGAATGAAAGGAAACGCATTATTGTTTAAGTATATATCGTTAATTTCTGCAAAACATGTCAAAGTATGAAATATAGTATAAAACTATGAAGTACTTTAGAAGGTGTTTATTTACTAAAAATAATCTTCTGAAATATATTTCGACGCTTAATGCCATAAGCCAATCGGGGAATCTTATTTGGCAGATTAGACACGTTCCACACAAATTTTCTGCGTAACAAATAATTATGCTTTTTCTTAGCAACCCTCATATATTGTACGGATAATTTTTGTACTGAAGTTTCCACGCGACAGTTGATATTAAAAACTAAAACAAAAGAAATATCAAACTGTAATGGAACTGTTTTTATCATAAGCTGAAACACTGATTCATCAGTTGAACTCACTTAACTGCTTTGGTGTGGAAGGGGAGGGGGGCAGACTTTTCGTTTAAATGCAAAATTTTAGAATGAAATAGACTTGCACAAGAGGGAAAAAGGTAAAATGGAAGAAATAAGCTTAAATAATTGTATGCAAGAAGAGCTCTTAAAATCTCAGTAATGCAAAGACACCCTGGTTGTCAGAAAAGAAATAAATTATGGTATTTTATGTTCAACTTTCATAAAAGTGCTACGCTTCAAATAAAACTACCAATTTTTAATATGTACTTTTTGATTATCGACTAAGTTTATAAAATTTAATCTCCTTTAAACTAAAACTGTTCCAATTTCAAACTGAATTAAATGTATTCGAAATGTTAACATATATTGCACTAGTAATGAACTGTTTTAAAATCATTCAGCATCAATTAATTCTGAAGCTTATGAAAAAATTTATTCGTGTTATTTTGCAATTTTGCGTTGTACACAGTAATCAATGTTATGTCTTCCTCGTGTTGTGTCACACAGCTCAACTCTGGATATGACACAATCATTTGAAGAGTAATATTGTGTGGAAAAACAGAAAATGGGAGGGAGATAACACTCCCCTGGTGGTGTGGCAGTGATACACAATACTCATAATGTCAATAATATGGCGTTACATAACCACTTTAACCATTCTTCGGGTGCAATCTATCTGAGAGATACAGATAATATAGCTGGTTTAGTTGCGTTTAGTGGTCTGTGTGTGTTTCCTCCTTCTTAGAACTTCCGTACCGATTAGTGGTGTACTGATCTAGGGCCTGCTTACATGCAGTTTTCTGTGGTTTTGTTGTATCTGTGAGGTACATTGCGCCTATGTGTGCAAAACTGTTTGTATCTGTAAAATACAATGTGATTTTTCGAGCACGCCCCTCTGTAACGTTTTCTATCGAGATCACATATTTACTGTGTATAATGCCTAACACAAGACGTAATTTTTTTTATATGACTGAATATGTAATTAGAAAGCTATCGTGGATATGTTGTTTCCAGGAAGAGAGGGCGATGGTAATGTTGAGTATGGAATTGATACATATATCAAAGATTCACATAGCGATACTGACAAAGAAGCGGAAAGTAATGTACACTGATAATTTTTTTCAGTATACTTGCTAAACTGTAATATAAGTGTTTAACCTATACATAAACCTATACATCATAGTATGAAAAAAACATACCAGACTTCAGGCTATAAATATAGACATGTTACTACATACATTTCACCGTTTCCTGATTAAATGTAGGGAATTTACCTTGCATGCATGGGAAAAAATTGTTACCATGCGTGCCTTCTCAGTACGGGTATACAATGGTGTGATAAAATTAAGAAAGCTTTCTTAAAGTGGTATCACCATTTTTACATTAGGAAAGGCGAGGCCACCAAGTGGAAGAAAAATAGTTCCGTACAGAACAGAATATTATAGCAGAATATACTCACTGGCCTACCAGGAATAAAGAATAAATAAAGCCAAAGCAGCAAAAACGGCATTCGAATCGCAGATATTCTTTATAAAATACTATATATCACTGACCAGTATCCAGACTGGCACGTTGAAGCAGTTGCCAATAATCACTGTCAAGAAAGTGAATCAAAATGCACAGACAAATATGAAATAAAGGCTCTCATAAAACTTCTTTATTTAACAGGAGCTCTCCGCAGCAATCGGCGAAGTTTAGAAAAGATTGTCCTGCTCAAATAGAGATGGCGTTTAAAAATTTCATCTAATGATGAGTTTAAAAAGTTTTAAATATCTGCTTTTGTGCAACATATTTGATTACAAAATAACATACGAAGAGAGAATACAGTGCTGCTGATATAAGAGAAGTTGTAAATTTTTTGTGAAAAATGTTAACAGACTTCAGGAGAAGATGTGAGATGTGATTTGAGGTGTTCTGGCAAACCTAACAATTTTTCCTCGGTTTTTGCCAAAATGTACTATCCCTTTAATCTTGAGATATATGTAAGGAAACAGCCCGAAGGGCCATATTGCATAAGCAATAAACGCATAAGCAAAAAACCATTGGAGGCTGTGAAAATACTTGCACAACCAGTTTACAAGAGTGAACAAAACGTAACTTATCGGTTACAAAAAGAGAAATTATCTTCAGCTGGAACTCTGAGAAATATCAACACATAAATATCACAAGAATTTGTTTCAGTCTAGGGAAGACCAAGATCACCCGAATTTTTTTTTATTTAAAGAAGAAGCAACAATTTTTCTTATTTTCCAAAGAATTACAAAAATGAGATAATGATCTCCAGCTTGCATTTTCATGAGGCCATCGACTAAGTTCAGAAAAAAGCCAAAATAAAAACAAATTAAAATCTAACTAGGTATTTTTTTGACATTGTTGATCAATTCTGCAAGAGATTGTCATCGATGACGAACGGCAAATTTTTTCTACTCAATATATGCTGCATGAACGCTCAAATAATATTTATGGGAAGTGAGAATGATGTTAAGAGGAGTAAGTGAATTTTTTTAACAACTTTCTCAGAATTTATGGAATGACAGCTTGCTCAAGAAAGTGTTCACACGAAAAAAATGTCAAGGTCCACTTCAACAAATTCTCCAGACGCAATGACCACTACCTAAATAAACTTGAACAACTTCTAAGAACAACTGGGAAAAAATGCAACCACTGCAGATCTTTCTCATCTGAAAAAAGAAAGATTCAAAATATTACTGTATACATTTTGGCATATAAATTAGCTTAGAGCATGCTGTTTTGATTTGTCTGTTGCAGTACAAAAACTCTTGGGCTAACAACAAAGGTAGTCAACAAGAGTTACAAAATTATGAATTATGTTGCCATTGCCTCATATTTTCGTAATGTGATGGTATAAGTTTCTGTAAAATTTGTGACGGAAAACCTTGCTTGGCGTCATGATTTGTAAAAACATTACTGAATATTTGGGTTGACGAAGATAACATTACTCTAAAGGTTGACCTCGTTTATTTCTTACTTAGATGTTATACACTGAAGAGCCAAAAAAACTGGTATAGGCGTGCGTATGCAAATAACAGAGGTTTGGAACCAATCAGAGTAACGCGATGCGGTCAGCAGCTAGATCAGTTACTGTTGCTACAATGGCAGGTTATCAAGATTTAAGTGAGTTTGAATGTGTTATTATAGTCGGCGCACGAGAGATGGGACATAGCATCTCCGAGGTAGCGATAACATTTGGATGTTCGCGTACAACCATTTCACGAGTGTACCGTGAATATCGGGATTCCGGTAAAACATTACATCTTCGACATCGCTGCGGCCGGAAAAAGATCGTGAAAGAACGGGACAAACGACGACTGACGAGAATCATTAAACGTTAAAGATGTGCAACCCTTTCTTTAAAATATGCGCAGATTGGATTTGTGGACTGCCCTGCAGGATTCATGGTGTGAATTGCCTCCTGCATACCTTCAGACATTAGTCGAGTCCATGCCAGGTCGTCTTGCGGCATTTCTGCNGGGGGGGGGGGGAGGTGCCTACACGATATTAGGCAGATGTACCAGTTTTTTTGGCTCTTCAGTGTATGATAAAACATTACAATAAATTTAATAATATCGACAATTTTATTATTTTACGAAAATTGAAAATCAATTTATCACAACGTGTTTTAAGAAACTTTGTAAAATATTGCGCCAGATATTACAATCAAAGCATAAATGAATTGACAGCTTTAGCAAGCTCGTAAGGTTTACAGAACCTATCAAATTTCAGAAAATATATTTTAACCAGTGTTTTTTTATTTTAGTTAGAACTGGCGAAATAATATTGGAAAATAGACGAAATACTAAAAGTACTTTTTTGAAACCAAAATAATATAACATCCTCTTACGATGAAACAAATAATACCATATCTAAACATGAAAATGAGTGATTGAAATTAGTGAAGATATTCGGGTGATTCTTAACATTGAGGTCTTGTGAGCCTTTGAGGGTGATTATAGTGAGTATGGAGCAGCACCGGAATTAAGGAGCAGAAAAAACGGTAGATCCCCGAGAAAACCCATCGACCACCGACATCGTCCGGTACGATTTCCACTTGCGAAAACCCGGAGTGAACCGGCCGGGAATTGAACCCAGTTTGCCTTGGTGGGGGAGAGCAGTCTAGCCACTCAACCACCTTGGCTCCTCAGGAAAATGAGTTGTGTCCTAATTATTTTACATTAGTTCTGTATTTCTTGTTATATACTTTGAAATAAAATATTTGCATTAATAGTGGAGTGCAGTGAAGGGGTTTGGGCGGCTCTGAACATTGGAGTCTTGAAAGCCGAAGATAGTGAAGTGAGGTGGGTCTGGAGCAGCGTCGGAAGGCAAGAGTCGGAGAAACAGGAGTGCCCCGAATAAAATCCGCTGTCCAGCGGCATCGTCCGCCATGTTTCCGAAATGCGAGAAGTTGGGTGATCACGACAGGAATCGTACCCGGTTCACCTTAGTGGGAGACGAGTATAATCTGACCTTAACAACACCGCGACCCCACTCTGATAAAGCATTTTAATTATTTTTTTTTGCAATTTTTTAAATTTTATTAAAGGATATATTTTAATAATGGAATGTGGTGATGATGAGAAATATATAAAATAATTTACAGTAGCAATAAATTTAACATCTGTATTAGGTTGTCTAATTTCCACCAAACCAAAGGCGAAAGCCTTAACTTCGCCCCCAATAAAGAAATAATAATGATAAATTTCCCGAAATATTTATCACCTCTCCTATTGTTTGTTACCGGTATTAATGTTTATTATTATTTCTTTATAATTTTTAAAACGAATCGGTAGGGATCAGAGCAATCATATTTACTACAATGCTACATTTTAATAGATTTAGACACCACAAATTTATATACCAAATTCGGTAGGAATCGGAAAAGTTATTACCAAGATAGTATTTTTTAGATTCATATTTCGGTTACAGAAAGCGTAGCCTGCAGATCACTTACCATTTATCTCCCCCTTCTGGCTTTATTTTTTCTAGCTGGTTTTAAGTGCTTTGTATAGCAGGAGTTTATCAAACGAAGATGTGCATTCCATTACATATTGGTTTGCTTGTATCAATTAGGGCTGATGACGAGACTCGGGTAATTGAGTATCCGGGAATCTGTTACCCGGGAGGGGCCCCCGTAGCGAAAATACCCAGGTACCCGTTAGTTCGGGTACAGGTACCTGAAACCGCCAGTACTCGAGTACCCGTTACGCATAATGCGTCGTGCCCGATGCATCGGGTACCCGGTGAGAAGGTGTTTGCGTATATTTCCGGCGATGCTGTAAGTTCCCGTGTTCCGTTGCTGCCCCATTCCAGCAGCTTCCTCTGCGTTCGTAGTAGTGGCATGAACTGTCACTCGGGTCGCTTCAACAAATACTTTTTCTAGTGAAAGTAGGGGAAACTCCAGTGATTAGGGGTCTTCTTGATAACCACTTCTGTTCGAATGTAAGGGACAGTGACACGACATCAACATTCAAAACCTCTATATTGATATCCCTTTCTTCTCGGTTTCAGATGGACGTAAATATGCCCAAGATAGTTATTTCACAGCATGTTGCTTCATTTCTTGGTCCCCAATGTAAGGAATTGCGCGCTAAGGACGATACAGCAGCAGTTGTGATCCGATAATATGTTCGCCAGATGGTAACTGGTTTTCCACACATCCAATGGAAGACCTGCGTAGAGACCAATCAGGTGATAAGGAGCCGGATTTTGACCGTATTATTTGCAACACCAAAACAGAGATCGGATGGCACGTCCCAGTTTGAACACTACCCCAGCGAACCTCCGGTTGGACATCAAGTAGACCCTTGTGAATGATGGAAAGTGCGCGAAAAGTCCTAATCCGTGTTAGTTATTCTAGCAAAACTAATGTCCAGCATCTTTCGCTAGTTCCGAGAGAACCTTTTCGACTGCAAGCAATACAGTTACTTATAAACGTAGTTCTCTGTGCCCAGATAACGTTAATTTACTTGTATTTTTACACACTAACTGAACTTTCCGAAACCCTTAAATTGTAGACCTCAATAATGTACTTCCTGTGTTCTTTTTGTTGAAGCAAATGTGTAACATAAATTTGGTTTGTTTGTTTAGAGATAGTTGAGGAAACGTCACCGATACTTTTCAACAGACCCTCCCCCCCTCTCTCCCAATTGGTTTGAATGATTATTCACCAATTGTGCTTTATTTTTATCACAAACAGGCCTTACGGTGTATTTGTAAGTTTCATTGAAGTTCCATTTATGTTCATGTGAGTAAAATACTAATCGAATAACGTCTGAGTATTATATAAGTATTTAAACTAATTTATGGATACATGCCTGTTTCCCACTAGGAAAATCTTCCCTGTTCACTTTTGCAAATATGTAAGAATTAGATCTAAACAAATTATTGTACATTTGTATTCATGTGCGATTTACAGTATATATATTATCATGGCCATTTTATACGGAACAACCTATTTGACTTTATAATAGAACTGTTCAGGTAGAACGTACAATTCTGAGTAACTAGTAGGTATTCGGTTTCTTCGATCTTACAATACAAATTACATAATTGCAAGGAACGGGTACCCGGGTAATACTCTAAATGTGAACGGGTTCCCGCTTCTGTGTACTCGGGTACCCGAGTACCCGGATATTACCCGAAGACACCGGGTAGTGCTTGGGTACCCGGATACTCGAATATTCAGATATCACTAGGCCTAAAATCAACACCATCCATGAGAAAAAAGGAATTGGCACACCATTTGTGTATGAAAAATGTGACCCTCCAGAGCTTCTTCTGAATCACTTCATATAGAGTGAGTGTTGCCTATGTCGCAGGCATAACACATTCCCTATTTACAACATTAAAAATCAATTTTTCGAAAATCGTGGGGTATAGCGTAATAACACAAGGCAATATATATATATATATATATATATATATATTTTTTTTTTTATTTTTTTTTTTTTTCCCTAAATTAACCACACTGCTTACGTCAGAAGCTAAACCCTTGCATATTATGAAGGGTCTGATTTTTCCATGCAAAAATGGGGTACAGACCCTTATTTTCTCATGGATGGGTTGACATCGGCAAACCAATTTATAATGGATTGCACATCTTTGCTTGATAACACATTTAAAAAAACTCTGACATTAAGCTGAGATACTGTATGTTCTATTTGCATGGGTTCTAACACCACTTGTAAGGGCATGTACACATTTTAGAAAAGGCCTCTATATAGTTCGTTTATATATATATATATATATATATATATATATATATATATATATATATATATATAAAACTAGCGAACTGGCCCGGCTTCGCCCGGTAACAATATAGTTTTTGCGATAGTTAGAAATACAGAAGGTGGTCTGTGGGTCATCCTTAAGAGATAAACATATGCTATCGCGAACAGTTCCGTAGACTATTTTGAGAGCTGCAATTCTGTAGTTCATTAATGTAATGTATATATTATGGTTTAGTCAGCGCAAGCCATGTAAGTGCCCTAGAGGTTTTTTTACGACTTGATTACAAACGGTTTGACATTTCTCTACTATCCTTCCATTAAATATAATTGTGTTATACACCAAAATCTTTCTCAAGAAATTCCCTAAATTATGTTGCAAACCGCATCAAAATCTATCAAGTAGTTTAGAAGTACTAGGTTTGTGTACGGACAGACGTGGATTAGCGACTTGGTTTTATAATATTTTGAGATATACGAAATTTTTTTTAAGGAATCATCTGCCAGAATTAGTCGGTTATTTTTAGAAACACGTGTGTGCGTGTTTTTGGTGTGATATATATATATATAAAACTTGGTACAACAACTACATCACTCAGTTTTCCCAAGTTTCGAGTTATCTACGTTACAGCATCTTTCTTGAATTTTTTTCCCAGATCTATAACAAGATATATCATAGGACGTATTGTTTCAACACAATTTACATCTCAACAAATAGGTATAAGTTTAACACAAGGGTAATTTTTCATATTACAAGTAGATATCTCGAATTACCCAGTTGTGTAACCTTTACTGCTAAGCGATTTCTCATGCTACAAGCAAATACCTTGAGTTGCCCACTTGTATATATTTTACTGCAAAGAGATTACTCATGCTACAAGTATATATTGTGAGTCACCCAGTTGTGTAGTATTATTGTCCTGCAATTATGACCATCTGATTTACCTGCCTACCAATAGTGTCTAACTTTGTAACAAGTGACGTAGATATGCGTTACTTAAAAATTTACTGTAATTTTTAAATACAAAAATTTTTCATGAATAAAACATTTAAGAATATTAAAATATTTCACACATTATTGTGTATCTAACACGTTCGGCTTGCATGTTTATGTAAAAACGTGTGTAACGACCTTGTATACGTAAAGGTTTAACTGACGTAGCAATGAAAAAAAGAACAAAAGAAAATACAGGCGAAGAAGATAAAAGGGCCTACTTCTATTGAACTTTTGAACAGGATAAAGCATCACATTGGAAGTTTTGCAGTTGTTGACTCCCACTATTGTTGCTCTGGGTCAAAAAGAAAATACTTTGCTGAGTACAACCTCAGTTTCCACACCCCCCCCCCCCCCCCCCNATATCCATTGCCTACATATTCCTGGAGTCGATAAAGATTCAATGAAAATCAACTACGACTCACATATTTTGGCAAAAGAAAGAGCTCGCGCAGAGAAGAAGCACAACAAAGAGCGACCCCAGAACTCTGATGGAACCTTAGTAAGCTGCAACTTTGATCTATGGCAAGTTTGGTTATCTACCACCGATCCTACAAACAATGCACCGTTTTAAAAGGAACGTTTAAAATCTTTTAATTTCGTTACATAGGACGTAAATTCAAAGCAACGGGACTGCTACATGTGGACGGAAGTAGAGGAAAATGTGGAAGCTGTGAGATAGCAAACTGTCAGTGCCAATATTTCAAATCTTTTCCTGCAGTTGTAACTCACATTTCCTGTATCAGTGATCGTTGTGGTGGATAAATCTTAAACAAATCTGTTTCTGCTATGTGCCAAACCGCTGTTTTATAAATTACCCAACCTAGAAACCACAGATTTGTAATAAATTGTGGTTGGTCATAGTGAAATGGAATGCGACTCAATGCATTCAGCCATCACTACAGAACAAAAATATTCACAAATGTTAACTGGCTTGCCGACTGTCAGAATGTGTGCTGACAACATTTCTCAAAACAACGCCCGTTTGTTATGCAATTCAAAGAAGATTTTTATGGAAGATTTTAGAGCTGCAACATGAAATAAAGATGCTTAAAATATTCCTTATTGTTAAATACCAGACCTAAGTACGCATCTGTCTTTCATATATCAAAAGAAATACACGATGATTTGACTTCTCTGTTCAAGTCATTTTCTCCAGTTCTTGGACCAGAATAAAGGCTGTTTTACAAAAACCTTCCCCGTCAAGGAGACGCTAAACATCGGGGCACTTTAAACCTAGCATCATCACCAGAGCGTGAGTAAGAAACTATGGTCTGGTTAATTTATGAAACTTTCTGTTGTTTTCCCTTATATTATAATTTAAGCATATAGGTAAGGTTTAAAATAGTAAACGATTACTGTAATAGCAATATTTTTCCAAAATCAAATATGTAAATAACTTTATTCAGGCAGATTTATGGACTAATGCAACAAGTATATATCCTTTATTTTAACATTTAATATCCAATATTAGATTATTATTCATAACTTTATCAAAATTAAATTTTAATTTACACTATTTAAATGCACAACTTCAGACTTTTTGTAAAAGTTAAGTAAGTGGGAAAGCAATTGTGATCAATGAAATTTTTTAACTACTCTCCTGTAAAAAGGCAATTATTGAGTGATCTTGTTGTGGTACTAAGGGCACTGTATATATTAATAAACACACATATATAAAAAAAAATATATATATACACCAGGTGAGTGGCCCGCGCCTATTTTTCCGTTTCTATGCAACCCACACACAATACTACCCATTGNTATTAGTTAAGTAAGTGGGAAAGCAATTGTGATCAATGAAATTTTTTAACTACTCTCCTGTAAAAAGGCAATTATTGAGTGATCTTGTTGTGGTACTAAGGGCACTGTATATATTAATAAACACACATATATAAAAAAATATATATATATACACCAGGTGAGTGGCCCGCGCCTATTTTTCCGTTTCTATGCAACCCACACACAATACTACCCATTGAACAAAACATATCCTCCGCTGTGAAATAATTGTCTCTTGTGTAGTCGAGTTCAGTGCCGTTTACGTACATGTCGTCTCTTAGCTCAACATTTTACGCCGTTGTCAGCCTGCACCAATCAGCGGCGCGAAGATAGAGAATCTCTACGAAACAGCATGTGCACGTTGATTTATTTTCGTCAATACAGGAAGCGGTGACTGTATATTTATGTCACATGAAGAGAAACAATGGCCCGAAGCGAGGTAGATGTGTGTTACTAAGGAAGTAATCGTCACGTACTAACGTATTCGGTATACATGGCAGTAATCAGTTTCAACACAATAAAGGAATGTGCATTCTCTGAATCGTGACTGCTTCTCAACGTATTGCTGACATAACACCATCCGTTCACCACGTGCTGTACTGGCAACGAATCAACGCGCACGTGGTGTTCGAATACCATTGATGTTTTGTTCGATGGGTAGTATTGTGTGCAGGGTTGCATAGATACGGAATAATAGGCGTGAGCGACTCACCCGGTATATATACACACACACATGAAAAAATGCATTGCGAAAATAAGAAGCACGCCGGGTAGTTGTGTCATTGCAGTAAACATTTTAAAAAAATAAAATATTGTTATAAGTTGACATATATACATTTTGCCGATTTCTATTCTTGGATACTTAATATTCTGATGTATCATTTGTACTTTGATCGTCATTCAGAAAAAAATAAATAAATCAGAAATAAAAGAGAGTTTAATTTCAGGAATCGTATTTTGGTATCGTAACTTTACCCAACAAACTTATCAATACGTGCTAACACCATCAGGTTTTTCCGCATAAGTGTACAGATATGTGTTGTATTATCTTTTAATAATCTAAATCATTGCGTATTGTTTGTGATGAGGTTTATAATGTACATAGTTGTTTGGGGCCGTGGTGGTGTAGTGATTACACTACTCACCTTGCACCTAGGAGAACCGGGTTTGCTTCCCGGCGGGATCGCTCCCAGATTCTCGCATGCGGGACGGACGATGCCGCTGTTCAGCGGGTTCTCTCGGAGATCCCCGCCTCCTCACTCCAGCGCTGCGCCATACTCACCTCGCTTCACTCTCATCGGCTCTCAAGACCTCGATGTCAAGAGCCGCCCAAATCACTCCACACCACTCCACTCCACATAATTTTTCTAAATTGTATTACATTTTGTCAATGGGTTAAAGATTTATTAAGACGGAACAGGCAGATAAAAAAGAATAACGATCGAACAAACATATCTTTCGAAATACTGTAGGCTACAAGATGGCTTTATGAACCGAACGCAGTGGCGGTGGCATTACAGGCCAGATATGGTTGCCCTTCGATACGTGTACTCGTGCATATATGTTAGTGAGAAGCTGCAGTGAACACAATTGGCTCGTTCGCCAATATTAATAAACCTACGCATGGAAGAGATTATAAAGAGTTCTAGACGGAAAACAGAAAACAGCATTTCCAATAGGTTCTCAAATAAGTGAGGATATTGCTGGCCTATATACAGATATGCGGCAGTAATTTAAAGATTTTCACATATTTTGTTGCTGCTTTTAAAATAATCTACACATTTGTGTAAAAATTTATGGGCCCAATCAAAATATTTCTTTAGCCAATTTGATTTTCTAGTTGGAGCAAATAAGTAATTCAATGTTTAACAGAGTGTGACAAAGGCGTTCAGTACCCACGCGCAATAAAATAGGGCGTCGATGAAACATATAGAAAGCATAAATTGCTACCTCAAAACCTAAAACGCTATGGAAACGTTTTACAAAAAGAAACAAATGTACACGTTGTTATTGACTCGGTATGTTTTTAGTTTAACGGCAAAATGCTCTCATTTTTACCAAAGGGCCGTGTGTTCGATTCATGTGATCATCCACCAACACCTGAAATATTTTCTTGTCACAAAGTTATATGTCAAAAATTCAAAGATGCATAAATAAACAGCAGGTAAAATAAATGGAATGGTGACGTTTGTCACGTATGCAAGTAAACTCTACCCTGAGGATAATGAATGCAGGGTTTTTCGATTTCATTTTATTTATTTTTTCACTATTTCCATTTGGTTAAACCCCGAAATCTAACTGTAATCCGAAAATGCCGAAGAAAGCTTGAAAAATTTGTTGATATAATGAAATATTTGTATTTATAAATACAGAATACTTAACATAAATGTTCTGTACAATTCTTTCAAGAATCTTGTTTGTTGCCTTAAAAAAGTATATTATTGCAGTCAAGCTGCCACGTATTTTTTTCTACAAAGGCACAAAAACTCCTGCTGGTAAAAATATTCGCTATGATAAACGCATTTTAGTTCAATTTCGTTTGTCGAGAAAGTATTTTGTTTTTTCTTTCTATGTGTGGGAATTATTTTTTATGACCATACCATTATCGTTGTTACTGAAATGTTGAGTCTAAATTTTATTATTAATGTTATACCATCATTTGTCGGTTTTTTTTTAAATGTAATCAACAGCGATTGATAAAGGCTACTTACTTCTTAGTTTTCCCCGTAAATGACCGTGTTCTAAATCTGTAAAATATATAAATTATTTTACAAATTTAAATGGTTTTTTATGTTCGGATTTTTTTCTTTATCATTCGTCTTCTTCGCAATTTCTACATTATTCATTATTTTTGTAGGTTTTATCTTTAACATTCCCTTTCTATGCTGATTTTATCAAATTTTTATGTTAAAGGTATCTATATTTTCTGAAGAAGATATCTCAAAAGAGTTCAATACAATAGTTCATATAAACGCATAATTGAACTTGTAAAATATTATCTTTATAAAACGCGTTAATGTGACAAGACAAAATTAGTATTCAATTAATTTCCAAAAATTAGGTCATTTCATATATGCCATAGTCTAATAACCATAATTTGGTTCAAAGAAAAAGTCATACAAAATAAGCGTACTTAAACGAGCCAGTTCTGATACTTGCATAGCTACTAACCTACTACCGTAGTACGAAGCTGCATGCGCTGGGTAAATCATAAACATTCCAAAGAGATACGAACATTATTACTCACGTTCTAAACGAGGAAAAAAAGTTCATTTTGAATTCCGTGGGGAATTAGACCATTCCAGTAGCTTAATCATCATATGTATAAAATAACTCTATATTCCATCTTATTTAACTTTACTCTATGAATTACATAATGTTTAAATGTCCATCGGAAAATATAAATCTTTGGGATAATCTATATCACTTTACTTTTATAAAAGAAAATTATAAGTATTTATAACCACGTAGACTATACAAATAAAATAAATCAAAGAAGAAATTTTGTTGTAGTTTCCCCTTAGTCGTTTGAGGAAGTCAATAACTTGCCGTCACCCTTCCAGAAGTTTTCTCTCCTGAATATATATGGTAACAAGCAAACATAAAACTTGGAATGACAAAAGACAGTTTTGTAAATTGAAAAGAATGTTACTTGATGTGTGATGGCAGAAAGTCATTGTAGTTGAAAATTTCAAAAAGGCGTTCTTCAGAAAGAATGCAACGCAATTTTTTTAAGGAAAATATAAGTCTGGAAATATGTGACTGACATTTTTTGATCAAGTGCGTTTCATCAGAGGAAGTACAAATTTATTTGACATGTTAGTGAAATCTTTTGTTATATACTTCTGAAACTGCTATGATAAATGCAAAACATTCATCCCTAACTATACCTGTTAACTTTTAGTATTTCACAAATGTTACTAGAGTTATATTATAATTCTCCTTGCCTGTCATAAGCAGTCAAATAGAAAATTGTTTTGTTTGCGATCGCAAAATAAAGTAATGTAATAGTCTATAAAATATTTTTTTACTGCGAATTTCTTTACTTTCATTTTCATCTTTGAAGTCTTAAATTGCTAACATGCAATACAATGTTTTGGTAAAAAAAATCGTGAAGTAAATTCTATTAATATGAATAAATATATTAAGTTTATTATAACGGTAAAAAAAAATCTTGTGAAGATGCGTGTTTCAGACAAATTTGATGAAAACAATAAAAATTTTAATACTTGTGTTTACCAAGGAAAAGAAAGAACAGACTCTGAAAAAAATATTTTAAACATGTTATTAAAAAAAATTAAGTAAGGTAAAAGATATTTGTATTTGGATTATTTTCTCTATATACGTATTTTTACTTATAATTCTGCATTTTAGATGCGAGTTTTTAATGCGTGACTCTTTCAAAATACGGAAATACTTGAATTAAAATAAAGTCAAACCGCGTTTAAATCGGCGTTCTCTTAACCATTCAATCAGATGTCTTCTCACCCGCGCGGAATATTTTGACAGAATTTTCGAGCAAGGCATTCTGTCGAGCCATTGATATGTGAAGTTATTTTTGAATGTCTTGATGGCCCCTCGTCTTTTGTAGTAGAATATATTTTATTCGCGCATTCCAAGCCAGCCGCCTCCCTCGCCTTTTGAAAACCACGCGAAAAATGCGAGCATATATTCGATGTGATGGCAGCAAAGGAAGTGGATCGAGGAAGAATAAAGTAAATGGGGAGAGTGACGAAGCTAGTTTTTAGACGGTCGCGAGGAGGGGGCGAGGGAATATATGTGTTTTCCATAGTTTACAAGGCAATAAGAAGCGCCATTTCAGCTGTCATTGCCACATCCAGCCACCGTGCCTTCATGTGCGTGCTGCATACATAAGTGTCGACTTTTCACAACACGCCCGCCTTCGTGCGGAACCCCCTCCCCCTACCCCCTCCTTATACACCAACACACACACGCATATATTTCAGGCAGGAGCTTGCCTAAACACACTTGATCCAAGTTCCCGAAATATTTTACAGCTGGGATAAATGTTTCCTCTGTCAACGTAAAGGCATTGTTGAGAAGAACGCCAGTGTTATACAATTAAAGATGAGCTTTAAAAACAAAATGTTATTGAAGTGTTACACATGTAATCCAAAGACTTGCTACACTGACAATTACATATTAAACGTTGAAACACATCCTCAAAAATTTTAAGTAAACTTTAAATTTCCTTATNGTTAAGTAAACTTTCAATTTCCTTATAATAACATTAAATATTTATACTATTTTTTAACAAACTAAGAGATTTTTATTTAAAATATATTAATTGCAATTGTACGTAAATAAACTGCATAAACGCTATTAATACCAAATTTACATTTGTATTCCTTGTTTTATATAATTTTGGTAAATGTGTCTCATCATATCAAATTTTAATGTTCAAGTAATTTTTGGTTTTTTAAACAGGTATTTAATATGAAATAAAATAAATGTGTTTAGCCTCGTTTTATGCTTGCATTATATAATTATAACTAGCAAACCCGGCGAACTCCGTTTCGCCACCAGATGGCTTCGTTTTATGCAACATTTTGTTTGGTGATTAAAACATGAAGAAACATTTTTTTTATATTTGAAAAGGAAAAATTTTATTTCATTTCACAACAGTAATGAATTGAACTTCTCTAAGTAAATGAAAGTGAATCCAAAGTAAATACGTTTCATTGAAGTGCTCTTTGGTAAACCACATTTTTTGTTTTTTGGTCTGACGTTAACACAAACAAAGCGGATGGTTTCCCAACTCGTGAACACGCAACGNTATGTCACGTATTACAAGCGTTTTATACATGTATTAACATAAAATTACCTTGTTTTTTATTTAACTTCAACTTTTACTTCTATTCTATCTATGAATTATAATATGTCATCTTTAATTAATATGAATAAAAATCGGGAGGAAGTAGGTGTGATGGTAACGCCTAGTAATAAATAGTTCTTATGTAAAATAATATAACTTTGAGTGCGTACGAATCCGGTCTGTTGTGCTTTTGGTGTAATTTACTAGACTTGGTAAAGCTTTGTTTGCATGAGTCGGAGTAATATCGTGGAAGTAGATCTTTTGCAGGGCAACTAAGAAAAGTTGGACGTAGCAGCGAATGGAATGTATGGAGAATAACAGGTGAAATATGACAATTTCATCAATTATGTGTGATTTAAAGGTTAATTTATTTGCTAAACTTCTAATAGCAGTGTTTAAAATATGTAGGTAGCTAAAATATTTGCACAAGATACCCAGAGTTGACTATAACGAAATAATAACTATCAATGTTCCACGCAGTGACAAAACCACCGTAAAATATATTAATTTGCAATTGTTTTTCGTATCTAAAGGTTTATTTTAATATTTTAAAATATGCTTTATTTTATAAAAAATGTTATACACAGTCGTCACAGCTTTGGAAAATAACAGTGGCCGAAAGAGTTAGTTTTATATCAGCATTAGATATCAAATAATTTCTAATACTGAGGACCAAACAGCGAAAATAATATGTTCCCTGAATTTATTAAGACAATCACGTGAAATTAATTCCAACCTTGCACCCTCCAAATTCACATTTTACTTGGATATAACTTTCCTCTCTAAAAAAAAAACATAAAATAATTAAATGCTCAAGTTAATGACTTATAAATGATATAAAAAATCTCAAACATATCATGGNTTTTAAACAGGTATTTAATATGAAATAAAATAAATGTGTTTAGCCTCGTTTTATGCTTGCATTATATAATTATAATATACAGTCCTTCCACAATAATGCATCCCTTATTTTCAAGCCACGTGCTGTGCAGCACGTAAAAACAGAGTGAACNATATACAGTCCTTCCACAATAATGCATCCCTTATTTTCAAGCCACGTGCTGTGCAGCACGTAAAAACAGAGTGAACATTTTCGCTTGATTATTTTCCTTACATACACATAGTTTATGTTAAATTCATCAAAAGTGAATCAAATATCCTTGAATTTGTATACTGTTAGAATGTTCATATTTGCTACGTTTCTAATAACATATAAATTATTGACTAAATACATAACTTATAATCCTTACACGTGATTCTCTTGCTAAAAAAGTTAGCCTATATAATAATAACCAATTATGCTTGTACAGTCTATTCGCGGTTTCTTCACACTCTTTTAGTTACACATTAGTTAAATCACCCTATGAATGACGTGTTTGGTTCTTTCTTAAATATGTCACGTATTACAAGCGTTTTATACATGTATTAACATAAAATTACCTTGTTTTTTATTTAACTTCAACTTTTACTTCTATTCTATCTATGAATTATAATATGTCATCTTTAATTAATATGAATAAAAATCGGGAGGAAGTAGGTGTGATGGTAACGCCTAGTAATAAATAGTTCTTATGTAAAATAATATAACTTTGAGTGNAAATCGGGAGGAAGTAGGTGTGATGGTAACGCCTAGTAATAAATAGTTCTTATGTAAAATAATATAACTTTGAGTTCGTACGAATCCGGTCTGTTGTGCTTTTGGTCTAATTTACTAGACTTGGTAAAGCTTTGTTTGCATGAGTCGGAGTAATATCGTGGAAGTAGATCTTTTGCAGGGCAACTAAGAAAAGTTGGACGTAGCAGCGAATGGAATGTATGGAGAATAACAGGTGAAATATGACAATTTCATCAATTATGTGTGATTTAAAGGTTAATTTATTTGCTAAACTTCTAATAGCAGTGTTTAAAATATGTAGGTAGCTAAAATATTTGCACAAGATACCCAGAGTTGACTATAACGAAATAATAACTATCAATGTTCCACGCAGTGACAAAACCACCGTAAAATATATTAATTTGCAATTGTTTTTCGTATCTAAAGGTTTATTTTAATATTTTAAAATATGCTTTATTTTATAAAAAATGTTATACACAGTCGTCACAGCTTTGGAAAATAACAGTGGCCGAAAGAGTTAGTTTTATATCAGCATTAGATATCAAATGATTTCTAATACTGAGGACCAAACAGCGAAAATAATATGTTCCCTGAATTTATTAAGACAATCACGTGAAATTAATTCCAACCTTGCACCCTCCAAATTCACATTTTACTTGGATATAACTTTCCTCTCTAAAAAAAAACATAAAATAATTAAATGCTCAAGTTAATGACTTATAAATGATATAAAAAATCTCAAACATATCATGGNAAAAAAAAACATAAAATAATTAAATGCTCAAGTTAATGACTTATAAATGATATAAAAAATCTCAAACATATCATGGTGGCACTATAAGCCTGCCATTGCTTACAAACAGGCGTTTTACTTTGACCATAAGTTCATCGTTCTACATGCAATTACAATTTTTATATATGTACAGTTCTTTAATTTATTTTGAAGATTGTTTGCCCAATTTATTTTCGTCTTATTTCAACCAGGTAAACTCAAAACAAATTTTAACAAGGTTGAAAAATAACAGTAGTTTCAGAATTGTACCGAAACTTTGTCAAGTGACCATACACCAAAACATATACATTTTTCCTCAGCAAAAGTAAAAAATTAAAGTTTTTCATATACAAGTTGTTTTGAAAACAAGAACGCTGCTCCCATGATGTATGCAATATTTAAAGGGAAAAAAACCAACAAACATATGGTCGATTCAACTTTCCCTTAGAAGGTAGGAAGCTTGCATACCTTATGTGCATGCCATTATGTAAATACTGTTCAGAGCGTGTGTGTTATGCTGCAGCAAACTGTACAAAATTTACACCAGGGGAATCCGTACAGCTTTGCAGACGTCTTTCGCCCAAAAAAATACGCCCTGGTTGACGAGAATATATTCGAATGAATCCTCAATACGCTGACGAAGGATATCAACATTGGCAACAGAAGAGCCCTTAACATACGCTTTGATATCACCATAAGGGTCCTATAAAATAAAGTTTGATCACCGTAAACTGAGCACATTCGAAAGCTTTGCTTAAGATATACTTGTATAGACATGGCGTAGTCTTCCAGCTTATGTAAGTTAACATTGCATTAGCCTGATCACTTTATTCATACCTCAACCAAGTGAAGCTGAAATTATTATAAATGTAGATATTTTATAAATGTGCTAATTCTTACACATATGTGCATGAAAACAGTAAGCAAAATAAAAAATATAATTTTCCGACATTATTACCTCACACATCATTCAAAACTTAAAATGTAACTAAGTATTTCTCCTCCGTCGTTAGCAACTATAAAAGGCAAACGGATGTCAGTGAGCGCATTAAAATACATAGAGGTAGGGTCAGGTATATTTTCCAAAGGTTGATTTTAAATGTGCTCAATTAACAGTAACAGCTTGTAAGATATTTTCTGTGAAGTCGTCGTTTGCGCGTATTATCGTAACTCAGTAAATAAATATTCTGGAAATAGGATTTTTTCCAGAAATAGTAAAAGTAATTTAACTTATATCGCATGGTTTTTTCTTATATCAGATAAAATTGTATTTATAGAGCTAAAAATTAAACATCATGAAATTTTTTTTTAAAATGTTTCTTTTGTAGAGCTTTCCCGCGCAGATTCCTTAAGAAGTGTGAGAAAAGTCAAACTACTCATCTGTAATTTAATCTGTGTGCTTTGATGGCGTGTAATAGTACCACTGTTTCAGATCTATTACATATATAATTTGCAAAGTACAGCGCAATGACGTAAACGCTACCTACCTTGCGTGCAGGACGATGGGGCACTAGGCACGTGTTAGTGTCGCCCGTATCGCTCACTTTCTTCTGTGCGTTGAACGCGCTAAACCAGATTCAGTGTAATAGGCCCATAGGTATAAATCAAAGGGATTTAGGTGAGGCTGTGGTGCGGACCGTGCAGTGGTTCCCCTGCGGCCGATCCACCGCCCGGGATACGTCTCATCCAGGTATGTGCGTGCTGTGTAGCTGAAATGGGCTATTTCACCATCATCCATGAATCATGCTCCTCGTCTGTGATGTGACGGAACGTACTCGAGAACGATTAGTAATGATGTTCCTCTAAGTCTCACATTTTAACCGTCCAGTTTACACAAATGGACCCACTAACAAATCACCACAAGTCCATACCAGACATTTAGTTTGAACTGATATTGATTCCGGGACTGCATTATTCTATGAATGCTATGTGCCTACTCGTGGATGTTGTGACTATTAATCACGCCATTTGCAGTGAAGGTCACCTCGCCTGGCCAAAGTACATGTTCTTAGAAGTTTCCATCTCATTATATTGCCGCTGCAAACAAATGCAGAATGCTGTCCTTTGCGGATAGTCGGCCACAGTGAGCGCCAGAACTCGCTAACTGTGGCTCTTGCTAGGTCTCTGGTGCTTTTCTCAGCGTGGTTCTCGATGTGATGTAGTACATGTTCCACCACATCAACGGTCCTCGTACTTCGAGGACTTCGCTGTTCCAAGCGCAACGGTCGAAACTCCCAGTATCCCTAAGGTACTTACAAATGCATGTTGAAATATATTTTCTTTTAAGAGTCGTCGATTTGGGAATATTTCCATGTCTCGCCTCCACTCGATTACAGTTAGCGAGGTCATATATCAGGGTCATGTCCATCTTTTCTGCACATGTATATTCCATTTCACAGCACACGCTCTTCACCTGCGACGCACAACATCCACCACTTTCAATGTCGGTGCCAGCAGAGTCGTGCCGGTAGGCCTTCTTGAGAGGCATATTTTAGTATTTTCGCACCCAGTGTGTATATGTGTATGCGCTAGGATTAGCTTTGGAAGGGTATTTCACGTGGGAAACTTATTCAACCAATGTTTTTCAGTGTATTTTTAGGTTTTGCATAGATACGGAAAAATAGGTGCGGGAGACTGACCCGGTATATTAAATAAACACAATATGTTAGTAGTGCCTACGTTGCAACACTGAAAACATTTAAATATATTAGTGGTTGGTATAATACCTCGTTACAAATGTAAATTATGTATAAAGGAATTTATTAAGCTTAATTATTTGAATGAATGTTGGCTTATATCAAAAGTATCCGTTTCTCTCCAAATAATCGTATTATTTCATTGGTCGTATTTCGTTATGTGCCTAATTTTCCATAACGAGTCATCTCACAAAGTCTGTACGTGGAGTAAAGGATAACACTTTATGTATAATTTTATTTTTTGCAGAGAACGGTGTCTTCCACAAGAGAATGTTTTTTATAAAATAAAATTTACATTTTCATATTACCGACTAGCTCCCTCGGTACATATATATATATATATATATATATATATATATAGTGTTGGATAAATAATTTAAAAATATTGGCTTCTCAGCACCCGACCGCAACACGAGGACGTCTTGAAGTTAGCAGCTTCGGCTCTGTCACAAAAATTTTACCTATGAAGAGGGTAAATGCTTAACGAAATATGAGCTACGTAATGGTCTTCCCGCCTGCCGGCGATCTCTGAGAGAGTTTGGGATATGAGAACACTATAAGCTCTGTTTTGTTTGGGAAAGGAAAAGAACACGTGTCTACGTGTTCGCCTCGGATGAAATATATTTCTTGCCAATGGCAAAATTCTAGTAAGCAGAGTTTTATAATGCAGAAATATTACTGCAAACATATTTTTAATTTTAAAAGGGAGCATTTTTTTGGTTATGGTTTTTGAAATATGCATGTATAAATAAAAATTACTACCAAGGATTGTATATCAAAATGTTTCATACCTCGAAGGTGTTAGTTAGGCATGATTCAAGATCTTTGTTTCAATCTGCATTTAAATGAAATATATGCAATTGGCAATTTCGCTTTATTCTGTTTTACAAGGAATGAGTTTTGTATAAAGCAGAAAAAATTACCCGCTCATAGGGCAGCTTACGCTCATTTCTATCTCCGAATTTGTATGTGTCCTTCTCTGATTCCCATACTAGCCTAAGTATTCATAATTATTGTATTATTTTTAAGGTGATAATCATGTAAGATCATAAGACTAAAAAAACAGTAACCTCACTCCTGATATTCCACATTAGAGTAAGAAATTAAGTTTAACATATTTGAGTCTATATTGCAGAACTAGAACCTAAGGAAAGATAGACTTTGGGACGACATCCATAATCCGTATTCACAATTTATGAGTTGATACATTCTGATAGAGGTCCAACTCGATAGGGCAGATACAATAATTGCCATAAACATGTGTGTGCCAAGAAGGAATTACTGGATTAAAACTATGTGTTATTGGTGGGCTATACAGAGTTCGAAAATAAGTAATACAATGTTTGTCTAAAAGGTTCGGTGAATGTTCCGGTTTCTCAACAGCAACGCGGTTTGTGCCGCACAAGCTGACAAAAGAGGAGAAAGCATACCGGATGGAGCCACTGGAGATTTCATTACCATGTGTGATCAGGATCTATCCTGCCTGCGAAATACCGTTACAAGGGATGAGACCTGGTGCTATCAGTTCGATCCAGAATCAAAGTGACAATCAATGGAATGGCGTTCACCGACGTCCCCGCCAAACAAAAAGAGCCGCCTGCAAAAATAGAAGGTCAATATAATGTTTCTCCTCTTCTTCGGTAATGATGGCATCATCCATAACAAATTTGTTCCTGCGGGTCAAACAGTGAACGCCGTATTCTACGAGCAAGTTTTGAAATGGTTGCTCTAACGCAGCCGTCGTGTTCGACCAGAGTTGCACAGGACTGGAAAGTGGATGTTGCTGTACGATAACGCGCCTGCGCATTACGCGATCCGTGTGCATCAATTCTTGGCTCATGGCGGCGTACCTGTTCGCGGTCACCTACCGTACTCCCCTGATCTGGTGCCTGCGGACTTCTTTCTGTTTCCCCGTCTGAAGAGTGTCTTCAAAGGCGCATGTTTTGCTACCGTAGAGGCAATCCAGCAACGCGTGACAGCGATTCTGCGATCCATTCTTAAAGAGGCCTTTGCGTGTGTTGTATAGGATGGAGATTACTTTGAAATTAATTAATAAGATATATATATTTACAATGAATTACAGTTTTAAATATAACCCCGTGCTGTATTGTGTAACTTGCGTTTGTATATAGCTAGACGATACGCGCATTCGCGTTGGGTCATACCCCTATCACGTTCACTGTCAAATTTCGTTACAGTATGCACGCGCAACTATACGCGCATGCGCGTTGGTTCATACCCCTACCACGTTCACTGTCGAGCGTGCGCAACTGTACGTGCATGCGCGTTGGGTCGTACCCCTACCATGTTCACTGTCGAGCGTGTGCAACTATACGCGCATGCGCGTTGGTTCATACCCCTACCACGTTCACTGTCGAGCGTGCGCAACTGTACGTGCATGCGCGTTGGGTCGTACCCCTACCATGTTCACTGTCGAGCGTGTGCAACTATACGCGCATGCGCGTTGGTTCATACCCCTACCACGTTCACTGTCGAGCGTGCGCAACTGTACGTGCATGCGCGTTGGGTCGTACCCCTACCATGTTCACTGTCGAGCGTGCGCAACTATACGCGCATGCGCGTTGGTTCATACCCCTACCACGTTCACTGTCGAGCGTGCGCAACTGTACGTGCATGCGCGTTGGGTCGTACCCCTACCATGTTCACTGTCGAGCGTGCGCAACTATACGCGCATGCGCGTTGGTTCATACCCCTACCACGTTCACTGTCGAGCGTGCGCAACTGTACGTGCATGCGCGTTGGGTCGTACCCCTACCATGTTCACTGTCGAGCGTGCGCAACTATACGCGCATGCGCGTTGGTTCATACCCCTACCACGTTCACTGTCGAGCGTGCGCAACTGTACGTGCATGCGCGTTGGGTCGTACCCCTACCATGTTCACTGTCGAGCGTGCGCAACTATACGCGCATGCGCGTTGGTTCATACCCCTACCACGTTCACTGTCGAGCGTGCGCAACTGTACGTGCATGCGCGTTGGGTCGTACCCCTACCACGTTCACTGTCGAGCGTGCGCAACTATACGCGCATGCGCGTTGGGTCGTACCCCTACCACGTTCACTGTCGAGCGTGCGCAACTGTACGTGCATGCGCGTTGGGTCGTACCCCTACCACGTTCACTGTCGAGCGTGCGCAACTATACGCGCATGCGCGTTGGGTCGTACCCCTACCACGTTCACTGTCGAGCGTGCGCAACTGTACGTGCATGCGCGTTGGGTCGTACCCCTACCACGTTCACTGTCGAGCGTGCGCAACTATACGTGCATGCGTGTTGGGTCGTACCCCTACCATGTTCACTGTCGAGCGTGCGCAACTATACGCGCATGCGCGTTGGTTCATACCCCTACCACGTTCACTGTCGAGCGTGCGCAACTGTACGTGCATGCGCGTTGGGTCGTACCCCTACCACGTTCACTGTCGAGCGTGCGCAACTGTACGTGCATGCGCGTTGGGTCGTACCCCTACCACGTTCACTGTCGAGCGTGCGCAACTATACGTGCATGCGCGTTGGGTCGTACCCCTACCACGTTCACTGTCGAGCATGCGCAACTGTACGTGCATGCGCGTTGGGTCGTACCCCTACCACGTTCACTGTCGAGCGTGCGCAACTGTACGTGCATGCGCGTTGGGTCGTACCCCTACCACGTTCACTGTCGAGCGTGCGCAACTATACGTGCATGCGCGTTGGGTCGTACCCCTACCACGTTCACTGTCGAGCATGCGCAACTGTACGTGCATGCGCGTTGGGTCGTACCCCTACCACGTTCACTGTCGAGCGTGCGCAACTATACGTGCATGCGCGTTGGGTCGTACCCCTACCACGTTCACTGTCGAGCATGCGCAACTGTACGTGCATGCGCGTTGGGTCGTACCCCTACCACGTTCACTGTCGAGCGTGCGCAACTATACGTGCATGCGCGTTGGGTCATACCCCTACCACATTCACTGTCGAGCGTGCGCAACTGTACGTGCATACGCGTTGGGTCGTACCCCTACCATGTTCACTGTCGAGCATGCGCAACTATACGCGCATGCGCGTTGGTTCATACCCCTACCACATTCACTGTCGAGCGTGCGCATCTGTACGTGCATACGCGTTGGGTCGTACCCCTACCATGTTCACTGTCGAGCGTGCGCAACTATACGCGCATGCGCGTTGGTTCATACCCCTACCACGTTCACTGTCGAGCGTGCGCAACTGTACGTGCATGCGCGTTGGGTCGTACCCCTACCACATTCACTGTCGAGCGTGCGCAACTATACGCGCATGCGCGTTGGTTCATACCCCTACCACGTTCACTGTCGAGCGTGCGAAACTGTACGTGCATGCGCGTTGGGTCGTACCCCTACCACATTCACTGTCGAATTTCGTTACACTGTGTGCGCGCAACTTCCGTTGCAAACTAAAATTTTACCCTCAACGCGACAAAAGAAGTATAACTTCAATAAGTGTATATATATATATATATACACGTCATTTGGCCGACGATTATTTGTAAGGGTGGCACGCACCCTTGTAGGTGGAGTTGAAACACATATTTATTGTGAATAACAAAAATTATTATTAAAATAAGAGGGAATAATGATGTCCAGGATAAAAATGCTATAAACTGTGCGTTGAAATTTATGGTGGGCACTATTGAACAACTTCTTCAAGGAATAATACATTATGTGTGTTACATGTTGCTCACCTGCCAGGTGCAGTAATGCAATGGTTTGGACCTCTATGCATGAATTCCTTGCAAATGATGGCTTTTAGAGTGATACCAAAAGACGACCTATTTTGCTAATTTTAAGGTTCTCATTTATAATCCGTCGTTGGGAGACCAATAAATTTTCAGTGCCATATATATTTATGCGACAACACGGTTGCAACCCCTATTTCCTCTGACATGATTTTATGGCAGATACTGGTTTTGCAATGTTTGCAGATATTGGTTCATCTACTCACTATTCTGGATGCCATGGTTCTATTTCAAATACTTTAAATAATATTTACACTAAGCATGTGTTTCATCTCTCCTTTCAAGGATGCGAACCACCCTTATGAATCAACGTCGTCTGAATGTCTCATAAATATTTAGACTTATTTTTTCATAAGGAACATGCAGGTAGAGATTGTGGTTGTTTTTCAGACCGATTCCGTATATGCATGTAGATACATTAAAAGCCGTTTTTTACGACTTGATTAAAAACTGTTTGTCATTTATCTACTATCCAAACATTAAATAGAAATGTATTATACAACAAAACCTTCCTCGAGAATTTCTCTAAAAGATGTTGAAAACCGCATCAAAATCAATCAAATAGTTCAGACGTACTAAACAAATACACAGGCAGACGCGGATAAGCGACTTTGTTTTTTACTATTTATAGATATACACAAATGCTTTCGTATATATGTTAATACATCCTAACATATATACAAAAATACTCTCACAGATTCACATATGTACACCTATATATAAACTAAAACTTATAAACATTCACATACACATTAATTTTTATATACACTTATATACACGCACGTGCAACAAATGTGGATAAGTGCGTGCATACATTATCACTTACGAGAATATATATATGCAAGCATATGTATACATAATTCGTGTGTACACACAAATGAGATATAAGTATTTTATCTGTTGTTAGCTAAACTTATACACGAACTTTTAAAACACACTGTCTCTGTAGATTTTTTTCCAATTTATTATAAAGGCATGGGTGCGTCGTGTAGTTTATTTTTCAATATTTCCAACACATGTTGCTGTATATCCTTTGTTTAAACGATATTACTTTTCTCTTTTTTTCGGGCAAGTAAGAGTATTTTTAAGAATTTGGGTTTTATTCATTACTATTTTTTAGTGACTCGTAAGACAAAATCTACCAACAATAAAATAAGTAGAGAATATAACACTTATAGCGTAGAATTTATCATCTACGAAATAATATCAATACTATAGGTAAATGTCTCAATCAAAGTATTAATTAACTAGATTCTTTAGGTTTGTAGTATGTTGTGCTCTCTAAACAGTCCCGAAAAAATTTCAGGATGCCTTGCATATTTAATGGGGTTGCTCGCTTCCTTCATCACTTGATGTCACTCAATGTATCACCAAATCGTAACACAAAAGGTAAAGAGTCAACTCTGATGAGAAGACTTTGCTGTGATCAGGCTTTTCGTGTATAACCGTGCAACATAAACCGAAATTGAAATATATTTTCTTTCACTTATCGGGTCTAGTAACTTAGTAACCACTAGCATAATTACCCGTTCTTGCCCGCGTATAAGAGGGCAATGGGAGACAAGCGACTCCATTTTAACTATGTTTTGTGCATGCTTGAAAATTATTCATTTGTGCCTAGTTAACAAGGTAATTTTCCTAACTGCGGGTTCAACTGTACATTTTTTATTATATTCTTTTTAGTAAGTAGATACACTTATTTTATTCAGTCTTTTAAAGTGGTAATGTGGAGAAGCATTTTTAAATGTTTAATAAAGAGTATATAACGGGAAATGGTAGTGGTTTCAACCAGTATGTCTTATTTTATGTCTTTATTTATAGCAATATTTATTTTTTAACAATCGCACAAATAATATTAAAATATATATATATATATATATATTTTTTTTTTTTTTTTTTTTTTNNNGAATGCAAATGTGTTTAAGTTATGTATCCATGTCATGGCTCTCCAAATATTTGTGATGTCTAATTCAGATGACAGTATTTCATGATTCAGTACGAATGCAGTAATCAAAATAGCACTGGTCTCAAAGAAAAGCCAAATGATTTGTACGAATTCCTCAAAATTCTTGCAACTGTCGGTTACAGTTTTTATAAATTATCCAACCTCTTGCTTAACTAACCTGAGCATTAATTGCACATAAAGACCACAAGTGGTGGTAGAACACACTTAAACTTTATATAATTTCCTTCGGTCATATCACTACAAATGTATACATAAGGATTTGCTCGATTCTCGCATATAGAAGACTGATGCAGCTTTCGGTAAATATAGGGTGTCCCGTTTGCATGTACTTCCGCCCAGCCACAAGCGTGATGAAGGACAACTCGGAAACGTGTGTAAACAAGAAGAATGCGAGGTGCTCGGAAGCAAGTGCAGGCAAAGCTTAGAAAAGGAAGCTTCACAGTCCACGGTCTCGTAGTCAGCTCTCTCCGCGCACTTTTCCTCTGCCCACCCCACAATGTTTTCCTGATGAATTTATTATCGCCGGCATGCAAAAGAGGAAGTTAAAATGGCGGTGGTTAGTCATTGCCACTGTTATAAAGATTTCCACTTCTTTTGGAATAAAAATGGTTTATAGCCCAGTGACAAACGGGAAAAAAATTATTGCGGCACACTCGTGCACATACAAAATATCTGTGATTAAGACTTCTGTAAATTGATATAAAATATTAAGCGATCTGAATTCAACAAACACTGCTATTTAATTTATATGAAGTTTAAATCTTTACAAAAATTATCAAGATAGTTATTTAAATGTTTTATATTTCCAGCCCGCCGTTCACTAAATGCGAAATGTTTGCTTTGCCAAACCCTGTATTTAAATTTAGTATATGTTTCATGTGTGTATTATTAAAACTTTCAAAAACGGAAAATAAAAATTGAATTCTATAGATGCAAATAACACCCATCAGAATGAAAATGTTTGAGATTACGTGTACTTTCAGTATTAAGAAAAATATTTATATATTCTATGGTTTTCGAAAGCAATAATCTTGTAGAAACTTGAAATAATCTTACTTTTAACGTTAACAGAATTGCTTAGAAAATAATGACACATGATATCTCTGTAACTGTCAAATTACTTTACATTAATTGTATTTTACAGTTCTTTGCAAGGAACTCTTGTCGGTAAATTTAACTCACAAACGCAAGTTTTACGAAATACGTTACGTGATTAAATTTGGTCCGTTATATAAATATATGGTACTTACTTAAGACATAGGTAAGTCTTGAAAAGGTTCGCTGGATAACAGTTCAATAGTTTAATTTTACATATCAGAGAAAAATAAAACGATTTAGTTATCTGTTCTCAAATTTTTCAATATCATGTATACCTGGAATTAAATGTTTCTTTAATTTCACGTCAGATAGTTATTGATCCGAACTATGAAGAACAGTGTTATTTTTAAGAGGGCAACAACAATACTGATTTAATAAAAAATATTGAGAAATAACTCACTCTTAATTTGGAATTGCCAAAGAAAGGAAAAATAAAAGTAAAAAAAAAAAACTGTGAGCTTATTTAATTCTGATAATATTTCTTGCTGCATTATTGCCAAAAGTTTAACGTTTCTGTTCCAAATTATCTCTTGTTAATACATGTTTTAATAAGTCACCGTTTGTAACGCAAACTTTATTTATTCAATATCAATTGTACTCACACTTTCCCCATCATACAATTTTTTATAAGCAAGTAACGTTTCAACTTACCATGCCCTTGTTTATTGTCCTTATTAAAAAATAGCATTAAATAACTAAATGGAATGACACCAAAATTTCATTATTATCCGAGAAGTAATCATTTTTAGTCTTTAGGTCGGTTTCGAAGCAAAAAATTCGCATTTGTTACATGAAGTGGTGAATGAAATAGAATATTGTAAATGTCCTAAATTCTGCAGTAAATAAATAACCATAACATATAGAAATGTCAGATAACGATGACAAAGTAATTTATATAAATGACGGAATACTTACAAAGCCGGCAAAAAATATTTTTCTATTTTAATTCAATATTCGATAATATAATATATCCTTCAACAAATTTTGTTTTATTTTTTTTAATATCTTTTCCTATTTAATATTTTGTATTTTTTGACTACACATGTATTTATACTTATCAACACAGAAACACGCATATTTTGTTTTGCCTCAAAATATTTAATGGCGAAAATAATTTTCAACACATCAGAATAAAAGATTAACTGCTTAGGTGACTAAAGATTTTGCCTAAAATATTTCTTGATTGTTACAGTTGCCCACTGGATTAAGTGAATAATTATTCTGCACAACTAATTCGCACACATATATATATATATATATATATATATATATGTGTGTGTGTGTGTGTGTGTGTGTGTGTGAAGATGCAACTTATTGGCTTTTTACGAAAATGCCTTCCCTAAACACTGGATTAATAAACTTACATTCACTTGCAAATAATATTTTATTTTGTTTACTGTACGGAGGATGTTCTCTTTGAATTTTTTCGGTAACTTAAGTTCAACAATTTCTCTACTCTGGAACATTTTAATCTTTCTTTTATTTTCAACTACCCTCATCTTAGATAGTGTTATAAATTAAAACGTTTAGAATTCTCTGATATATTGTAAAAAAATTAAATTCAAGGACCAAAAAGTTGTGCCGAAGCACAAATAGTTACTAACAAAAAAACTGTTTTAATTCCGGTATTTTGCTAAATATATATTTATGACACAGTACCCTAAAAATTGTTACAAACAACTTTGACATTTATTAAAACTGATAATGACAAACGTTACTAGAGTCCAAATCAATACCAAATAATTTTAATTTAACAAAACATATTACAAATGTTAGATTTAATCAATAAATGGCTCAATAAAATAGAGAATATTTAAAACATGATATGCAAATTAAAAAACCACTTTAAAAATGTAGTATCGGTGAAGGCATGAAGCTCCACCGATTAAACATTATAATAAACAAACACATTTAAAAGTTACTACGCCCAACGCGAAAGTCATGGACACGAAGAATATTGGAAAAAGGTTTAAACATTCCTGGGCAGCAATAAAAACAAGACACTACAAGTTAAAAACTGGAAACACACACCAAAGCTAGGGTTTTAGTTAATCCGAAACCAAATTTGGGTTGGCGTCCAAAACTACATTTTCGAAGAAAATAAAATACAAACTTATGGCATGTCGAAGACAACACATCTACCCCACGCAAATATTAGAGACAATTTAAAAAGGGCCAGCTAACACACAACTCGCTGTCCACGACTCACCGTTTCCAATTGCTCCCACGTTACCGCAACTCAGTCGACGAAATATAATAGATGGTGCCTCATCACAACAAACGTCCTAAGGACGACAAATTGGACAGCTTAAATCATGTTGCAGCTCCTCTGGAACTCGTACTGGTGACAACAGGGCGTAGAATAGGAGGGGCTCAAGGTGTGCAACGACTTAAATAAACCGCTTCATTGACCAAAAACTATGACGCACGCGAGAAGGGGAAATCAAGGGAGGGAGAACATGGGTGAAAAAGGGAGGTGACCCGAGCCAGGCAAAGAGCAAGCCACCGCGCGCAGAGTAGAAAAAATGAAGGCGTCTGGCACGGCAACGTCGCATCGCAACGCGTCGCATCGCCCATCCCAAAACCCATGCTCTGGCGACCTGTCTGTGAATACCTTGACAAAAAACATCCATACAGTACACAAATACAAAAGATAGAAAACTCGTAGGCACTGAAGTAGACACTCAAGTATAGCATAACAGTTCAAAAATAGGACAGACTTCCAGGTTACACACAGAACATCATGTAGAACAGTCCAGCAACAATTTACAATATATTTGGAGTGATCAACTCCTTCGTGAGGTTGTAGTTGACAATGTAGTCGATGTGATCCCCGGGGATGGCGGGCAACCCAGTGGAAAACCACTCAGCGCCATTACAGCAGTCTCTTCTCGAGCACATGGTACAGCATCATACCAGAATCGAGGGGGGTTGCGGTTAGAGATAGCATTTGAAGTACTGCCAACTCCAGCATACGACGTGAACCACATCTCCTCAGCACAACGACGGCGGCGCAAGGAGGGCTCAGCGCGACTCAGTGGAAAGATGGCAATCATGCAAAATAACAATGTATTATAAAAGGGAATACAGAACAACCAAGATAACACAGGAAATGTATTTGGGAAACAACATGCATGAACAGAATTAGACATGAACATCCAAACTGCAGGTACAAATCATAATCATAATACCATTAATTGCGTTGCAAATAAGGTTTCAACTGAGACGCATGTGCATTTCTAAATATTTGGTGTAAGCTGGGCGAGAATAGACTAACAGGGTTAGGACCTAGAAATTGATTAATCTTAAACGGACCAAGAAACTTTGGTATCAGCTTCCTGGTTATATCCTTCCCCATATCTGCCATCATATAATTATTACATAAGACAAGATCCCCTAACTTGAAACTAGCAGGTAACCTGCCCTTTACCATCGTAGCTGTAACCTGCAACTTTGCTGCCCCGAGTATATGGTGGACCTCCTCAAGCAAGCGATCTCGATCAGTGCCGCCAAAAGGGGCATGGAAAGGGGGGATATTCCAAATATTAAGTAATGGATGACTAAGCGGACGACCAAGAAAAAAAGAGAGGGTTGAACTCCCATGGAATCGTCTAAGGCACTATTGAATCCTACATTTTTGAAATACAAATCCTGATCCCACACAGTGTGATCCTGATAGCCTTCAGATTCTTGTTGAATCTTTCTACCGGATTACTCTTAGGGTAGTAAGGACTAGAGTGAAATGTTTGATAGCCCAGCGAAAACACATGTTCTTAAAATCATTAGAGGTGAAATACTCAGCATTATCAGCATTATCTGCAACAACTTCTACAGGAGCACTAAACACCTTCAACGCCTGATCAGTGAGTGCTTTTAACAATGGGTGACGCTTTCATGTGTCGCAACGATAACAAAATAACAAATTTTGTACAAGTATCCAGCATAACTAAAATAAATACATAACTCTTTTTAAATTAAACTTATAAACCAAATATATCCAAATGAACCATCTTCCAAGAACTCTGGGGAATCCACTTCGGTCTTCCCAACTTTCACATGCTGAGCCCGCTTACACTTTTTACACAGGTCACACGAACGCATAAAGACAGAAACGTCGCCCCTAAGACTAGGCTAAGCAAACAGTACAGAAATTTTATTAAAAGTCTTACTGACATTTATATGTCAGTAGGACAACACCATAGGCTCGGGTATAACGATCTTACAAGCACGTCCACTTTTACTAGTTAAATACAGAATACCATTATCTACAGCATAAGGAAGTACAACGCCATTACTGAAGTCGCTTTGAACCTGAACACAGAAGCCGTAATCCGCCTGGGCGTAACTTAACAAAGAATTCGGGAAAAGCCAGTATAATATTGAGATATTCCTAAGGAGACGCCATCTCGTCCGTTTCAAAATCTATCGGATCATACATTCTAGATAAGACATCAGCCACCTGGTTTTCGGAGTCTTGAACATGATGAGACCTGAAACGGAAGCGAGACAGACGTAACAACCAGCGACACAGTTTGCCCAAATGTTGAGGATGATTGAGGACCCAACTTAATCCTGATTATCGGTGAAGAGATCGCATTCGTCGTGTTTAATATAGGATGCAAATTTCTCAAGCTCAAATATGCATGCCAAGGTGTCCTGCTCATAATCTCCCAGCCTTCGTTCCGTCTCAGTAAGGCTTCGACTAGCGAAAGCCTTGCGCCAAACCCAACTCTGTCCTCTGGCTTAGGGCGGCGCCTAAAACCAGTGACGAGGTATCAACTTGATCAACAAAACGGCACGAGATGTCCGGCAGAAGGAGCGCCAGAGGTGAAACCAACTTTTCATTAAGCAGGGTGAAGGCCAACCCCTGCTCCTGACCCCATTGAAATTCAACTCCCTTCATTTTTAAGGAATTCAAGGGTGCTACCAATTCCGAAAAGTGCTCTATGAGGCGAGAGTAATAACCTTATATGCCCAAAAACTTCTGCACTGCCTTCGAGGTCTTAGGGCGAGGGAAATTTAATATAGGGACCACACAGTCGGACGACCCTCACAGAGCAAATATCCCAGAAATTTCACCTTGTCCAATCCCAATGTGACTTTATAGGGATTTACTGCCAAACCAACTTCCCTCATTTTGAGCAACACTTGACACAAGTGGGAGAAGTGAGGCTCGAGATTATCACTGTTCACAATTATGTCTGCGATGTAATTAAAAACAAATTTGAATTTGTACTCTGACAGAACATGATCTAACACTCGTGACAAGGCTTGGCTGCCGAAATTGGAACACCTTTGTAATGCGTGTGAACTCATACTGGGTCCAGGGTGTACTAAAAGCCATATACTTCCTACAGGAGGTATCCATTAAACATTTGTGAAAGCTATTATTTAAATACAGAACTCAAATCACACGGGCTTTACCAAAGTGCTGCAGGGCGCAATCAATGGTAGAAAACTGAATAGGGTCTTTACGATTTTTTTTGTTTATCACAGAATGGTTATCAACCAAACGATAATTGTCACTTTCCTTTTTAAGTGCCAAAAATCCCGGTGAACCAAAATCTGACAATGATGTAACTATTGTGTCAGCTTTTTACAATTTGTTAATAATTTCCCGGAAGGCTTGGATCTTAGAAGGGGGATATTTAAATGACGGCCTCGCACAGGAATATCATCCATAAACTCGAACTAATAGGGGAGGACATCGCATTTACCAATGCGTGATGAGATGACATCACTAAATTATTCCTTCAAGTGGTTCAATCGCACTTGAAAATCAGTGGCAGAACTCGCGCCATTAAGTAAAGGAGAGAAATTCGATGCCTAAAATAACGGCATGTGTAAGTGAGAAAATCATACAAGGGAAACGTCCATGAAAACCTACCGATGTAAAAATGCAGGTTCACTAATACATGACTCCTAACGACATCGCCGTTAGCGATACACAAACGTTTCTCACACAAACATATGACAAGCCCTTAGGAAATGATCTTGGAATCCAAGAGATGTTTCAGAAAAAGAATTACTTAGGACACAATGGGTAGCCCCAATGTTAACCTAGGCGGAAAAATTCTTATCCCCACAGGCGATCAACACCATATAGTTCCTAATAGCATGCGGGACTTGATCTTTAACCTGAATGGAAGACTTACGCCGATTTCCAGGTCTCCTTTCGTTTCCCGTCCTAGGACAGGATCTACGCAGGTGCCCGAGCTCGCCACATTAAAAACATTTGCTCTCAGACATTGTAAGCCTGCTGTATTGACAATTCCTTTCCACGTGTCAATGAACTGCACAATTACTGCAACTCACGGAGGAACTGCTTTGCTTGACAATATGTATTTTGAAATTTTGGCCGGACGTCGCAGAGTTGCAGTCGCGGTCAGCTCTTAAGGCAGGTGGAAAACAAGAACGATACTCACTAGAGGCCAGAAGGCGACCTTTCTCCTCTACAGCAAGCTGATGTAGCTCAAGAAAATTACGTGGGACAGAAACGAGCATGCATTGCGCACATACATGAGGAGCCAAATTATCAATGATGACACTGTCCAGTTCGGTTTTACTCATTTGTAAACATAAGGCATCATGAAATTCACAGATGGAATCAACAAATTCATACATAGACTCGCCCGGCCTTTGATATATATAGATAAGGTCACGTTCAGATTGGCGCTTCACATGCAGAGTGAACAAAGCCTGGTTCGCCCTGCGTTTAAAGCCCAAAAAGGTACCACCTTCAAATTACATAATTTCCTCACAAAGTAATTGTAAAATAAATTCTTCACATTTAATCACAATGTCTTTTAGGATACTATGCTTAGAACTCAAACACAAACTAGCTATTTTACTCACTGCAATGAAGAAATGTAAGATACTAACACATTCTAAGGATGTCAAAGGATGTCAAATAATTTATCTACTTTGGGTGGGTCGTTGGTGACACTCACTGGGGCCACTAGCTCAGAGGGCCGCGCCATCGAAACTTGTTTACGCCGACAGCCCACCGCAGCTCGGCGCAGCTCAGCTACTGTCATCGCTTCGTCCACATCGTAGTCTAAAAAATTAACTAGTGTATCCTTCTTCAAGACGTAAATGTATCCGACCTCAGCCATTTCATGCAACAAATACAAAATGCAGATATGAGAAAACAATTTAGCAGGATGGCGCAGAATTTATTTTTGCCGAAGCACAAATAAATACCTGTATTTTACCAAATCGATTTTTATAATGACATAGCAGCTTAAAAATGGTTACAAACACCTTTGGAATTTATAAAAGCTTATAATCACAAACGTTATTAGATCCCAGATCCATACAAAAAAAATCTAAACTTAACAAAACGTATTAAAAAACGTAGTATGTATATATCAATGAATTGCTCAGTAAAATAGAGAATACTTAACAGATGATTTGCAAATTATCCAAAGAATACAATGATTTAAATCGATTATAATTTTCAGAATACAACAAAAACATTACACTAACTAAACTTGTAAATATGAGCAATTACAAAGAAGGAGGGCAGCTTTAAGACCACAGTAAAGCCTCTTTTTTTAATGAACACTTTAATAACTTTAAAAAATAAAACCGCTTTAAAAATGTAGTATCGGTGGAGGCAGTCAAATGATGAATCAAAGCTCCAGTCATTAAACATTATAATATACATACACATTTAAAAGTTACTACGCCCAACGCGAGAGTCGTGGACACGAAGAATATTGAAATAAACGTTGAAAGATTCCTGGGCTTCAAACAAATCTAGGCACTACACGTTAAAAACTGGAAACACACCCCAAAGCAAAGGTTTTTGTTGAGCCAAAACCAAATTCGGGCTGGCGTCAAAAACCACATTAAAAAACACAAATTACCGTATGACCAAGACAACTCATCTACGTTACACAAAAATTAAAGGCAATTAAAAAAGGGCCAGCTAACACACAACTCGCTGTCCACGACTCACCGTTTCCAATTGCTCCCACGTTACCGCAACTCAGTCGACGAAATATAATAGATGGTGCCTCATCACAACAAACGTCCTAAGGACGATAAATTTGACAGCTTAAATCATGTTGCAGCTCCTCTGGAACTCGTACTGGTGACAACAGGGCGTAGAATAGGAGGGGCTCAAGGTGTGCAACGACTTGAATAAACTGCGCCATTGACAAAAAAATTATGACCCACGCGAGGAGGGGAAATAAAGGGAGGGAGAACATGGGTGAAAAAGGGAGGTGACCCGAGCCAGGCAAAGAGCAAGCCACAGCGCAGAGTAGAAAAAAATCAAGACGTTTGGTGCGGCGAGTGCTAGCGTCGCAAAGTTTTCTGGAATTGTATCCTTAATTACGGAATTTTTAATAAATTGCTGTAACATTTAGTTTAAATTAAGAATCACTAACGCCTTATCTATATTATTCTGGCCGCTGAGTTTCTTAACAAATTCGCAATATAATTATATTGTGGAATAAAATGGGTTAAGTCTTTAAATAAGTGTCAAGATGGTTCGGCTTCATTGATTTGCAAAAATATGAAAAATAATGTTGGTCCTTTCAGAAATTCAGAGTTAAGTTTTCTCGTAGTTTTGTTGCTCACAAAAAAATCTGATGGCGAAGAGACAGTAGCACGCGCTCGGGTAACTCTGGCAAGAAATATAATTATGGCCTTTCATTCGTAGCCATTTAATATTAAAAATACGTATTTTAGGTCAGTGACTAAATACCGCTGCCATTAAATGTATTACTCTATTCGGTTTCGTGTTATAAACACTTCAGTCAACAAAAACTGTAAAGTTATCTACACGCCATGATGTCCAAGGAAGTTTCGAAGCGGCTGGAATAGTTCGAGGAGCAGGTGTTTCAACAGCTGAGGAAGCTACAGGATCACCTCGCTTCTGTTGCGCAGGAGCGACCTAAATCAACAAACAGTCAAGACATCCACAGAATGCCAGAATATATCGCCACCTTCTCTGTTAACTTCCAGAAACAACTTGATAACTTGATACCATATGTTAAGTACTACAAGCCGTTTCCGACAGTGAGCGAATTGGTGAGCTCGAACAATACAGTAGCCGAAACTGTCTTCTTTTCCACGGCTGTGCCAAAACTGTGACCTATGCGGTTCTCAAAATAATTAAAGCAACGCTGTACATCAACATAGAACTAAGTGGCATCGACCCTGCACACAGTATAGGCAAGCCAAACAGATCTGCTGAGCAGGCTGTCAAAGAAGGCAGAAGACCGATCATTATGAAACTGGTGAGTTACCAGTTTCGTTCCATGTTATGCCATGCTAAAAGAGCCCTGAAGAGCACGCCCGTCGTCATTACCGAATCGCTGATGGCGGACAGACAGCGCGTCTTAAAATCCGCAAAGGAAAAATTTCGCCCACTCTGCTGTTGGACACAAGATTGGAGAATGGTTGTTCTGCACGTGAACCACTGTATTCCCTTATCAACTATGTGGTAACTTGTTAACATTCAGTATATCCATCTACCGATCATAGCCATGTGCTGGAATTTCATTATGTTTAATTATAATCTGCGTAAGCATGTGTGCATGTGTGTGTTCTCAAGGCCTTGTATGTACAGCACTACGGTCGCCCTGCACCTTTGTTATATGTAATACAGTGGTAAGTCTTCTTCATTACGTTATAAAAATTTAGTTAATTTTTCGAATTCATGATTGACTATAGTAAAAGCAAGTTGGTAACACTGAGCCCCATAACAACGTTTCTCCGAGAGTTGTGCGCTCTACCTGTGACCAGTGAAAGCCCTCATTTCACATGCTCGTCCCCCCCTCACCCTCCGATCGGCCAAACCTAGTCCGCAGCTAACGGTGCTTCCTCCGGACCTCCCACTAACAGTCGCATTAGTAATGGTCAGCTTGTCGTCACGTCTGGCCCAGCAACCACCAGTGCTATCTCTCTCAGAGGCTAGCTCGCAATCTTTGGAATCCCAGCATAGATGTGAGGTATGGGGGCATTGCGCAGAATTCAGAATAAAGACTTGCAAACAGTGCGAAATAAATATCTGAGAATAATAGCTAACCAAGATAGATTCACTACTCGTAAAACTATCCATGAACTATTATCAATAAAATACATTTGAGAAATAATTGCAACGAAAAACCAGAAATTATATGATAATCTGGCAAATCATAGCAATCCAAATATCAAATTCCTTGGTAATTATGATCCCGCAGGTATAAGAAAATTCAGAAAACCGAAATTACACTGAACACGACACAAGTGAGAAGGGGCCCGGGCGCTGATTGGCCAGGCAATCAGAGCGCGAGGCACTCTCAATAAAACTGGTCGCGCGACCGAAAACCCGAAGTCGTCAAGCAGCTAACGAGAAGGTAGCAGCTGCAAAGAGCGCCTACAAGAACCTGCAGATCTTCAAGGCAGCGAGTAGTTCCTACTAGAGCTGCTCGTGCAAATGAAAGGAAAACTAGTGCGGCTAGTTCTAGTTAGAGCTACCGCACGGCCCAGGATCGGCAGTTCGCTGCACGTGTCGAGCGGCCGGCCTCGCAGAAGCGCATGTAGCAGTAGAGTGTGCATGCCGACTGCGCCCTAGCTGCACACGACTCACGACAGACATCGCAATACATTACACAGTAAAAGTACACTACCACAGACAAGACAGAGAGGCACACTATTTCAGGGGTCAACTGCGTGGGTTCACGGGCGAGGAGGCCAGCTCCATCTCCACTCGAGAACCAGGCCTAGGGGGACACGCACTCGTTCAGGGAATAGTGGTCAAGGGGGCAACCTATAAACTGTATATATCACTTAGATTGCATACTGTACATATCGGGGAGTATTAGTAGAATAGATAATTCAATATTATTTTTAAAAAAATTTAAAAATTTAATTTTTTTTTAAATTATAAATATAATAAAAATCAAAATAAATAAAAAAACTAAAATTTAAAGAACGACGACAGCAGACTATACCAAATATATATATATTTGTTCTGTGTACTCAAAATGACGCACCCACTTGGTAGTCTGTTTCACGTCGGGAAGAAGAGAACCGGGAGGGGCTCTACTTTTACCGGATTTTGTATATATTATGATACCAAGGACCCCTCCAGCTTTAGTCTACTAACAAAAATGTATCTTTATTTCACTACACGACTACACGATGAAACGTACCCCGTGGGCTGCCCCGGGAGACTAGGGACTCACTTACACATTATACGCAAGATTAATTAGCACACTTGTACACAACAGGCCAACATGTTAGACAGACATGACACTAACATTCACACCAGCCGGGGAGATTCACTCCCCCGCCAAAAACACGAACTTGTTATTTTACTTATAATAGGAAACAGCAATAAACAACCTTAATACGGGTCCGGTGCGCAACAAACCACAAATACACGGCGCCCCGTCACCAACCCAATGATTTGAGTATGTGTCGGGGTACATTTGTTTTACAAACAGCCTGTAAGTTATGGGAGTCAAGGTTCCCGGTCTCATGACACCGAGGCCATTCGGTGGCATATGAGGGTTCGGCGGCAATCCTAGACCTTCCCACGTGGCACATGTCAACAGCCAGTCACTACTCGGCCACATTGACGGGTTTACAACAAATTTTAGTCCTCTACATTTGCATGCAATATTATTGTCGGAAACATGGCTTAAGGAGAGTCTCCCATCTTCGCTTGTTGACTTGCAGGGTTGTACATTATACAGAGTTGATCTACAAGTTAAACAGGGTGGGGGCGTGGAAGTTTTTGTCCATAATGATAGTAGAGTTTAAACTACCTGCGACGCTCCTGGTCCTTACTGCGCAAAGTCTGTGTATTTATTTCTTGAATTAAACATTTCTACACAAAAGTGTTCGTATGCCGTTGTTTACACACCCCCTAAAATATGGTCCATGGATGACTAAGAAAACGACCTATTTGCGATAATTCCTAGTTATGATAATGTATTGATTATGGCCGATTTCAACACCGATTTCTAAACAGAATCACGTCAAACATTGCTCCTTTCTAATCTCTTATCCTAATGTAATCTAACATACTGTTCTCTTGAAACTACCCACAATACTAATAACGGGGACACACTGCTTGACCTTACATTCACGTCAAAAGCTGGCAAAGTCCTACACTGTGGACAAATCAGTGCGCCGGGTTTATCTCACCACGACCTCATACATGTAATCTAATCACTTCGTAAGCCAAAATTCTCACCGAAAATCATCACCTACAGAGATCTGAAAAGGATTGACATGCCGCAATTTATTAAATATGCTTCTGAAATACAGTGGAGTGACATAGATTATTTGCATTCAGTTGATGACAAACTTAATGATGTGAACACCTTATTATAAAATATTATTGATAAGCACATTCCGAAACAAACAAAACGGGTTTCTCATCCACCAGCACCGTGGATGACCCAGGAAATTAAAGCTTTAGTGGCTGATCGGGATAATACTTTTCGTAAATACAAATCTTCTTAGAGAAAATATGTTATCCTTGTATTAATGAGATTCGAAAAATACCGTTCACTCAGAAACCGGTGTACCCAAACCATTAGAACGGCTAAGATTGCGTAGGCTCGCCGCTTGATACAACCAAACCCACCCCCGCGGTATTTATGGAGCAGTGTTAAAAATATGGGTATAAAGTTTAAAGACACTAAAAACTGTAACCAAACAACCAAGTAAAATGCTGACGAACTTAACGCTCATTTCAAAACATTGTCTGTTATTAAAGCCCACATCCGCTGTGTAGAAGAACCGTTTACTTTAATGTCGTCACGCCTCTCGACGTTCTGAAAGCTATCAGACGAATTTGAAACAAGGCCGTAACGGTAATGTCAGGATTTCAATTGACATAATAAACCTAGCTTTGCTGTTTTCTTAGAAGCAATAACTAAAATATTTAATTGTTCGCTGGTCACAGGGATCTTTCCAACTCAGTGGAAATCTGCTTTAGTAATACCCATCCCGAGGGCAAATAATCCTCAACGTGCCAGTGATGATAGACCCATAATCATTCTTCCCACAATTTCCAAAACCCTTGAATATATTGCACACCAACAGATAAAAAGGTACATTATTGTAAATAAACTGATGGTCGACCATCAGTCTGGTTTCAGAAAGGGCTTTAGCACATGTACGGTTCTACTTCAGGTCAATGATGACATCAAACATAACATTTATAACCTTTGCTAACGATCTTGTTACTATCAGATTTTAGCAAAGTATTCTATTCCGTTGACCATGAGCTATTGCTTGCAAAGCTGAAATCATATTTAAGTATCTCCGAAATATCGTTACAATGGATTAAAAGTTAATTGTGTGACCGTTATCAGAGAGTTGTCTTCCGAGAACAACAATCTACTTGGCGCACAGTTAAAATTGTAGTTCCCCAGGGCTCTGTTCTGGGACCCCTAATATTTTCTACTTTTATTAATGGCCTCCCTCAGCTACTAAAACATTTTAAATGCCATTTTTATGCAGAAAACTTCAAAATCTACTTGCCAGCTCATCCTGGAAATATTACGTCATCAATTGACACAATTAACCATGAATTGTCAAACATCTTAGAATGGTCAATAAAGCACGGTATACTATTAATCCCTAAGAAATCCCAAAGTATTATAATTGGATCTATGAAACTACTCATAACACCCAACATCACTTGCGCTCCAAATATCGTGCTTGATGGCGAGCCGATTCATCTATCAAAGTCCGTAAAAACCTAGGTGTAATATTAGGTGAAACTTTAATATAGAGATAACATGTCACGTACATATGTAGACAAACAAATGTCACTTTACATTCATTAAGAAGGTTTAGCGAATTTTTACTCGCAAAATTGATGAAGACTTCAACAGAATGAATAATAATTTCACGCCCTGATTATGCTGATATAGTCTTCAGTGACTTCAGTGACAATCTTGAAACTAAAGACCATATTACAAAATACAGTCTTACTCTCTCATTGTCTGATTAAAGAAATCGACGTTCATTGCACAAGATCTGCTTGTTAAAGGAATTATTATTAACATGGTGTCCTCCACACCTTTTGTCTCATTTCTTATCGCCCAATACTTCAAACACTCGTTCTTTCGATCAACAAAAACTTCAAGCACCAAAACAGAACTCATTTTTTGCTTCATCTTTCATCGTCACCGCCACCAAACTCTGAAATTGTTTACCCCAGGAAGCAAGAGATACAATTTAAATAACTAAATTCAAAAAATTATGCTGGAACAGCTTGGTTACGATATAAATATTTAAATGAACGCTAAATATGGGTTTGATATAAACAATATTATTTTGGAGGTTCCTCTTTTATAATATCTGTGACTTATTTTCTTTCTGCTTCATGCAACTGTAGTGATGTTTCTGATGCTTATGTTATTGTTTAATTAATTAAATATGATGTTTAAATATGTAGGTGTGTGAATGTAGGTGTGCGAGTAAACTTTGCTTTACTATTTTATTTTATGTATTTTTTTATGTAACTGGCATAATTTCAGGTATAGCAAATATAAAATATCTTACATAAATTATTTTTATTTGTCTTTTTCCCGTGTTTAAATAGTTATTTGCTCAGATTTTTTCCCCTTCAGAAACCCTTAAACTAAATTGCAGTTTTGGAATTTTTGCTAATCGATGTTATCTTGTAGTTTATTTTAATAAATAGTACTTTTATATGTATGTGAATATATGTCATACGTGTATGTGGTTTTGTGTATGCGTGTATGTGTATGCATATGGATATATGTATACACATGTAAACATACATCAAAAGAGATATTGTGTATGTTAACAATTCAGATTATTTTTATTTTATGTATGTTGCTTTTATGTAATTCATATAATGTACTTTCTTATTTTATAGTAGACATTAAAATTTGGTTCACTTTCATTTATTTTTATTTTCACAAAATAAGGGTTTTGTTGTATTTTGTAAAGTGATAAAGTGTAAGAGAAGTTGATAATACCTTAATTTCGCCACAAAACTAAGGACGTTTTATTATAATTTTTATTACAATTTATTTATCTTTCATTTTAGTATAATATTGACAAGAGGTTACCGTTATAACTAATTAGCATACTTTCCTCTACATGTATGCAAAAAAATTATATGAATTGCAGAAAACCTTAGATGGTAGGTAGGCCTTCGCATATTTAACATAGATATCATTAGATATGGAACTAAAAACGCATCGAACTTTAGTAAGACAATTACAAATACATAAGTTCCTTAACCGGGATCCAAACCCAAAACTACTTGTACTGTAATCTGGCACGCAACCACTGCAATACGGTGGTTGCATTAGGAGCATCAACTCCGGTTTTAGTCAGTCTAATGTTTTTTTAGACAGGGTTCTAACATGAAATCTTTACAGAGTTATCATTTTGAAAACAAGTCCATGAGTCACCTAAATCATATAAGTTTACATGGCCTACTGCATATCTACGTGTATCAAAAGTTTGATGGGAATTAGTTGATTGGTTCCCGAAAGAGTATAGAAACATTAAGTTTTTCTTACTTGGCACTATCTTACCAAAAGTCATGCAAAAAAGCTTCTTGTACGTATATTTTATGCTCTAATGAATACTGTCAGTATACAAAATTTTGTTTATTTTTTAATTGTTTAATAGATATATTATACAAATCAAAACTATTTATCTTGCAGCCACTTTTAAAATGCCTAACCCATTTAAATCATGTCAGTTTGCATGAACTACTGTGCGACTATCTGTCTGCAAAATTTGGTGGTTATCGGTTTATTGGGCCTCGAGATATGATATAGAAGCTCAATTTTCTTATTTTGTTCTTTCTTAATAAATGGCGAAGGAAAATGTTATGTATAGTTACATTTTATGTATATCACCTTATACTGCTAATATATAAAGTTAATTCGAAAAAAGTTGGGACATATGGCATATTAACGTAGAATATACGAATGGCTGTTATGTTGAAAATATAAGACTACCCCCTTAAGTCATATAAATTTATATTGACTGGAAAAGTATAACTTGTACCCTGAATTTGGTAGCAACTTGTTGATTGTTTCCTAAGTTATGACATAAGAACTTCATTTTTATATATTGTGCCATCTTACGAAATGGCAGTGAACAGAGTCTCTGTGTAGACACATTTGATTGATATAATAGATACTGCCAGCATAAAAAGTTTACTTCAAATGGTTTCGTAGATATAGGATACTAAAGTAAAATGCATATATAGTCGCCATTTTGTAAATAATTGCCTGGTCCATTTGAAACATGCACATTTACAACGCCAGCTACTAATGGTCGGTCTTTTTGGTCTAAGCCAATCACGAGGGATAGTGAGAGGATGTTGGGGGCTGAGGAAATAGCCAATGGAATATTGTGATAGGGTGGAAGGGGTCCTACTATAGTGAGCAAATTGAGATGGCTGAATTCACTGTAGTTTGGAGGAGTGGCGTTCACGGCATGGTGGTAGTTGGGGAGGGGAGTCGAACTTAAGTGCGTAATCAGACTAAGTATGACTACTGATTGGTGGGGGTGGTGTGGAACTGTTTAATAGATCGAATTATAGTGGTTAAATGGAGTGGAAGAAACTAGTTGTAGTAAGAGGAAGGAGTTGTGTCTCAGCAGGTAGTTTGTTGGTCGGGCAAGTGAGGGGTGTGGATAGTTGTGTGGTTGATTAACGGCGTAAGTTAATGGCGAGGGGGACGAACTTAGGCGAGAAAATGGTGAGGAGGTCGAGCTATGACGAGTTAATGTTGAGGGGGAAGAGAGTGAGATCGTAGGCTGGTGGTATGTGTGGATGTTAATGGGGGTCGAGCTATGGTGAGAAATGGCGATTGAAGGTGAAGCGACGAGAGATGTGGTAGCGGTAAGGTAGGTGGGGGAGGGAAGAGGGTATATTTGTTACCTAAAGACAATAATTATCTTTGGCAGGGAGGGAGGATCGAAAGATTGATCGGCTATATTGTCAATGATTAAACGACAAAGGTGTTCGGAAGTAGCAAACTAATCAGTCGTCTGCTGTTCGTCATATCAGGGAGTGACTCTGAGTAGAGGGATTATGGGGACTTTGGCCCATGGGGACCTGGGACCGGAGCACCGGAGCTGTTGACGTGCCCTGACGTGGCCGGTCATCCTCCAGGACTCCTCATCCTCCACTGCAGTCAACCAAGACAGACACCCCCAGGTATATAAGTGCGCCGTACAAACCTATACGGTAAAATAGATAATACTGGACAGCTCTATACCAATAACACAGGCAAGCGTGCACCAAGCGACAGTGTTAGCATCTTGCGGCGTGATGTGATGAAGGTCTGCGACTGCTATGGCAAAAACATGTATACGCGTCAAAAAATGTGTTTAAAAGTCGTGTATTTTTTTAACTGAAATTGTGCACCTACCTACGAACTGCTGATAGTGTACAGTTTCTCCAGTACTCAATACAGATTGCAAATTATTTACAAACATGAGTTAAAACCGAGAAAATAGTTTTTTTTTCTCAAAAGTAATGTTGTGTATACCGAACATCAAAAAGCCACCTAACTTAATTGTTGCTCGAAACATAACCGCAAGTGAAGTCCAATAATTTTAGAGTTAATACTAAAAATAGATCTACACATGAAAGTGGAATCCTGAAAGTAAAACTGAATATCAGAAACAGCAGCAGCCTAGATTAAAATAAATAGTAATCGGTAGAGGGATTATGGGAACTTTGGCATATGGGGACCTGGGACCGGAGCATCTGAACTGTTCGCGCTCTGTCATTCCGGTCGGCTGGTGGCCATGATGGATCCACATGACCTTGACCTTTGACCTTTACACTGGTGACTTTTCACCTTGAGCCCGGTGACCTATGACATTGAAAACAAAAAAATCCAAACATTTATTATATATATATATATATAATTATTTAAAAATTATTAGAAAATTAATTTTAAGAGTTTATTTTAAAAAACATAAATTTTCGGAGGTCCTCCACACCCCATCCACCCATAATAATTCCACCTTCTTAGTATGTGCAGTACACCATCTTAGTAGGTGTCACATAAAGTAGTAACACACCGTTAGGCGTGCTCTTATTTGTTAACGGGGCGCTCTTAGCCGTGAGGCCCTGCCGCACCCCGGCCTCCCAGTAGGCGGGGAAGAGGGATCACGCCCTCTCATCGCAGACATGACCAGCGCTTTCTGAATTGACCAAACCCGTTTGCCCCGACCTGTACCCAGGCCGCACCAGGCAGAGCCCCGATCTGATATTGCAGATCGCACCGAGCATGTCCTACCACAAGGCCTGAGATTCTAGCACTCAGATTACCAAGCGTGTGGTATAGCCGGAGCACTACCCACGCCCCTGACGTGATCTCGGGCACGCCCCCGGAACAATCCTGTTCAACGTCCGGCTCTTTTAGCAAGAGGGGGAATCTCTCCGAGCCTTCTCCAGCATGCGGAGTCAACCACTGCCAGCACGAGTCCAACCTCGTCTGATCCAAATTCCAGGGAGTACCCCTGGATGGGCCAAGCGGATCATCCCGTGCTCCCTCTTAATTTCCATGGCACGTATGGGTTTTCCTGTGTCCGACTGCGTCGCCTAACCTCCATGCGGGAGTGTGCGGAGTCCCTCAGAACAGGTGGGTACCGCCATGACCGTCCGGTTTTACTCCCTTTGCTGTCTTCACCAGGAGCCGAGCTCACACGAAGCCGCACACCAGGCCGACTCGCAACATCAGACACGCGTCCTTTACCATCCTAGAATTTCTTCACAGGGAAATTCCTGTTTTGGGCCCCAGTGGCCTGAGTGCCAAGAGGTCCAACACCCCACCAAGTGGTCGGGCCTTGGTACTATCTATCGGCCCAAGCCATCACGGCAGATACCCCTGAACAGCCGCTAGAAAACTGTTTCCCATAGGGCACGGGCGGCAGAGCCCAGTCTGTTTAATCAGGGGTGGCACGAGAAGCCCTGGGTTGCCATGGATGTTGAGAGGCTATAAGAGACGCATCACCCATCCTTTCCGGAAACCGGTAAGTAAGTTCGTCTCGGCTACCATAGCCTAGTACTGCCACGCCACCTCGAATGACCAACCTACACTCCCCCCACCGGGGTGACCGTACGATCCTCCCCCCAGTAGGTGTCACAGCCACCGTCCGCCATTTTGGTAGGGGCAGTCTGCAATCTTGGTAGGTGCTGTCCGCCGTCTTTGTAGGCGTCACAGCCACCATCCGCCATCGTGGAAGGTGAAGTCCGCCATATTGTTAGGTGCGGCTGTCCATCATCTTGGTCGGTGCAGTCCGCCATATTGCTAGGCGTCACAGCCACCGTCCACCATCTTGTTTTTTTTGTTTGTCATTTCTTTATGAATTACTGGAGTTTGTCTCTCACCTTTGTTCCACCGCCAGCTCGGTTTTTTCGTTTTTCATTTCTTTTACATTGCTGGTGTTGTACCCAGCACCACGCCCAGCAGACGACTGAACCCCTTCACTCCCCCTTACAATATATTTAATTGACCCCTGATTCTCATTGGCTAATTACTGGGGTGTTTTCGAAAACCTTCATTCTGACCAATCGGCGGCCTACTTTAATAGGGAGGGCAGACTATTTTTTTCCCTTAAAAACTCATTAAAAGACGCACCACGTGCCCCTTCGGGAAATCAGTAACTTTTCTCGCTTTTAAAAATGGACGCGTGTTGTCAGAGAGGCCATAACATCCTTTCAGCCATTTTGACATTTAGAAAGGGTGCACTCGCTTAATGCCATGGACAAACTGGACGAACTATCGTACCTGCCGAAAGAATTTCTCCTGGACTACGCACCTTACAAAATGTCGACGGTCGTCAGGCAAATACTTGAAGACCGTCGACATTTTGTCGACATACGTCGACATACCTGCAGCAGGACGAAGACTTATGGCACTGCCTCCCGTGCAAGGAGTGTTTCGAGGGTTGCACCACCTCGGTTCCCGACAAGCCGCATCGCAGGCGTTGATGCGACGTCCGTCGAGCAGCCCTCGCGACGTCTGGGCCTGTGGAAGACGCCCTCACCGTAGGATACGCCCTCCCAGTTGAAGATGCCCTCGCCATAGAAGACGACGTCCCTCTGCAAGCTATCTACTCGCAAGCTGTTCCCGTGGAAGATACTTCCCTTCAAGAAATTTACTGGCATGCAATACCGGCGAGGAAACAAACCCAGAATACAGGTGCCCGATGTGTATAGACCTCAACTAAGTTTTAAATAAATTTTGTAAAAATTTTGTGAAACTCGGTGTGTGCATGGGAACATAAATTTGTTTTATATAAAAAATCGTATAAAATGTTTTGCACTAATCTAAGGTTTTCGCTCGTTAGAATCGTACACCATCAAAAAATTTCCATCTCGTACAGTGACTAAGACGAGAAAACCAAAGTTTTCACTTTTTTACCGCAGTGTCCATGGAAGTACTTCGACCTCACCACGCAACAGGCATATCGCCCACAGACGTACGAAACGCACGGACTAAGGTGAGACAAGGAAGATATTCCATACGAGGACATTCCGACACTACTGGACTCTGCCATAATTCGCTATTACCCTGTGCATGTGTTTGGAATACGCTAAGAGTCGGCGATTCTCATTGTGTGCCCTATCGGAACGAACTTTGAAGACCTTCACAGCCATTTCCAATGGCCGAAGTTTCAACAACTCGTTGAGACGTACGCTACGAGACTTCTCGAGGGCAATAATCAAAGATATGGCTGTGTCCCGTGCAGCTCCGAAACCCTATGATAAACCGTGGTGAATTAAAAAAAAACTACGAGGAACACATGGTACATTAAAAAAATGTAATATTACTTGTGTAATGACCTCCAAGACTCACAGAAGGAACACATGTAAAAAAAGTATTCCTAGTATTATGCAGAATAATATTAATATTGATACGTGCGTATATATAAATGTGTTTGAAACTATATATACATTTTTATTTTATCTTGAGTTACGCGCTGCTCACATAAGTGGAAAAAACACTGTTGGCAGAGAAAAAAATTTTTTGTATATATTAAATTTGTTATAATTTAAGAAAAAAATATTTAATGAGACTCTAGCCGCCACTAAAATAACGTATGATAAATTTTACGTGTACGAACGTAATTATTTTTTTCAAAAATAAGGGTTTGAATAAAAACCTTGTGTCGTTTACGGATGCGTTATGCTGCTTTCTATAAAGTAAGCATGGCTCGAAAAACCCAAGAGCAGAGTTAAAACCACTTCGCTACCCCTCACGGTATGCGATACGCACAGTGAAGGATCCCATGCATTCCCCCTAACACAGGCATAGGCGCTCATCATTTAAAACATTTCCTCCCAAGTTTAGAATCAGTACATTAGGAATTTAGGCAACGGGGAAAAAAAACCCATGTGGTTACTCCACGTGCTGCGATTTTTCTAACACCCATTGTCAGAATATAAAATTATTTTTAAGTATAAATAATCCACAAATGGTAAGTTTTGCACAGAAAAAATTATATACCGTGACGAGAGACTAGCGTAAACGTACACCCACAACAAGAACAACATCATAAAAGACACTTACCTTAGGCAAACAAATTACTATATTTTTACACATTCGTGTGCGCTCGCTGTATTATGAGGTATATATGATACACGTAATACACGCCCACCCTCACCCTCCGAGTCCCATCACACAGCTACGTGACTTTATCCGAATGGAAAGTGACATGCGAACATGCGCATGTATATGTGTGCATCCTCTAATCCAGTAGGTGTCAATAGAATTTAATTTTAATGAATAACGACAACTAAACCATAGTTTTGTTGCCGAGATGCTGGTCCACCATGCAGATTTATATCACAANTATCACACAGCTACGTGACTTTATCCGAATGGAAAGTGACATGCGAACATGCGCATGTATATGTGTGCATCCTCTAATCCAGTAGGTGTCAATAGAATTCAATTTTAATGAATAACGACAACTAAACCATAGTTTTGTTGCCGAGATGCTGGTCCACCATGCAGATTTATATCACAAAACTAATTCCAGCAAAGACGCGGGCATACAGCTCTCATACACCACCCTTCAACCTCGTCGAGACACATCGGGAAAGAATTTACAAGTGCGAAAAAAATTACAGCATCACGTGCATTACGGAGACCATTGAGTTGTGTTAAACCCTTTCGAATGTAGAAAATTAGTTCTATAATTATAATTTTTTTTTTATTCTGGCTCGAGCTCCACCTTTAATTTTTTGTCGTTAAAAGAAACCAAATGTGAAATTTAATATTAATTCCGGCGAAACCAAAGACACTTTGTAATGCTGTAAAAAAAAGCAATATGAAGAAATCAATCATTGTCCACTTGCTCATGCGTCAAACACACACACAAAGAGTCCGAAATATACCAATTACAGGCGAGACTGATAGACGCATTAAAAAACTATTAAAACAAAGGCGTACTTAAAGAAGTGGTCACGAATCCCATTTTAGAAGTAAACGAAAGTCGCCTGCAGTCGTAATCTAAACTCGCGCATACGACCAGCCGCGCTGCATCAGGTGTTGAATTGGACTTTGGCCAAGCGCACTGACCGCCGGGAGGAGGCTTGTCGCGCCAGCAGCATGTTCTATCTCCCACACAAGCCAACCTTAACTCATAGGTAGAGACCTGACAAATACAGGCTAGACTCAACGGTGTTATGTACAAATATGCCGATATTAACTGCATATTTGTTGTCTACTGTCACAGTGGAAGGCGACCATTGGGCCAGTTTTCTCCAGGAGGTGTCAAGGTGGACCAATGGATGAAGTTATATAAATATACGTGTTTTGAATTCTAACTTATCTCAAAATGAATCCGCGAATTCTGCAGGTCTCTACTCAGATGTTAACAAACACAGATATCTGCACGCACAAGTCAACACCAGGAATACCCATGTTCAGGGGACACGGGTACGATACTCGACACGCTCTGAGCGAACTTATATTTTAAAAATTACTCCAGTTGAACGCCGGGATGGTTTCTTGGTCGAGTCCTTACTTGTTACCGCTTGCTCTAGCATTTCGCTCCATCCCAAAATAGTATAAAATGTACTTTAATTATTATTTTAGCTTACGCACTACTTAGATAATGTTAACTCACGCTTCTATTTTACAGGAATCTAATACAGTCACAAATATATATATTTATATGTGTTAATTATAAGAGGAAGGGGGCTGCGCCATTTTCTCTCACATCAAATCAGCACCATCGGGCTTTCAGATTCACGAGCCAGCCACGTTTCGAGGAAGAAACATATAAAAGTGCAATACGTAATGCAGACAAATGTGTACGTATTAACTTAAAAAATATAATTTTATTGAGCACAAAGATTTATTTGGTATCAGCAATTTCTTTGCATATTTCAAGCATACCAATATACCATTTTGCATTTTACAGTTATTTAAAGCTACCATTTCGCACACGATGCGTTTTGTTGGCCAGTCTGATAACGCTACGTATATATACAGAATTGGGTCACTATTATTCTATTCGCAATCCAACGAACGACTCCTTCAATCCGCTGATGCATATAAGTAGAAATATTTCCATTCCCACGTACACAGTGGTCCTCCGTTTGGCAGGAAAAAATCTAACAGAATATTTGACCCGCTCACATCTGCAAATACAAGTGTAAACATCCTCTCATGAGTAAAATATTTGAGCCTTGTTGCGACGGGATAACATAAGACATTTTTACCCCTAAAATATATATATATACTAAAGCGCGCATCAAAACCAAATTGCAGTTAGAGAAAATAGCCCCCCATTAAATAAATAGGGGGTAAAAATTGCCTAATAACGAACTTAAGATAATACACTTCATGCCCCAAACAGTGATACATTTCTGAATCGAAGCGATAGGTTTTAACATAGACGTTTATCTGAAAGTTCAAGAGTAATACAACTTAAAAAAGTACTGATTTTAAAATTGGGAGGAAATGTTTTTTAATGATGAGCGTCTATGCCTTGGTGAGGGAGAATGCATGGTATCATTGACTGTGCATTTCGCATAACGCGAGAGTAGACAAGTTTTTTTAACTCTGTTTTTGGGGTTTTCGAGCCATGCTCACTTTATGGAAAGCTACATAACGCATCGGTACACGGCACATGATATTTTCTAACATAACGTTTTAAAACAATTTTTTCTTAAGGGGGGCAAGCGTGTTGTTAGTGGAGAAGGGGCACTTGGTGATTTATTTTTCGTTTTATTTCCCTTGAAACCCCCTCTTTGTATGCCTCTTTATCGTTATGTATACTTCCAGTATGAAGTTTTACATTATATTCGTTATCTTGCCTTTCTATTCGAAATCATTCCTTACGTTGAATGGGTCAGTTTTCCTAAGCTGCATTTGAGCCATATATTAAATATTATTGGTGGTGTGTTTATGTGGAGAGCCAACAGCGATATTTTCCCCCATTCGATCTAAACATGTGCAAATATCCTCCGAATACCTGCATAGATCTTAAGACTGTGAACGAATGCAGTTTGGGCCGCCACTTAACTTTGTCATTAACCAACCCAAACCCCTGCGACGATTTTTGGGCATGATGGTTGCTGGCACGATGGTGGTTGCTCATCCTGAACCCTTTGTTTTGTGGGACGTACACTCGTGCCCTGCTGTGAAAAAGACTGTGCACGACGGTTTTTGGCAGGTGAAGGTCCTACAGCTACGCAGGTTTTTGCATGCTTCTGCAAGCAAATGCCATGCCACATTTAACACTCTTATATGTCACTCCATCTGCATTATTCGAATATTCATACTTATCGTTTCTTAGAATACATTTGGTGAATGCAAACGAAGTATTACAATGGCGTCACGGGTACTAGTTAACGCCTTTGCCAAATAGATAAGAGGTAAATATAGAAATTTAAAAAACCAAGTACCATATTTAATGAGGTTTTATATTCCTCCAGAAACTAGCAGGCACAAACTGATACTCCAAATTTGAGCAGATATGTAATTTCGTATATATGTGTATTAGGTGCATGCTTGATAATATCCTGTGAACTGATGTAATCAAATATCTGGAATAACCAGTCAGAATGCTAAAAGACGAGGGGTGAGACAGCGACCTGTCACTTCTGGCATCAGACGAGAGACTGTGATATACTTTCCCCATACCAGCACGCTCTGGCGGACAATGCTGAAAACAAGAGCGGTAGTGGTAAGGGATTGGGCGAGGGTGAACAACAGTTCAGACTAAAGTGTTGTGGTGAGGGGTAACAGAATAAATACTCAATTTCAATTGTAATTTAATTAGCATTAAAAAAACTGTTTTTATCGGCCGTAATTAAAGTTTTTACTACAAAAAATTATTGATATAATAAATTATGCATTTAGATATACCGTTGATTCGAAAAATTAATTTTATATAGGTCAAAAAATACTTTTTGTTATGTCTATTAAACAAATATGAGGCCAACAGCTCGTTTTGCTACTGAATCGACAGAATGAGCGGGTACCGGCATCTCGCCTGCCAGTGAAACCAAGAAAATAACGCCACCTATGTGTTGAAAATAAAATCCAATACGGAGGGCGTCGACAGCACCACCTCAACTTTAAAAATATAAATAATATGGCTGCTGCTTGGTGGCTCCATATGCAGCTCGTCCGGTAACGAAATTGGTAATTATTACACTAGCGACGCCTAGGTGTTGAAAATATAAACAAATGACAAACGAGAAAAAAAACAAGATGGGGTCATGAGCTTAGGTAAGAGAGAATGTAAGTTCGCCTGGTAGCCAAATCGAGAAATTAGCACTGCCTGTCAGTTAAATTGGTAATTAATACCCTTACACCACCTAGGTTTCAGAAAATGTAAACATATGAAATCCATTATGACCACCTCCAGCAATGTATAAACAAATGACGAATGAAAAAACCGCCGAGATGGCTGCATACGACGGAATGAGCACGGGTGTGGTGGTTGAGGTGGTGGGGTAATTGGGCAATTAAATATATTGGAAGGGGGTGGAGCGAATGCGACTAATTGGGTGAACGAAGTTGATTAATTGGGGGTGAGGGTGGGGCAATTGGGCAATTAAATATATTGGAAAGGAGGAGGGGGGTGGAGGACTGCCTACTAAACAGCCAATAGAAATTGGTGAGGGTCAATAGTCTGCTGGGCGTGGCACTGGGCGGGTAACCTCCGGAATGGTTCGTTTTTTTAAAATAATATTTAATAATAATTTTTTGTAATTTTTATTAATAAATTTTTAATAATTTATAATTATAAATTTTTTAATTATTTTTTATCAATTTGAAAATGTTATAATTTTTTGGATTTTTTTTCGATTTTTGGGTTTCAAGGACAAAGGTTACCGGGGTTAAGGTCAAAGGTCACCAGGGTAATGGTCAAAGATCAAGATCACCTGGATCCATTATGTCCGCCGGCCGACCGGAATGACAGAGCACGAACAGCTCCACCGCTCCGGTCCGAGGTCCCCATGTGCCAAAGTCTCCATAATACCTATACTATTGTGCTCTGCCATCATTACGTGAATAGAGCCCTCCGGTTCACACACATCCAAATTAGGTTTCGTATTTGTTATCAAATTTTTCCCTCGCATTTTTAGATTTTTTTTAAATATTTTGCAATTTTTTTCTTGATTTTATGATTTTTATGGTTAGGTCGAGAACTCCCACTTCCAACATGATGGTCGGGGTCAATAACGCATATTTTTCCTCAATTAAGCAAAAAAAATCGAATGTTTTGGTAGTTTATTTATTATTCGAGTTAAAAGTCACGGTTACTGAGGCCATAGTCGTCCACTTACAACATGGCAGTCAAGGGGTCATGACATGATCGTCCAAGACTCTCGAGGCACCCCGCGTCACCGTGCATGTAACTTCATCCAAGATGGCGGACGAATCCTGCAATCCTCAGCCCACAGCCATTGCAACCGGGCAAGGCAAACCATACTACTACCAATAATTAATACATTATTATATCCTTTATGTATAGCTTATGTTCATTAAATATTTCCTGTACACATAAACTAAATTGATTAGCCATACTTCACCAAAACTTATAACAAATTATATTTCTTCTAAGAAAATTCTTTCCTACAAGTTTACATAATACTTGGCGAATAGGCATTTTTTAAATTGTAGTATTTTTATTTATGTACTGAACAAATAATATTTTTAGGCAAGTATGTCATTTATTTCTAATTTTATATAGGTAACTTAATAGTAACTTTCTAAGATTTCAAGTACCAAGTGTTCTACATTTAATAAATGAAATACATATCTCTTTGAAAACAACGAAATACTTTTACTTATTAGTATCCTTTTGCAATCTGAATTCCTTCACCAAATATGACAGTATTTAAATTATTTTTTCACAGAAATTGTTATATAAAAATCAATATCAAAAATTCGTCTTACAGTTCTTAAGATTCATAAATCGTGAATATCTATGTTGCATTTGAAAAGTGTTGCATTATACACTGAAGAGCCAAAAAAACTGGTAGACCTGCCTAATATCGTGTAGGGCCCCCACGAGTACGCAGAAGTGCCGCAAGATGATGTGGCATGGACTCGACTAATGTCTGAAGGTATACAGGAGGCATTGAAATCTGCACCAATTTTATAAAGGGTTGCACGTCTGTCAGGTTTAATTATTCTCGCCAGTCGTCGTTTGTTCCGTTCTTTCACGATCTTTTTCCGGCCGCAGCGATGTCAATGATTTGATGTTTTTCCAGATTCCCGATATTCGCGGTGCACTCGTGAAATGGTCGTACGCGAAAATCCAAATTTTATAGCTACCTCGGAGATGCTACGTCCCATCTCTCGTGCGCTGACTATAACACTACGTTCAAGCTCACTTAAATCTTGATAACCTGCCATTGTAGCAGCAGTAACCGATATAGCAACTTTGCCAGACGCTTGTTGTCTTATATAGGCGCTTCCGACCGCATCGCGTTACTCTGATTGGTTCCATACCTCTGTTATTTGCATACGCAGGCCTATACCAGTTTTTTTGGCTCTCCAGTGTACATAAATCAATAAACAAGAAATAACTGATATAAATAATGAACCTTCTTTCCTCTACATGGGTGTAAATAATTTTAACGACGTTCTTATAAGCTTAGATGATAGCAGGCCTTAAATACAGGGTTTACTAAAGTGAAGGGCTTACTTACATTTGTACTTGTACTTCTACCGAGATATTGCATAAAACATCCATATTTTCATGTGACGATCTTTATAAATTTATAATAAAAAGGTTATGTATTAGCACATTTGATTAATATCATAGGCACTGTCATTTTAAAATATGTACTTAGAGAAAGGGTTTGTTTCAGCCAACAAAACATTTGTTTCTATATTGCCACAAATATAATCAGTTTTCTGAAAAAAAAAAATTTGTCTGTAAACAATACTTGGAAAGCATCAAAATTTATTGTATTTATCTAACTACATACATTCTTGAATAAACGAAACCTCTGTGTTGGGCCCAAAAAAATTAGACGTTCGACAAAATATTTTGTGGATACATCTGTATATATTAGTTAAGTCGTTCATTCATTGCCTTTATTTGAAAATACAGCTCGTGAGTTTGTTTGAAATTTTTTTTACGATAAAAGATAATAATAGTGTTTGTTAGAGTAGTTGTTGATGTTTAATAAAAGTACAAATATCCTAATAAAATGAGTTAAACAGGAAACTAAAAAGTTAACCTTTAAAACGAGAAATATTTCTTTACGCACTTTGTCCACAATTTAAATTCTATATATCTAAAAACATTTTTTTTTTCCATCAGAATTCACTTTAACTGACGGTGCTTAGGCATAGTGCTCGACCGTAAACGATTATGTTCGAATCTCGGTAAGGCTTTATTTTTTTATATTAGCCAAAACTATTAAAATACAAAGAGACAAACAAATATTTATTATTACCAACCATATCCTACAGTTTGGGGAAACCAAACAGGGACAATAAATAACTAGGTTTAAACAACAAAAGATTTAATTGACCCTATACAGACTATTAATTTGGTTGCACCAAACAAACTTTGTGTGATTGAACAAAACATTTTTCTCAGTGTGTATGAACCACTTGAAACACGAAATTTTGCATGGCGCATTATAGAGCTTTTTGTATGAAGAATTTGGTGAAATTCGGGTGATTGGTTTCCAAGATAGAGCATAAAAAAATGTGTATTTAGTTTTGTGCTATCGTGCAAAATTGCCTAAAACAGAGACTCTGTATACTATGTTTTCAGTAGATACTGTCAGCATATATGGTTAGGTTTAATTTGATTAAATCGTTGATAATATATGACGAACTTATCTAAATTATTTATATGGTTGCCACTTTCAAGATCGTTGTCTGACCACACTTATATCATGTAAGATTAATGGCCTTCTGCAGCACTACCGGTGTGCGAAATTTGGTGGATATTAGTTAAATGGCACCGAAAATATGGCAAAATACTCAATTTTCTCACCTGGCACTATAACACAAAAAGTCTGACAAAAGAGCATAACTGATGCTTCAAATAAATACTGTTATTGTATAACATTTAGTTTAATTTGGTCGAATTATTTAATAAATATAACATTATAATCTAAATTATTAATATTAACTTAATTTTTAAAAAATCCTTCTCTACCAAAATCATGTATGTTTACATGCCCGACAGTACAATAGTGGTTCAAATTTAGTGAAAATCGGTTGATTGGTTCCCTAGACATGGCATAAAACTTCTTTTTATGTGACGATCTTCATAAATTGCTAACAAAGAGGTTATGTATTAGCACTTTTGATTAATTTCATAGACAGTGGCAGCATATAAAATACGGATGAAACTGTTTGCGGTATGTAGCAAAAGTCTTAAAATGACTTATTTTGAAAACGTATCATCAACTCCTTATATAATAAAAAATTAGATGGAATTAAAAAGTATACCTTCTCGCATAAATTTGGTGGGAATTATGTTATATTTTCCCGAGATAGTACGAACTATCTAAAATTTGCATACCAGTATACAAAGTTAATTTATAATTGGTTACAAAGCTTCGTAGATATAGCTTACTTAACTTAAAATGTTTATGTATCCGCCATTCTCAAAATAAGTATCTGATCCACTTAAAATGTATAAATTAAAATGTAATGCCATAGTACAACAACTTCACCAAATTTGGTAGGAATGGGATGTTTGTTTCCCGAGATGTCAAATAAAAACTTCATGATTTATTTTTTGTCTATTTTACAAGTTGGCGCAGAAATGAGGCTCTGCAAACACAGATTTGACGGTTATAATATATATACTGCCAGCATGACAGTTTAAATTGAAATGTGTTTCGCAGTTTCGTAGATAAAGCATACACTCAAAACTTTAATCAGTGAGAATTGAGCCAAATCAGTGAAAACCGTGAGAATGAAGTAACTGATAATCAGTGCCAGATAATCACTACAAAGTATAAAAGGAAGTCCCTGGTGCACGTCTGTCTGTCTGTAGGACTGCGCTAATCTCGAGAACCACTGAACGGATTTGGATCCGGTATTTACTGTTATAATCTGCATTTACCGAGGAAGGTTTCTGTATATTAAAAATTGCTCTATCACTTATAGAAACTGAGCATAAACGGTATTAGTGAATCAAGTTGGGAATAACGTTTGCCACCAGCGCGCTCTCATGAAATACGCTGCCTTATCCTTTAGAGATAGAACAAAATAATGTACAAAAGAATTGTGTAAAATTAAAGGGTCTACAAAAACGTCGCCGGGAGCATATGACTATCTTTAATAGATAAGTAGTAATAGGCGTATATACAATTTAAATTACGCAGTAAAAACAATCCTAAAATTCACTGTCTTTCCCAACCATAGAGAACTCAATATTTATCAAAATAAATAAATTCACAATTTAAACTGTTTAAAGTAGATAATAAATATCCTTTACAGCATACAATTTGGCCCAACGTAGCAAAACAAGCACTCAAAACAAATATGAGAGTACTTATGTCTTCAGAAAATAACAGCACGTTTGCTGACATGCTACTGAAAGTCGGAAATGGATAGCTTCCAATGGATTGTAGAAAAATTTCTCTCAATAGTGATATATGTTTTTTAGTCACCGACCACAAACAACTGATAGATAACGTATACCCTGAAATACACTGCCATTAAAATAAGACACTCTAGATCAATTAAATAGCGATATTATCGCTTCTAATGAACTAGTCGAAAAAAATTAATGAATTAGTGCTTGTAAAATTTAATTCGCAAACACAAGTCTATTTCTTACTAGAAACAGTACTCGACAGTGAAGAAACTGTGCACTATCCGACAGAATTTTTTAATTCATGGAATCCTTCTGGCATGCCACCACACAAACTTTTAGTGATGGATTTCCTTTCTCTGATGATGTCCATGTTTATGAATAATTTTTAATTGCAAATAGAGATACGACAAGAGATTATTCTAAAGCAGATAGCATTGATGGTTTTTCTTATTTCTTTCCTTTTTGAACTTCTCGGAATGAAATTTCTAAACCTGGAAATATCATCGATGTTATCCATAACACTAAATTAAATTCAACAATAATGAATGGTACTTGGAGATCACGATCAGAGTAATTATATTTATATATGAGTGGCTCTGTTAATAATTATATAATAAAATCTGTTCAAAGTGATAGACCAAATGAAATTATTTATCCACAGAAGTATTACTTAGTTTTCTAATAGCTAATAATGAAATCAAATAGATAGGTTATTTTAAGATTACTTTTATTCATAATTATACTGATAGTTATGGTCTGTATTTTTAGAAATTCGCAATAAGCTAATGGTACAGCTTATAAATATTATGCTGCTCCAGAAAAAATAGTTATTCAAAATCTAGAAATGATGTGGTATATTGTTGAACACTAGGATAAAATAACTTATAAAATAAAGGTAAAGTTGTACAATCATTAAAAATTACCAATCATATTTGGCAATATTTAAAAAAATTAGTTCTTCTATATACAAATTAACTTCGTCTTCTATACATATTATAAAACTCAATCTCTCTGTATCTGTCTGTCTGTCTGTTAGTGCGCTTATAACTCGAGAACCACTTATCCGATTTATGTGTTTACTTTTAATTCATAGCTATGTTCTCTGGCCAGGTTTTAGTATATATTTTGTTACGCAAAGTAAGATAAGAAATAAGCAGTGACGATAATAGTGAATCAAGTCGGAAAAAACGTTTGCCGCCAGCGCGCTCTCTTGCAATGCCCTATCTGAACCGTTAAATATGGAACAATATCTTGTAGTAAAGAATTGTGTAGAATAAAAAGACCTAAAAAAACTCCGCGGTATCATATATTTATCTATAACAGAGAAATACAAATAAGCGTTTATTACCATTTAATGCACAATCAACATTCAATGACGAGGTCTTTCACCTTGCACTCATTGAAATTGAAAAGCAAGTGCACACACTGTCAGGAAAAAGTATAAAAAGCATGGGCCTACCAATACCAGATAACATAGTAGATTCAACCGTTAACAATGATTACATCAGGGAAACTTCGTATAATAGATTAGAATTGCACACCACCGCAACGCTTATTAGTATTTCTCTGTTATAGATAGGTATATGCTACCGCGAAGTATTTTTATGTCTTTTTATTCTACACTATTCTTTACTACATGATATTGTTCCATCTTTAACGGTTTAGACAGCGTATTACAAGAGAGCGCTCTGGTGGCAAACTTTTTTTCCGACTTGATTCACTATTATCGTCACTGCTTATTCCCTATCGTACTTTACGTAACAAAATATACACTAAAACCTTTCCAGAGAATATAGCTATGGAATAAAAAAACTTAAATCGGATAAGTGGTTCTCAAGTGATAAGCGCACTAACAGATAGACAGCCAGAGAGACGTTGAGTTTTATAATATGTACAGAGTATAGAAGATTAACAGTAAGTAAACTTCAACTTTATTTTTAAAAAACCTAATCAATAATTTTGTAGTCCACGCGAGCGGAGCCGCGGACACAACTAGTATTCATTTGAAACAACAGTTTAATAATATTTATATTGATATGTTTGACTACGTAATAGTTCGTTTTCGAGCAAGTATAAAATACAAGAGTAATCAGTGTGTTCATTATTATATGCATGAGCACTGTGATGTAATATATTTATGTTAAAAGTGGAAGGAATAGAAATTATCCCCAAGAAAACTGGCATCTAGATTTCTATCAAGGCTTTTATAATAAGATGTATCTTGCACTACGATTTTTTAAATTCTAAATTAAGAACTGATACAATCTGCTAAAATAATAAACCATATTTTAAAACTCTATTTAGTTATAGTGAATATTTTTATTTCTTTTTAAGAATAGTATTACATGTGATTGAATGATCATGCAAGAAAACAATAATAGTAAAACATAAAACAAATAAAATTATTATTGTTAATTTTAAAAAACTGTTCCAGAGCATTCTATAAGTAATGTTGTTCTGATAAGTCTAAGAAAAATTACTCATTATTAGTTGAGATAAAATATACTTGTGGATATTGGTTTAGATATGAAAATTATTCTTAACAAATGTATTGCGTCAAATATTAACAAAGTTCAACACGTTTTTAAAAATTAAAGCTTTATAATGGTTAGATCTTTTTATCCCTATATTGCTACAAACACAGATCTCTAATAAAATTTTATAATTAATCGAATTAAAAAGGTTTCACTATAAATTTATTTATTTACAAAATATTTTTTTCTTAAAGAAAAGAATACTTTTATCTTAAGTGTTTTATTTTATTTTTAAATTAATTTTTATTTGAAAATTACTGATCAGCTGCTCAAGAAATCAACATGTTGATAAAGTACAAATGTTAAATGATCTATTGGTAAATAAGAATATATGCCTCAAATTTTCCAATTTTTGAAACTAAATTTGGTTATAATATGTTTGGAATTTAGGTGGAAATTTAAAAACTACCTTACCTAACAGCCATGCATAAATTATTGAAAAAATATTATTTTAAAATCATAAGTGAAAATTCTCTTATTGAAGCATAGTATGGACTCCGGAATTTAAAAATGGTCATAAAACACATAAACAATATTTTCATAACTCTTTAATATTTCATTTTACTATAGTATAATATTACAAGTATATGTTGTACCATTATACTTTTAAAAAATTGAGTATTTGAAAAAATTCTTATTAAAAAATTGTGAATTAAATTTTCTGTGGCGTAGATTTTATTAAAGAAACTGTTAGACAATAAAAAGATTTTGAACTGGTTTTTTCTCGATTATTAAATTATATTTAGGAAATATATCGTAACGCCACATGAATTTACTTACAGTTTGTAGTATACCGCCACTGATAACCTAGAATCTTTTATTTGTCTTTGAATTAATATAAAATAAGTTTTTCTGTTTCGTCAATACCTTCCGAATTGTCATCGTTAACATTTGGTGTATATAATTTACAAAATTTTATTTGTTCCGCCAGTATTTCCTTTTCAGCTTGACACTTTTTCCATCCCTCCACTCGAGCAATTAGTTAACATTCAGACCTCCACTTCCTAGCTTACACTAGGGTCTTCAAGCTTAATCTCCTCTGTCGGGACCAAAGTGTGAATGACATGTCTTTCCTTCCTCTCGTTCTTTTCCTTCCTTAAGAAGATTTCCGCAAAAAAAAATAAAGCCTGTTCAGACGTGCTTCTCATTTAAACTCTAGTTAAAAATGCCATCAAGGACTCAGTTTTAAATGTCTTATCTACTCATTATCTGCTCCTCCCGTTTTCTCCTTCCAAAAGATCATGAACTTATTCTGGATTCACACAGGGCATTATATTAGTAACTGAAATACATTGCAGTGTACATAATTATTGATAATGGAAATCATCTATGTAATAACTAATTTGCGTGTTGTATGGAAAATATTCAAAATTAAAATTAAATTTAAACTCAGCGACTAAAAGTGATATTTAATAAATGATTGTAAATTAGTTCACTGATTAATTTAAAATTATTAAAATAACTTATATACGTACAATCAATATTATTGGTCTTATATTTTAAAATATAAAAGTAAAATTACATATTAGTGAAAAAACGTTTTTTTTAAATAACGTATTAAATAATTGTGTTATTGTTGTGTTACCCCTTAATTATATTTTAATGACAAAGTACAAAGCATTAGTATACCATATTTAAGAAAGTATAACTGTTTATCTTTATTTGTATATGCTCTTCGTATCCGAATGTAGTGAAAATAAAGAGATCCGGAAAGAGCATTTAAAGTTGGGCCAAAGCAGGTGGCGGTTTTTCTGGTTCGGCTCTACATGGGATTACTCGACAATGCCCGGTGTTTTGTAAACCTTCAAAGAGATTGCCCAAGTACTTTTCACTATATTTCAATTTTTAATTCATTCCGGTCTGATTTATTTTCGATCAATGTGACAGTCAAGTATTTTGGGTTAGGGGTTCCACCCATTTTACGCAGAAAACTTTAAAAATAAATTTAATTTATTTGTTTAGTATTATTCCATGTTCGAGCATCATACATTTTCATCTTACGGTTCCATATTGTGGAATTAAACTTTTATTTACACATTTAGTATCACTTTATTTTCACGTACCTTTGTTCGTATTCATCCACTATTTATAATAAGTTTGAACATTAGTCCATAACTAAGCGAAACTACCAAATTTTTCAAGTATGAAAACAAATATTCTTTCATGGTTTCCAGTCTGTAACACAGGTCCCTATGCCATGCTTCTCAACTTGGAATAGCTTAATAATTTATTATGGTGACTTGTAAGCCCTACGCAGTAAATTCACATAGAAAATTGCTCAAATTTTCCGTAATTTTAACCGGTATTCGAAATAAGGGACTCGGATCTCAGACTTTCCCTTTCCTACAACTTGCACTTGGTTTGAATTCTGCGTTATTAAAAAAAGACATTTATTTAATGCGAACTTTGTTTCTGAATTGTTTTCTTAGATGCCTCGTAATGTGCCGTTAGGTTGACGGGCTCCTCAGGACAAGATTACTGATTTCATAATTCGACTTTAAGCTAGGTTGGTGGCCATGTTGAGTATGTTTCAACTTGACTTCTAGGTGACCTTGAGGTGCCCTTGAACCACAATAATTAAGAATTCAGGTTATTTTTAATTGTGTAAAACTTTATAAACCAGAACAAATTACACTAAGAGCGTTTACAAAAATTTATAAGAATATCATTAAATTTTTGAGGGAGATTTGTGGTAAGTGATGGCGAAGTGACAACTGATGAAATTAGCTACGTAAAGCCAAATAAAACACTAATAGACTGGAAACGCAAACATTAATACATTTAATCAGGATAATCTGAAAGATGAAATATTCATTTCAGTGTACATATATTTTTCGGACAATAACGCGAGATTTGTGACCACATGTGTGTTGTAATAAGAAAATACAGAACACTCAATTAATCGTTTAACCATTTCCAGGGCCCAGGGCATGGAGCGTGGCGCCAGGTCAATGACCCCCAGACGTCGACCATGTTGGATGTATGCGGACACTGGCTGTGGAATTCGGTTTTGTAAATAGGTAACATTTAACTGGACCATGAACGATCCTGAAAAATTGGAAAAATTAGGGGGGTGGGGGGATTCTCGAAATGCAGAAAAACTGTTTTTTAACATGGATCTTCATATATAGCTTAAATATTGACATTTATTTAAAATCTTTATATTATTTTGCATCTCCTATTTCTTTTCAATTGTATCTCAAGTGGTCGACTTTCATTATATTTCTAGGGCTCACTGCTGGAATGCCATGCTTGTTTTCACCATTAGTCACTAGGAGTGCTGATGTCGCTTGTTTCACACCCTGGCTGCCAAAGTGCATCAATGGTGTTGGTTTCTAGTCAATTTCACACCGTAGCGTGCGAGATGGCAGTAAAAATCGACTTCCCGTGGCTCAGTAGGTTGGTGGGCCGCCGATCTGGGTTACGGGAGGTTCTGGGTTCAAATCTTAGGTAAGGCATGGTTGATAGTTTAAGTTAGGTCATAAGTTAGTTTATAAACCGTTCCCTGATAAGTCTTCGGGTAAAACACTGGTGGACGTTAATAATCCCAATTCAAGCCAATTCAAAGGCGGTCGAGTATATGCGAGTAAAAGAGGTACAAGTGATGGAAAGTCTTTAAAACACTTATTATTTAAAATTAATTTATATTAATTGCTTTTTTAAATTTTTCATCATATTTCTTTGTTTATGTTTCTTCCATTTTTTCGGTTCAGGTAACACAGCGAAAAATGCCCAAGGTCAATGTCAAGGTATCACAAATCCAACATGGCCAATGCCCAAGGTTCTGTTCTCCACTCTACAACCCACACTCGAAGACGCTAAACGTATCTAGTCACTTCGACTTCCTGCAGCTGACCACTGAAGAAAACCTTCTACTGCTACATCAAGAAATTCCCACAACTAAAAGTTAACGGTGGTGTAATTGGTACATGGTAGAGGTGATTAATTTAATTTAATGAGCAGCGGAGAAATTCTGAGCATCAGGTTAGTACCACCTAAAGAAAAACACAAGTATGTGCTAAATGTTTCAACAAGAAACGAGGTAACGCGATTCTTGCTGGGAAAAGGTAGAAGACCACCAATATTAAAATTACAGCATTACTACAAATTAATAAAAAAAACATAAACGCTGTTTACTGTAAAGTGAGAACTTTTGAAATCAATCTTTGAAAAAAGTCACTGCCCAAACCTGCGTGTATTTTGTGACCCCGAGAAAACCCGCATTTTGGCCTCCTGGACGAAAGGGACTAAATCTCTAGATAGCCACAGGCACAACCAACGCCAGCAACCAAAATTCTGGCAATTTATTTCACCAAACTCCGAAAGTTTAGTTCCCCTGTTCTCTTATCTTGGAAAAACACAAGAAAACCAGATTAAGTGGCAAATTGAAGGCGAGCGGTTAAGATGTGCACAAATCCAATTATTTAATATTCCAAGGAAACATATGTTAATCTTATAGAAATAAAAAACAGGTTTTATTATATTTACAGATTTATTTTTTTACAAATTTTATACTTTCATAATCGTGCACGCTATATAAAAATAGTTTATATCATATTATAAAACCTTTTTACAATTGCCATTCTTAATATGGCAAAACCCCGCTCTAAAGTGAGCATACAACTTATCTTTGCTCCTACTGAGCTAAAAAACACTACATTATATAAAACAATAAAACTTACTTCATCTTGATCCACATAGAGTTTCGCTCCAACCAATCGCTTATCCTAAGATCCGACACTGTTTTACGCCAAAATGAGCACAAATATTATATTATTCAAGTTATAACACTTTCGCTCATTTTTACGTTACTGACAAAAAATTAAACCAGGAAAGAGATATTTTAAATATGGTTTGCAGTGAGCTTAAGGCTCACCTATATCCATTTAAGTTTTGTGGCCTGAGACGTCCTTCCATACTTATCTTTCATGTCCATACATTGCCACAATCATAATGCTTTCCCCGCTCCCTTCTACAGACGAGGAATATATCCCCAGGGATTTTGATTTCTCCAGAATTAATCTTCAAATTACAAGGACATTAACGGAAATCGAAATGTTCTATTTGTTCTAATCGCGCTGTCTTCGGAAATCTTGTTGACCAGGCACGGTAACCAATGAGGGCAAAGTGTCGTCACTACGTAAGTGGAGTCAAGAGTTGCCGGAGCTGGAATAAGTCATCAATCTGAAGTGCAGGAGTGCGGTCATGATGCTGACGCTCGTTCCGGGTCGGTCCCCCATCGGCCCTCGACGTCAATGCTGATGGAAAAACTGCTATGCCGGACGATACACGTTTTCGCCCGGTCATTCAGCACAGCAGAACAGCATGCAGTTTGATGTACATGGTAGAGATCATCGTCTCGTAGACATTTTGATGTAGGCGGGTAAAAACGTAACTGTTTCGATGCAGAAATCCGTCGGTGCCGAAATGAGACAACCGGGCTTCTCAATTTCAACATGTAATGCGCCCAGTAAAGTTGGTTACGTTGGAGGTAAAGTAGTTCCATGTATTTACGTAAAATTAAAAGTGTTCGGTAAACATTTGTCAATACTAGAAAATTTTGTAATTTTTTAATTTTTATAAATGTATATTAGTGTAAAAACTAGTATATTTGTAAAATATTAACTTTTCTGATAATTTTGCAGCTTTCCTATAAGGAGGCGTGAAAACTGTGATCAAACCCATGGCAATGTCGATTTTACACATGGTGGAAGGATACTCGATGTGCTAACAAGTATATCTTAAGCAGGGCTTTCAAAAGTGCTCAGTTTAATGTAAGCATCCTGTACCATAGTGTATGTTGACACAGAGGCCTTGCTGATATTTGTACAAACTTGTAGGAGCCCAGCCAGTCTTACAAATATGTCAACCATAATCATAAAGCTATAGTTGTTAAGGACACCTGATATTCGCGAAATGAGTTCCACGCATACTATACTTCAATATTGTGCATGCACTGCTTTAGTTTTCCTTTGGTTATGGGTGTTGAACACAAATCATTAAAAATTTTATTTTTGTACCAAACATTGTTTAACTTGTACACATTGTATGTGATGACATTCTTTTCGAAAAAAAATTAGCTTAAATTTTCAAAATAATTTTATGTCAATTTCAAATTTGTTCTGTTTTCCTGTAGTTATAATAACAAATACTAACTAAGTTGTACAAATGCAAAGTAATGCTATGGGCTACCATGTGACATATATGAAATCACCTAATAACAGTACATGAAATTTAAAAAAAAGTTCAAAATGTGCAAAAATGTATCTATATTGAACTTTTTTTCATACATATGGCTTGTTATTTGGTGATCACCATTATGTCACGTGGTAGCCCATGGCATTAGTTTACATTGTATTTGTTTTCATCTGTACAACTTAGTTAGTATTTGTTATTATGGCTGCAGGAAAACAGAAAAATTTTAATTTAAAATAAAATTATTTAAAAAAATTATAAAGTGTAAAAATTTTTTATTGAGGAAAATGTCATCAGATATAACGTGTACAATTTGAACAATGTTTGGTACAAAATTTAAATTGTTAATGTTTTGGAGTCCAACACCCATATTGGCTACGTGTCTTTGTGAGAACAAATTGTGATATTCGACTGAACCAATTGGAATCAGATTACTCCAATACTGTACGTCTGATTCATGGCCAGCAACCTAAAAAGGCGTAGCTTTTTAAATCACCCAGTCTTAAGAGTGACTCTGAGATAAAATGTTTTCAAATACAACTAAGCAGGCATTATTTTTCGCGAATTTCGATTGTTCCTAAATAACATATACGTGAGTATAGATAATTATGTCAATACCCTCTTCTTTGACACCTGCGCTGTATGAAGATCCAGCGCTAAAAAGGCAACCAAATGCTGAAAATAAGCCACAGTTCCCCTCCCCCCTTCCCGCTTACAAATTAATTGTCACCTATCTTTATTAATCACTACACAGTTTTCAGACAATTTTGGGCAGCATGTTTTAAAGTGTGGGTACTAACTTTACTCTATTTAAATTTAAATGCTAGTATATTACAAATTTTAAGTAATTTAAAAAACACATGAATTTCTTGTAATTTATAAAACTTTAGTTTGAAAAATCTATCGACACACTGACTATATCCCATAACCTCTTACAATCTCTACAGCCAAATTTGAAAACTCTACACCATTTTTAACCGTCTTAATTATATGTCCTCTGGAAAGTTGCCAAAATAAGCAACCAAATGCAACAGAACGCGCGTGAAGTTACGTGTACAAAATCAAACTTCAGTCTTGTTAAAGTGAATCGAAGAAAATTTTTATCTCAATTATTTGTCTTGGCTTCATTCACGAATAGCGATAGTTATTATTTATAAAATTTATTTTCTCCCAGATTTTGTTGTGAAAGATATGTTTTAAACAAAAACATTATTTTATCCAGAGATCACAGCGTGTCTAAGTGTTCATAAATATTTACACAAATAAACGCTGATAATGCTACCGCTGAATGACTTTATTTTAATTTATGTAATTACCTTACATAGCTAAAATTGTATCTTTAGTTTTTTTAATATTAAATGTGATATTGAATTTTTGTGTTTATGGTTTTGTTAATAAAAGTCTGCAGAAGAGAAATCTAAAAAATAAATTTTTTATTACAGTTAAAGGGCGCAGTGTCAAATTTTTCGTAACAGCTTTCTCCTAAGAAATATTTAATGCAAAAGCATGCATCATGAAACAGATTTTTCATGCATATTAAACAACGACTTCTGTCCATTGTATTTCTAATATTATACTTGGACTTTTATTTAATTTTAAATTTATGCAGTTTTAACGAATATGATACCATAAATCCAAATTATATATTATCTACTATGTTTTTAAGCACAACAATTTTATAGATCTAATGTGATTTTTGCTTATATTATATTTTCAAACTTACTATAAGGAAGATGTCGGTAGTAACAACAAATTAGGACACATTTTTTTTTTACAAAGCTAAAGGATACACCTCAATGTATACCAGTAACCCTTTGAAACAAGAGAAATTATGCAAATTTGTCATAGGACTTTTAAGGAATATTTTTATCTTTTAACTACTTTATATTATATACAGCCTGAATCGTTGTGTAATAACCCGGTGTGAGCGGAATCCACAAGAAAACAAATAGGCAAACGTATGAATGACTTGTCAACAGTGATTTCGGAGGGTGGTTGACGCCCCAGAAAGTGGTGAGTGGATATGTGCTATGCAACGATAAACTGGAAACTACTTGCGATTAAGCAAAGAAAAGTAGCATACAGATAGATGGTTACAAGTAAAGGTGACAACAAAAAAAATTGTGTTATATAGTACACCCCTTTACATTAAATATAAGTTGGTGCCCTCCGATTGCTTTTAAGTGTGTAATCCCCCTCACTTTGATTCAATTAGACGTGTCATGTTAGTAAACAGTAGGTAAAAATCTATTTTTTTTAAATGGGGCGTGGCTGTGTCTGGGACACGGCCGTTTGTTTTGCGTGAATACGTCTACGTTTTTACGTTCCCGGCACCGCTTCACTCCATCATATGGGGTTTCATGGGTATCACTGGATTGCTCTTGAGATGCTCTTTCCAATGGTATACGGTTTTTGTATTTATACTTAGCTTTTTGTCGAGTATAGGCCGACATTATGTTAAGTTTTCAATTTTGTTTACTTTAAACTCATATAATTTCACCGTAACCACGCCACACAAATGTTTTATACACTCAATCGCTTTATCTCGATGAGAGCTGTTGTTTAAAACATAAAAGAGCATCGTAGCTACNGCTCTTTCCAATGGTATACGATTTTTGTATTTATACTTAGCTTTTTGTCGAGTATAGGCCGACATTATGTTAAGTTTTCAATTTTGTTTACTTTAAACTCATATAATTTCACCATAACCACGCCGCACAAATGTTTTATACACTCAATCGCTTTATCTCGATGAGAGCTGTTGTTTAAAACATAAAAGAGCATCGTAGCTACTCCGCGTCCAAAGTTATACTACGCGGAAATTATGAGACGCGGCGAAACGAACTCAAAATGGCGGTGCGCCCACCCCACCACGCGCGACGCTTCGCAGTCCTCACTCAACGTAACAATTCTTTGATCCTTTGGCAATCGAGTGGTGTAATTTAATTTTAGATGAATACGATATACTCGGAGCTGCAAAGCCAAACTCTATCATACGATTTTTTTATCGTTAGATTTTCTGGATTGCCCACTATGGATTCAAATTTAAAGACGTATTCATGTCAAAAAAGGTAATGTTGATGGTATCTATTAATCTCGACAGTTACCTAACAAATCGCACGTTTAGTTGTAAAGAAAATTAGCAGTTGCCTGATAGATAAGCCGTTTGTACCAATGTAATGCATGACATATCAACCGGTAACCTGGCTCACGTTCTAATATAACTTATCACCCATTCACAGTCACGTATGGAAAACAGTTGCTATAACATGAGCCAGGTTGTCGATTGACAATTAATGTATGACTGTTTGGACAGACTGCCTACTTTCCAGTCAACCAATAATCTGCTTCCTAGTAAACATGTGATTTCTGAGGTAATGATCTGGATCACAACATACTACCAAGGCGATTACAAATACATTTGCATGTTGATTACTAACATGTAGTGTCAAATTGCTTCAAGTGGGGAGTTACAAACTTATAAGCAATAGGAACCCCTATTGAATGTATGAAGGGGTGAACTCTCCATAACACCGTTTTCTGTTGTCACATACATTGTAGCCATTTGCCTTTATGCTAATATGCTAATTTTCGTTGCCTAATCGCAAGTAATTTCCAATTTGTCCTTTCATAACACATTTGATTCCACTCTCCACTTTCGCGGCCGTCGAACACCATCCGAAATCACTGTAGACCCTAATATATATGTATATATATATATATATATATATATATATATATATAACCTTTATACGGTGTAATTTCATCCAAAAAGCGAGAAAAAAAATTTGTATTTACATAAATTATTGGCAAGAAGAAATAAGTAATAATAATAACTTCACGCCAAGTTAGCATACATTAACGACTCAGGCTGTATTTAACCCTTATTCCTGTTCTGGGAAAATACGTAACTGGAAAGAATAATTTCACAATAACGTCGCCTTTTTTATTGATTGCAGCTTCAAATTCACTTCAATAATTATCAATTAATAAGTTAAATTTATAATTCTGTATATTCAATATTAATTCTTTACATGTTTAAAGATACCAATGTGATAGAAACTTTGCACAAAATGATTGCCATCAGACACTCAGCAATATTCGTCTCTCGATACCCAACGCTACAGAAAACCACTATATGTACAGTCTTTCCAAAATTTGAAGGGTAAGTAATTACTTTCCAATTAGGCAAAATTATTAGACATTAGACGTAAAAAAACTGGGAGTGAAATTGATCCTATACTAAACACAAGGAACAAACTGCAGTTTCAGAAGTTAATATTAATTTAGTGTTTGTTAATGTGTAAAACATTCTAAAATGAGTAAGGGCGTGAAAACTGCGTCAATTTTAATTTTCTTCTGACACGCGACTGCGGTGTTTTCGCGCACAGGAAGATTTGCCTTGCCGCCTGCAAGAGCCAGTTGTCGCAAGCGCTAGGTGTGGTCTCTGCGTGACCACATGACTGCACGTTGCGTGGCCCCGGGCATATGCAAATCGCGTCCACCGCACGCACGCGTGGCCTAGCGACAGTACTCGAGGCCGCCCACTGCAGTGGACATAACCAAGACGAGTGTCTGTGGACCACCGAGTAGGGCTAAGCGATATGGCGATATATCGATCAAAATACCATATTTTTGAAACACTGCAAATGCGACAGGTGCAAAAATGCAGAGCAATATATCTCATGTAGATATATGACCGATATACCTCCATAAAGATATGCAATAATTGGTGAAATGTGACGTTGGCGATATATGTTGTTAGCAATTTACGATGCTATCGATTTTGCGAAACAAGGGAAACCGCTATGTTTGAGAATCATGGTGTTTGAAAATTGTNGCAGTGGACATAACCAAGACGAGTGTCTGTGGACCACCGAGTAGGGCTAAGCGATATGGCGATATATCGATCAAAGTACCATATTTTTGAAACACTGCAAATGCGACAGGTGCAAAAATGCAGAGCAATATATCGCATGTAGATATATGACCGATATACCTCCATAAAGATATACAATAATTGGTGAAATGTGACGTTGGCGATATATGTTGTCAGCAATTTACGATGCTATCGATTTTGCGAAACAAGGGAAACCGCTATGTTTGAGAATCATGGTGTTTGAAAATTGTNAGCAATTTACGATGCTATCGATTTTGCGAAACAAGGGAAACCGCTATGTTTGAGAATCATGGTGTTTGAAAATTGTTCAATACTTATATTTTCATGGTATTTAAATAATTGGCCACTTTTTTTTAATTACAACAGTGATGACACTGTGGTTGGCGCATTACTACAACTTATGGAAAAACCAATACATATATTCGGATCCCGAAACTTAAAATGTCAGTTATTAATGTATTTGTGATGTCAGTATGGCCGATATTTGTAACGAAAAACTTTGCAACGTCAACATTACCGATATTTCTAATGACAAAACTTGCAATATCAACAGGACCTATATTTGAGATTTGCGTGTTTGTGATACGTCTATGAGCGATATTTTCGAAGACGGTATTTGCGATATCAATATAAGCGCTATTTTCGGTGTATATCCATCGATTTTCAATATTTTCTTGTAGTGGTAAGGAAATCTGAGAAAATGCAACGGCCAGTGCAAAAGATAATGTCAGTATTTTCCGAAACTGTATGGAAAAGTTGACATCGCACAGTTGATAAATAAGTGGCTCGTTTTCACACGCTCTTGTTAGCAAACACTGGACATGACGAAGCGAAGCCACTGCATATTTTGTCAGTGTTTTTAACGCTAGTTATCCAGCCCTACACGAGGAAACTCTGTATACTCGTGGTGCTGTGAAGACGTGTAATCATTATATCAGTACATCGCTCAAATTTTTACCAGTCACAATTACTATTCCCCTCTCCCGCAAATCTCAAGCAGCCCACAGATTTGGATCTCTAAAAATCACACGAATTAATGTCAGGCGATAATTTCCTTCCCGCACGATTGCACTACGTGCATAAATCACGGGCAGAGTTGCAATGATTCTATTGCTGTCTATTGCTGCGATAATTTTATCGCTCCTCGGAAATTTTCGAGAATTTTCAGCGATCATTGCGTGTGGCGGCAATCAATTTTGCGTAGCATTGTCACTTGTTTACATTTCGCATTCTCTAAAAAATTTAAAGCCATTTCTCATCAGCAATTCAAACAAATAATCAATGTTTTTTTTAATAAATCATTTCTGATAAATTCTGAAAATAATATACTCCCTCTCAAAGTCCCATCAGCAAAATTTGGTTGAATGAAGAATAATAAGTGCCATGGGTGGTGTTTTTTATGTAATTTGTAAATGAAGAACAATTTTCTAAGGAGTGAAACTGCTATCAAACAAAAACGTTAATGCTGAAAGAAGATAACCAATGAATCTAGGGCATAGGCTATCCCATAGCAACATTTTTCAACAGTCAGAGATTTATAATGAAGTTTTTTATGTCAATGCACTTCAATGGCAGTATTATATTAATAAATGAAAAAGGGTCGAAGTGGCAAATTATCACTTAGAATTTGTGCAAGTGCAACAAGAAACATATTATAAAATTCAATATTACAGTTATATGTTCATGATATTATGTTACATGTGTTCTTGACTGTAACTTGAACTCTGTATTTCTCAGCGCAAAGTTGTATTAGTTCCTGAGACATAACCCACGTCCCTCACCACGACGAATCGTGTTCGATTCCCGGCGGAGTCAACCCCGAATTTCAGCAAATGGGAAACAGGTCAGACTTTCGCGCTGGCCGTTCCATTTTCTTGGATTTTCTTACCACTGTATTTCGTGGCTGTGTCATTTCCACTTCTCTTCGTTCTTATAAGTGCTGAATGCTTCAGACGTTAAGCGCCACTCAAATATAACTACTTATCTTTTTTTTGNTTCTCTTCGTTCTTATAAGTGCTGAATGCTTCAGACGTTAAGCGCCACTCAAATATAACTACTTATCTTTTTTTTGTGATGCCCAGAACAGCTGAAATATTTTAATTTTTCATTATTGCTTTTCAAAGTTTACTTTGTATGCTNTTTTTTTTGTGATGCCCAGAACAGCTGAAATATTTTAATTTTTCATTATTGCTTTTCAAAGTTTACTTTGTATGCTCGTATGCTAATCGGATGGTTATTTACGCGCTGAAGTTCCTCTTAGTTAGTCATCAGCACCATACTTAGGAATCAAAAACTAAAGTTCCCACATCGTAGTTTTGTGTCTGAACTTACCGTAATATTATGATCAACACTGAATTAAATCATAGCATGTCTAACTTTTTAAACAAGCAAATATTCTTTACGCATGCATAAACAAAAAACGGGCATGGNAATTAAATCATAGCATGTCTAACTTTTTAAACAAGCAAATATTCTTTACGCATGCATAAACAAAAAACGGGCATGGAGCAAATGCAGCGGTCGTGTATTATGAAGTGTACAGTACATGGAGTAAGTAAAATATTAGCATTTATTAAAAATGTTCACTCATATGCCCTTTTCGCGAACAAAAAGTACTGGCCTAAGCAGAAAAAATCGCAATTCATTGGAGTAATCCCTCTCCTCAAAAATTAGAATAGTTNAACAAAAAGTACTGGCCTAAGCAGAAAAAATCGCAATTCATTGGAGTAATCCCTCTCCTCAAAAATTAGAATAGTTAAATATTCAGAGTAATCATAATTTTTTTAATTTGTGTTAACAAAACGCAATTTATTCAATTGTTTTATAAACTGGATAGTAAAAATCAAATTTAGAGAAAAAAAATTTAAATCCAAATTTTAGCAGTTATTGCGAAAGTCAGTTTTAAGGCCTAAGTTAAAATCTAAGAAGATATGACAAGAGTTCGTGAGTTCCAAAATTGGTATGATACAAAATTTAAGAAATCACAGTTGGCGGTAATAAAGATTAAGTTTTCACTTCCATAAGTATTCTTTTTTTATGTCTTATGAAAATATGTCCTGTTCAGACAAAAATTTAAAATATCAAGAAAGCCTGCAGAATTTGCAATATTCAGTGCCACATGGGCCACATAATGTGTGTTATCTATTTATAAATATGTTGTGCAAAAATTATCCTATCGACACTGGCCACTAATTCTAGTATAGTAGATAGATGTACAACAAGGCAGGTTCAGGTACAAGATTTACTATGAAAAAATTACATGCAGATCTACTGAGTAGTTACGACAGGAGCGCCTACAACATATTCGAGTGTTTCGGCAAGCCGTTGGCTGTATTTGTTTTTTAGGCATAGGTAAGCGAAATCGAAATCTGTTATTTTCATGCGAATTAAAAAATTATTTTCATTGAGAAATGCACTCGGCTTCAAAACTTGTAGATATTATGTACAGTAAATCGAAACATTAAAAATTTCGGTTGAATTTGCAATGTCCACAAAAATTATTTAAATAGATAGATTTATTTGGAAACATCTAAATCGATCGATTTCAATGAATTTTTTTTTTTTTCATAAAATAATTTTATGGGGAATAATGTAGAATCCTACAAAAGTCTCTCTTCTGTGTCCATAATTATTTATTTTATGCATACATTTTATAATAAACCTCAAATTCGTTCAATTATTTTTTTTTCTATAATTATAAAAATTATTTTAAAATAAACGTTAGAGTAAGTGGAGTGGAGTAGAGTGAAGAGATTTGAGTGGCCGTTAACAGCGAAGTCTTGAGAGCCGATGAGGTATGGAGGAGCGCCATAATGNTTTCAATGAATATTTTTTTTTTTTTTTCATAAAATAATTTTATGGGGAATATTGTAGAATCCTACAAAAGTCTCTCTTCTGTGTCCATAATTATTTATTTTATGCATACATTTTACAATAAACCTCAAATTCGTTCAATTTTTTTTTTTCGATAATTATAAAAATTATTTTAAAATAAACGTTAGAGTAAGTGGAGTGGTGNTTATTTTAAAATAAACGTTAGAGTAAGTGGAGTGGAGTAGAGTGAAGAGATTTGAGTGGCCGTTAACAGCGAAGTCTTGAGAGCCGATGAGGTATGGAGGAGCGCCATAATGCAAGGATGGGGGAAAAGGGAGATCCCCGAGAAAGTCCGCTGGCCAGCACGCAGTCCTCACAGACCTTTATAGACATCAAAACTCAAACCTCAGACATTAGAGAGACTGCCGACATCAGATAGATCTCACACCTCAAAACACGGAACTCAGAACTCAGGCAGATCTCAGGAAAACCTTTAATGGACTTCGCAAAGACTTTAAAAATACCTCAAACAGGAACCATCCCAGCAATTGCATCGAATGATTTTTAAATCCATGGAAAAGCGAAATCAGGATAGCCGAACCAGGATTCCAATAAGGGGTCCTCACGAAGGCGAGTCCAGTATTTTACCACTGCACCTCCTCACTCGGTAACTCTGTATGTATATTAAAATGTAAAACCACGCAGACGTTCATGGTTTAAGTGGTTCACCAAATAATGCGTGTTCAATTCTTTGATAACCTTGCGCCCTTAACAGGTTCCTGTCATTTCACGAATTTCAAGCAAGCATTCAAAGAAAAATATGTTTAATTTGAGCTACCTCAATTAACCACACTGTCTGTCCGAAATAACTGCCGGAGCAGTGTCGTTGCTCACAATGTTGACCCTTTTTCGGAGGAAGATTCCCACCAATATCCTAAAGCATGCTGTTACCGTCTTAGTTCATGCGACCTTATAGAGTACAAATTAATGTAAAGATCTGCATGGAAGGGCTAGACAGAAAGAGTAAAATACTCGATAATGCTGAGTTCATGCTATTACTTTAATTCACATTAAATAGCTTTACATAAATCTCATGAATGGCAATCTGACGTTCTGAACCAATCTAGCTTTCTCAACAATAATTCTGAATGATTAAAGGGTTAGAAGGTATGCAACCAAGCTGATAACCAGCCCAACTCACACACTCTATAAGCTCAACACTTGCCACTGTATTCTTTATGCAGACATGTAGACGGTACTAGATCGAGGGCTCTAGCTAGGCACTGGTGCAGTCTGCCCGCCTGGCGCGGGCTCCCGCGGCGGAGCAGTAGACTACGACCTTGCTCCAATCTCGTGCGTGGCTTATATACGTGGCGTCGTCCTCGTTTCTCGGTGAGGCAGCTCTGTTATACCCACGTCTCTCAAAACACGAATACCCCTTCTACTCAGGCACCTCTCTGCGGGCTGCATTCTGCTCGCAACAATGTGGAGTTCAAGCCATTAGTCTACAAAGAGAACCTCGCGAAGGCCAGCAGATAATGCCCCTTTTTCCTTAAATTTCCATGTAATTTGCAACTTTTACAGCAATCTAAGTTGACTGTTACTATGAGTGACTTGTTGTCCAGAACAAAGCCTAGTGGTCTCGCCTGTGTGTCCACTCTCGGNCAAAGCCTAGTGGTCTCGCCTGTGTCCAGGCCACGTCACCATTTGATCTTTCCTGGTAGCGAGGGTACCAGTGGAATGAAGAACGCCCGTCCTATTTTAGTTCGCGAAGATTCAGAAGGGCGTCTAAGCAGAGAGAGTTAATCCGTTGCGTGACACTTGATACGCCCAGGACCATGTTGCTTCTTCTCGGGTATAGGCTATTCACGGTACCATGAGCACTTTTGAAAGTTCTGCTTAAGATCTACTTGTATGCACATTGTGCATTCTTCCACCATATATACAATTCCAGTAACAGTGGGCTCGTGAAAAAAGAAAGGAACGAAAACAGTATCTTCAGATACAGCGCAAAACATGTTCACTTTGGAGAATCCCTTATTTGTACATGCTTACAGAGTGGTTGTTTCCTCGGTTAGAAGAGGCAGTGGGGGACTTCATTTTCCAGCAGGATGGTGCGCCACCCTATTGGCATCTAGCTGTTCCCGGATACCTGAACGAAACGTTGCTGCAATGCTGGATTGGTCGAGGAGCAGCTGGTGACCAGGCTCTTCATCACTGGCTGGAACACTGTGCGTTTTTTTTCTATGGGGTACATAAAGAATTAAGTGTTTCGTCTACTATTGCCGGCTAACATTGACGACCTCAAAACGAGAATTACGAACGCTATCCAAACCGTAACACCGGACATGCTGACAAGAGTGTGGAACGACTTTGATTATCACGTAGATGTCGTTCGGGCCGCTCGTGGTGGTCACATTGCACATTTATGAATGTATGGTAAACAAACTTCACGGTTCCCCCGTTCATTTGATTGGTCAATCAAGGTTGTAGGTTGGTTGGTTCTGATATTATAGACCTTCAAATTTGGGGTATTCTTTTATACTCATTCTGTATGTCTTTGTATTTTTAAGGAGAGGTTGTGTCCCCTTCCACTAACCTGGCCTTACAATTTAAACGCGAAAGATTTATCGATCGCTTACTCAGGAGCAAACATGGAATGTTGTAACCGAAGGTTGAACTGGACCACGGTATTTCCAGATTTATTAAAAATTTTATAATCTAGGAATATTCGACAACGCTATAAATAATGACAACATTTTAAAATATTTTAAACAAATAATTAATTCATTTTTATTTGCTTTCATGTGTCATGTAATATCAGATGCTGCCATTAATTTGCACAGCATCAAAAATTATCATAATTTCATGTTCGAAATGTAAGCGCTATGAGATTATTATATTATTTTTAATAGTTCTAATGAGCAATATTAAGTGTACTTGTGTATTTTTATATGTTTACCTACAACACTGTGGTAACTNGGTTGTGTCCCCTTCCACTAACCTGGCCTTACAATTTAAACGCGAAAGATTTATCGATCGCTTACTCAGGAGCAAGCATGGAATGTTGTAACCGAAGGTTGAACTGGACCACGGTATTTCCAGATTTATTAAAAATTTTATAATCTAGGAATATTCGACAACGCTATAAATAATGACAACATTTTAAGATATTTTAAACAAATAATTAATTCATTTTTATTTGCTTTCATGTGTCATGTAATATCAGATGCTGCCATTAATTTGCACAGCATCAAAAATTATCATAATTTCATGTTCGAAATGTAAGCGCTATGAGATTATTATATTCTTTTTAATAGTTCTAATGAGCAATATTAAGTGTACTTGTGTATTTTTATATGTTTACCTACAACACTGTGGTAACTTAGTTTTTTTATTTATGTTCTCCATCGCAGTATAAATACAATAATAATAAGTTGCTTACAAAATTTTACCACTACGGTGCTCGTCGTAATCTTATCGCTCAACGAAAACTATATATCTCAGTGAAAATCATATAACTTAATTAAGGCTTATCTAAATTTATAACTGACTAAGATTTACTTTTTTTGTCATGAATATTAAGCCGTTTTGCGCAGCAAACATAGAAATTCACGTACAAACAGAAGTTGGACAATAATGTAAAAATTAATCGAAACTGTCTTCTGCGCATAATTTCCAATAATATGTCAAATAAATTAGCCGTTCAAATTTCAACATTTATTCGCTTACTACTCTTATTATACTATGCGTAACCCTCATGATAACAAGTCAAATTTTGGTTCTAAAGGTTCTGAATCCAAACTCGTATACCAAAAAAATTGAACAATATTGCTAGAAATGCATAACGATTTTATTTATATTTTGTGGAAATCATCAAAATTTGTTTTCACCATATATTCACCACAACGACTCAACTTGGTCACGATGTAACATACGTTATGATAGACCTTAGACCTTACACTGTGTACTCCGTAACTTATATATACTTATAATTACATAAGCACAAAAAAATGGAACCTACCGTATTTAAGGGTTACGTATGTCTCTCGTGATAAAGAAAGCTATATATTTTTGATAATATGCTATAAAAAATAAGTATGGCTTGAACACGAAGGAAGGTATCAACAAAAGTGAAAACATTACCTGAGTTGATGTATTAGAATATACTTGCAACTGTTATTTATAATCATTCCAGTGAAACATTACTATGCAGTAAACCCCGTACAAAGCAGTTATATAAAATACATGAAATTAATAAGCTTCTTTGAAAGTGATATTGCGAAGTGGCAACGTGTATGTTAAATCCCTAACTGTCATAATTGTTCGGGGTTTCAACGCTATCTACCAAATTCAACTGAGTATTTAATTTAATATAATAACTTTAGAGGAATATGTTGTGATATACTCCACAGATAACGGACAAATTAGGTTTGGTTTCTGGGGGAATTAAATGATACCTGCAATAGTGGTAAGTGGTTAAACGAAAATCAACTTAGGACACACACTATTGCAGAAGTATGGCATCANATGATACCTGCAATAGTGGTAAGTGGTTAAACGAAAATCAACTTAGGACACACACTATTGCAGAAGTATGGCATCATGGAAACCACGGATGGTATGTACACCAGAAGCCAAGAATAGCTGTCTTCAACACATATTTAGAACATAAGAAATATTAAAAATCCCACAAGGAATTCAGGTAAAAGTTATATCAAACGAAACGAAACAAAATAGTACGAGTAAAAAACTAGCGAGAAAAAAGACAAGAAACTAAAAACNAAAGTTATATCAAACGAAACGAAACAAAATAGTACGAGTAAAAAACTAGCGAGAAAAAAGACAAGAAACTAAAAACAAATACACTCACGAAACTCTAGACGACTGAACAAAGACATCAGCGAAGAACATGCACAGTTCTCTGGCGAACCAGTAGCGACGTTTCAGGGACCGCCATCAGTTTGCCTGAAGACAGAAACAGGTGCTAGTTTACCAAACGTCGCCACTGATTCGTCAAGAAAACTGTGTGTGTTCTTTTGTGATGTCCGCGTTGGGTCATCAGGTTTTGAGGATACATATTTGTCTTCGTCTCAGTTTTTGCCTGTATTGTCTTTGTTGTCGTCGAGAGCTTTGTACGTATATATTCTTGTCTTTATTGCTCGTTCGTTTGTAACTCGTCCTTCTTTGCTTCGTTTAGTTTGGCTGAACTCTTGATTAAATTCTTTATGGAGTTACTTAAATTTCATTTATTTTAAATACCTGTTGACGTTACATTGTCTGGAATGGTTCTCGTGTCTGTTTTTAATGTGATCCTCTGTGTTTTTCTTGGTGACATAGCTCTGCAACTGCATATGCCCGATGCAAATTTTTATTTAATTCTTGTAAATAGTTTTCCCAAAGGGACACTATCCAGTGTAAAATGACGAAGGATAAACTATGCAGTGTCGGCTGGTAGTGAGACCAACAGCTCGGAAATGCTTATCCGTAATTACTGTGTGACGAAAAATTGTCGATAGGCCTACCACTTCTCACCACAAAGAGAACTTTAATTCACAGACGATCATTTGATGGTGTACAAAGATAGATAAGTTTATAATCATGGTATCTGTGCTACACCATTACTAAAGTTCTCCAAAAAGCTTTAAAATATTTGGCGAGAATTTGGCCAATAAGGCCAGAATGTTTTTCCTGTTAGACTTTACAGTCGTGATCTGATACATGCACGCTAGGCCCTGATCTGATAATCCGTGATTTACTACTACTGGGGAGAAGAATAATTGAAATTACTCTACTTCACGCTAGTATTATAGCCGTTTCCTTACTGAGTGTTAACAGCGCTGTTCATACTGTTCGTTTACAAACCACACTGGCAGATTTTCACGCAACAACGTGCGAGACCCTATTAATAAACAAACGAATTAATAACGTGAAATATGCGTTTTTTATTTACAAGTTACAAGGCAACCCAGGTTCGATCCCTGGTGGGGTCACGCCAGGATTTTCGCATGTGTAAAAAGTGGAAGACGTTGCCGTAGGCCATTGGGTTTTCGCGGGATACTCCCGTTTACCTCACAGTTGCATTCCGTCGCTGCCCCATCTCCACTCATTTCACTTCTGTTGGAGCTGAAGCTCTCGGCTTTTAAACGATGTTCAAATGTCTCGAACATACAACGTGGTCCAACAAATCTTAAAGTAGTACAGATGTAACACTATATTGATTCTGTTGGTCACAGTTTGAAATTATATTTAGTAAAAATTATTTATGATTTATTTTAAATTTTAAAGTTAAAATTATTTTTATTAGAGCCATAATTCGCCATTTTATTGCGGCTATCGTAGGAAATTGCTAAAGTATAAAAAATCTTTACTACTTCTGTGTATGACGAAAAATTTTAGTTAGTATTATAAAATCTACAAACACTCTCTTGCAGCATAATATAATATGTTACTAACTGAATAATTATACTATAAGAACAATTTTTCTAAATGATTTTATATGATTATAAAAATATTTTTCTTTAATTTAAATTAGTAAAATGCACAATTATCGTTTTATCCTGATATTATAAAGTTTAGACAGACGTTGGGTTATATTGAATATTCTTGTTGACCTTTGTAGCATGAAGTCGGCAAAAGATTAAACAGAAAATATCACACAAACCTTTCAACAAAAACGGGTGTGGTGCAATTTAAGAAGCTGACAATGCGGGCTAATATGTATACTCAATGAGCAAACACACGAGAAGGTGGGGGACAAAGAAAATTATAATTATTTAATGACTTCAAAAACGTAGGAGATAATGAAACCTTACAAGGAAGTTTTTAGATGTGCCACGCCCTAATTAGCATTTGCTGGAGCAAATGTACACAGGAAAGTATTAAGGGAATGGCCTACCTGTCAAAATAAAAAGGGAATGGAAATGACAGACAATTAAAAAATTGCACTAGTAATTTGTTACGTGTGATACATCAAAGGTATGTGTACGTTATCTCCTAATAGAAGTAACCTCCTCTGTGTTTCACCTCGTCAGGTCACCGTGCAGCAGCTTCAACAAAATTTGTTCAGAACGTGCTCATCAAGCACATTTCAGACATTTTTCAACACACACTAATTGATTATTTCAACTCCATCTTCCGTGGAGTATGTTAATATATGGTTTGTTTAAAATATGTTTACACCCAGCAGTTCACATTTTTGAAAAAATTTATTGAAGAAGTTACTTTAAGTGTGATTATTTCACTTCCCCTTCTTTAAAAAATATAAACAAAAATCCGTAAAATTAATTTAAAAAGTTTCTTAACAGTTGTGTTCTACACATTGCCAATTTATTTTTTTTTACTCCGAATACTACGAAGTTTAGTTAAGAGTTATAAATGGGTTTTTTTTAGAGAAACAGTGGATGTGACACCAGAAAATGAACAAATGTTATTGATATGCGCCGTAGAATTTTTAGATTTAGTTTTTGAATTTTTGTGTTTGTATCTCTGGTTAATAGTCTTGTAAGAAAAGTAGTTGGCACTTCCGTGGGAAGCCTTGATTCTATTTTGCTGGTAGAATTTGTGGATACTGACACCGTATACAACCAACATGCATCATTAAATATGTTTAAATTATACACAACTTCTGTTTATAATTTGTGGAGTCAAAGAAAGCAATTTGTGCAAAAATGCTGCATTATTCTTAACAAATGTCAATTTACTTAATTTCAAAATTAAATTTTTTGTATCCACAGGATAGCATATATGGTTAAATATTTTGGTAGGCTGATAAAAATTGGCAAGTATAAATTTGTTTTGAACTCTATAACATTCCGTAATGTTGAGAAATATTAGAATTAAGGCAATTAATAAATTACGTGACTATAAGATTATTCTGTTGAGAATGTAATGTGGTTTTTCACATTTTGGCTACAAAGCACTAAATATATTGTTTTACATACATTTTCGCGCAAACAAGTATGAATAAATGTTTGATATATAACTGCTTTTACAGAGCAGAAAAAAATTGAAGGCCTTCTAACGAGACTCCCGTAGGATTTTTTTAAAGTAATTTGAAATTAAGAAGTCCACATGCATTTTTTTTTTAGAACGGTGTTCGGAGATACTTAGCGCATATTGTACATGTTTTAATAAAAATTACGCTGCGTAAACTGATTAAATGAGACATCGAGCTTCGCACCCCGAAAATGCCCAACCATGACTTTTTCTATATACCGCATGACTTGTTTATTTTAGTACAGTCAATAAGAGTGTAACTGCAAAGATAGAGTTCTTTAGCTGAAAATTGTTTAATTATAATAACTGTGTCATTTTATTAGTAACTCTAAAGTTTGCACGCACAGTATTGATATAGATCAATAAGAATACGGTAGGTTTTATCTACTGTCATACTCTAGTGTACTCTATCATTCGCATTTTAGTGAAAATTTTGAATTATTAAAAATAAATTGAAAAATTATAAATTTATCCTACAAACTTCCTGTTGTCATGGAACTTCTAAACTAGTGTAAAATAAATTTAACGTGCCCTTTGTGTGCTGATTTATTTATCATCCATAGTGCAATTTAGTTCTTGACATCCGCAGTGTAAACCAGCACCACTGCGTGACTCGTACAATTGGAGTAGATATATATGTGGATATTAGTGTCTCTTTTCCTTTCGTGGAAATGATTGTACAGGCAATCTGTCAAACAATAATGGGCACAGCAACTTTTATTAATGCATCGCGAGAATTTTTGTCGAAGCGAATGGGTTCTGTATATCTTTCAACTGTTAAGAGTGTAACAATAATTTTATCGCACATAAAATTTTTTCTTCGTCAACAAAACCAAATATCTTTGCATAACTAAACTCGAGTCCTGTGTAAGTCTTGTATGTTCTTGCCGTTTCAAGACTAAATTTAGGTCAGTTTCTTTAAGACTGCTGGTCGTCAAAAGTGCCTTATATTTTACGAATAACCGTTCAACTTGAAGACATTGTTTGTATAAACTTTTTCTCGAATTAAAAATTTCAGATTACATATATATATATATATATTTTTTTTTTTTTTTTTTTTTTTTTTTTTTTTTTTTTTAAAAANTTGGGGATGTACAAACAAATTAAACTAAACACTTGTTTAAAAATTCACATGGACGACTGAAATATCATTTGCATTAAATTAATTGTAATGTATGAAGAGCAAGATTTATTTTATAAAAATGTGGTAGACTGCTAATATAAATAAGATCCTACTTTTTATTTTGATAATTTTTTACAAATTGTGAAAACATTTCATAGCGTGGTTATAAATATTTCTTGAAGTAACTCTTGGTATCTTATTTCAGTGTGAAAATATCTCATTTGCGAGATTTCGCTTTTATTATTTGTATCTCCCAGAAACTATTAAATTGTTATTTAGACATGCCATTACGCAAAAAAAATGTGATCTAAATTTTTAATCAGAGTAAATTAACATTTAAGTAAGATATTCAATTTAAACAGTATTTTTTACAAATATAAAATAGTGGATTTTTTGGTAACCAGCGCTCATAGGCAATATTTATATTGTTCTGCTCACATATTGCAGGGAATTTAGTTTAAGAAAGAAGTATTTTCATTAATTTTTAACTCTAAGGTATGTGTTCTGTAAAATCATGTAATAAAAGAATTATTTTGTCACTTGGAGAAGGTAACAGAGTGACCCTTAAATTTGTAGGCACTCTTCCATAGGAAAATTAGCAGTTAACTTCAAACGGGTGGGTAGGACATTAACGTCTCGTCGACAGCGAGGTCATTATAGATGGAGCAAATTGCACAGAGAAGCAGGAACGAGGAAGAAATTGGCCATGGCCTGTATTAACGAACCATCCCGAAATTCGAGTGGAGTGATTTCGGGGATATCAGGATGGCCGGACCGGGAATCTAACCCGTATCCTTCCGAATACGAGTCCATTGTTATACCGCTGCGCCCTTCTCTTTCTGTAGTAGAAAACTTGGCTCCAGTTAGACCGGTTTTGTGTTCAGATGTCGAGTACTTTGTTAAACGTCTAGTAACGTCCTAGTTCTCTATATCCTTTACGGTGTCTAGGGTTGCACCTAGTAAACATCAAGGAAAAATCAGAAAAGTTTAGATAATGATCATCGATTTTGGAAGTATTACAGTTATTTCATATGGCGTAAAAGGCGTAAACTGAATCCATTGTAACCATTGCTAGACAAGAATTTCTTTAGCAGCCTAATTTTCCTGGTACACCGAGATGAATAGAATTGAAATTTCCCAAATCGTATTTTGAGAGAGCGATAGGAAAGATACTGCAAAAAAACGTTCGTACGTTGCTGTTTCGTATGTTTATTGACCGCTGAGACGTCACACGCGTAGGTTTCAGTACCGAACGTGTAACCATGTTGTTGAAATGTCAATCTAAACAAGAAGTCAGGTTATCTTCAGCTTCTATGAGCACAAAATCGTGACGTAAAATGAAACAGTAAACGATAAAGCATTTTTTAAAAATGTTTGGTGTAATATTTGTAAAATGGTGTAATTTCACTTATAATCTCTAAGTCTGCGAGCTGCCCACTGATTTACTTCAAGTCTTCTAATCATGTAAATCAATATGTCAGAAAAATTTTAGTCGGCTTATATTTGCTTCCGTTTTATAAACTAGATAACATCCTATTCCGATTAAGTTTAACTTATAACATAATTTTGCCAACAGTAATGTTATAACGCTAAAGCGTAAATTGCAAAATTTTTAACAAATGTGGTGTCTCATGAGTGAGTATGAAAAACTTATTCTGGAAATATTTTCTACGTTGCAAATTCTGCTATAACGTAGATGTGTGCGTTTTATTCAAAATTAAAACTGGTTGTTTATAAGTCTCCTCCACAAAAAAAAAGTCAAATGGCGTAAACAATAAATTTACTAGGAAATAATAATTTTGTCAGCAATTGATTAAAATTCCAGAAATGTTTGTTGTTTGACATGTTGCGCATGTACACTTGAAAGGCAATCTCCTGAAGCCTTCAGGAAGTAAACTGGGAACGCTGAAATGAAATAACTATAACTTTAAAATGTATGCATTCTCACCGCACTGGAATGAGTTCAGAGCGTTGGAGGAGTGAATACTGGTTATCTTAGATATTACTCACAGGATGCATGAATATCAGTATCAGGCTCACTCTAACAAACATTTTCGCCAATTTAGCACATGATTGTACACACGTACTGAGAAAAAGTGAATGGTAATGTTTTCCCACACGTCCATGGAAGGTTTCCTGCATGTATTCAGGAAATAGTGAAAAGCATAGTGAAGTAACAAACTGCGTATTGTAGCATTTATATGTGTTGCAGTCAAACAATCAGAATAACTTCAGCTGTATATCAATAAGTAAGGTTCCATGGAAATATTTCCTTGAATGCTAAATGAGTTTATGCTTTTGACGTGACAACGTCTTAAATTAGGTTGCGGCTGGGAGTCACTTATGAAAAAGTGTAACGCTCGGTAACGTTACGATGAGTCACCGAGGAGGGGTAATCAAGGGAGGGAAATGAGGGGAGGAAACAGGAGGGGAGCCGAGCCGGCCAAGGAGAAAGCCACCTTGCATGGAAGCAATTCCAAAGACGAACGACGCGGTGGAGCTAGCGTCGCAGTTTTACAATTAATAAATGTAATTAGACGAACCACAAGGAAATTAATAACGCGCTTGATAAATAAAGACGCTCTCGCATTACTAAAAAAATATGTTTAATGAATATTCGTTGCAGTGACAGATATTGTGTTTTTGACGTGACAACGTCTTAAATTAGGTTGCGGCTGGGAGTCACTTATGAAAAAGTGTAACGCTCGGTAACGTTACGATGAGTCACCGAACGAGAGAGAGGCCCGCCGAATGCCTTGCGTCTCTCTCCCACTCAACTATGATCGGTCTGCCGCGCGCGCAGCACTACGTTGTCACGTAAAATCTTCGCCCGTAAAACCGACTTTACAGGCACATTTTTCTTTTTGAGTACGTACACACGGCACGATATCTGATTCGCCTTGGGTTTCTACAGCATAAAGAAACAATCGTAGTCGACCGACATTGTGCTAGTCGGCCGTCATTGCGCAACGTTGCGACGATTAAGAAAGACAATTCGCAGGAAAAGGCCATCATTACGCGTGCAGTGTGGGGACCATACAGTGTACATGATGCTGGAACATCACGAATGCCGTCTTAAATAGTTTGGAAAAAAAATTTCTGCAAAGAGGCTTGTCCTACGCGGCGATTGGTGTGTGAGTCGTCCAGAGTCTGCGCATCAAAGTATAAATAGATGTGCCGTTCAAAACTGAAAACGCCAGTTGAGCATACATTGCACTAATAAGCCGTAATACAACAGGGGGCATTACTTATTGATCTTCCCTCACATACAGTGAAAAAATGTTATTTCTTGTGGTACCTAGCGTATACAACATTTTCAGAAAATCTGGCACATAAATTAGAAACCACAGAAAACTCACTCATCTCAATAGGCCTAACACTACAAAATTCCCTTTACTATCCGGTATTTTTTCTGAAATCTTAAAATCACGTTGTTTATGAGTGCATATTTGGGTACAGTATCTACTGAACTAGGAGCCCAACAGGAGTCTGCGATATCTTTCCGAATTTTGAGAGTTTCAATATTCTTATATTGTAGGTTAAAATTGGCCAAAGTGAATTATGTAATTCGTATCCTCACGGTAACGTTTAGGTTATATTAAGTTAGGTTAGGTAAAAAACGACTTCATATAAAACTGAATTTGATTTGAATACTTGTTACTTTCCACAATCTTTATTTACAAATCAACAACTGAACCTACAAATACTGCGCATAATTTGTTCCAAAATTACGTTCTTATATCTGACAATATTCATTTTTAAACAATTAATACCTTAAAATTTACAACCGTAACCTAATGATACACATTATTGACAATATTTATAAAAGACTATATCCTTTACTTTGCTATCGTTGAGATGAACATAATCCTCAAAAGCTGATACATAGGTGGGGCAGATAGGCTCACTAATAAGCACCGAAGCACCCACGCTTGTAGATATCGGCACAGCTTGTTCGCATCTCATTGACTACATTTGCAACGGACACTTGCACAGGTGACGTCTCCTGGTGGAGTTAAATAGCTGTAAGCTGAACTTTGTCGAAATAAACTTATGAAGTATCCCCTGACCGTTCCTGCATAGTTACATCTTAAACACCCAAACACAGAACACATCTTAAACACGGAGTATATACCCATGTTGGTAGTAAATCAGGAAAAGCAGTAAAATAACTTATTTAAATGCTTGCAATTTAATTTTTTTTTAACTTTTAAGAGTTATGTTTAAAAAACTTTGTTTAATACTTAGTGGGATAAGTATTGGCGTGATGTAAACGTATCTGCGTTTGAGGCGATTGAATGCAATCACTTGAAAGGTGCATCAACAATCGTTTGTATACGTACAACGGAAAAATATACAGTTCGAGAAAAAAAGCAAGAGCAGGGTAGTCTTTAATATTGTCCGTGAGATGATTGTGTGACCAGTGCGTGTATAGCGTAATTTAAGAAAGCTACACTCAAATAATATTTTACCATATTCGCCACATCATTTTACACGCAATTTGAGAAAAATTTTACGGTGTACCGTGACAATAAATCTTAGCTTTTATTAAATATCCGTTAGGAAACACTTTTTTTTTGTAGGAATAACGTTATTTGGAACACTTTAGAAATCTGTGCTTCGAACCAAAGTCGACAAGTCGGAAATATATCAAGAATCGTAAGGTTTCTTTAGTGCGACACTTGTACAGTGGGACATCTATCAAGCCTGTTGTTAAAGGCTGTTCACGATTTTCTGAGCACTTTTGAAATCAACCTTTGGAAAAAGTCACTGCCCCTACCTGCAAATATTTTAACGGCTACATCGACTTCCATGCGCTCAGTAAAGTTGATAACGACGAAGAGAAAGTGAAATAAAATGTTTTAGGTAAACTTTATAAAAACTTAAGTAATTTATTTTTCTTTGTCTAGGTGAAAGAATAAGCATATCTGTGAAATGTTAAGTTTTCTAATAATTTTATATTTTCACTTTACCGACGCATGAACAAAGTTATCGGGCCAATGTCCATTTTAATTTTCCATATTGTGGAAGAATACACAATGTGAATACATGCAGATCTTAAGCAGGGCTTTGTTAAGTGCTGAGTGACCGTGAGCAGTCTTTAATTAAGGTCGCTCGTGCTCAGATCGGGGCACGTTGTAGCCGGCCACTGCACTTTCACGTGCCTCGTGCCTCGCGCGACGAGCCCTGGCATCCGGCGCAGGTGAGCGGAAATAATTATGGGCCGCGAACGAACCCGAGTTCATAACTCAATTTTTGATTAGTTGCCGGGAACGGAGGAGACGCTACCCGAGCATCCCCCACCACACGACCGGACCGTGTCGTGTTGTGACCGAAAGAATCTCGCCGCTTTCACTGCTCCCACCCGTGCGACCAGCCAACTTCCGGCGCGATATTTTCGCAAGCGACCGTACAGCATACTCTGTCTGCGAGGGAGCCACTCACCCTTCCTCTCTGTTCTATGTTTCAAAGTCTCCGTCAAGGAAAAGTTGATGGTCACGGTGTTATTTCATTTGTTAAGACTTCGTGGCAGCAGTCACAATATTACTCGTATGTCTACACGCTTAACTAGTCTCCTAGCTTCACGAAACAGCTGTGATCCACGTGTTTTAATAATCCAGTTTGATGTAAAATATGCTATGTTTAGCTTCGAACTTATTAAAAAAGAGCATCAATAAACTCATAATTAAACATCAACAAAGCGAAAATTCGAAACAACAATAAATTGGTCACAAATTTCGATTTTTTAAACTGTGTTGTAGGTTCTCCGAAGCTAGATTGTGCTGAAGGAGTTTTCTGAAGGAACAATTTCGGGGCACATATTTTTAATGTTATTGGAATTAAAGAATATTAAGTTTTAAAATTGAAATATGTTAAACGAAGACATATAAAGTTTTTATTATATATATCTATATATATACACACAGAGGTGACAAAAGTCATGGGATAGCAACATGCAAATATACAGATGGCAGTAGTATCGCGTACAAAATGTATAAATGGGCAGTGCATTGGTTGGGCTTTCATTTGTAGTCAAGTGATTCATGTGAAAAGATTTCTAACGTGATTATGGCGGCACAACGGGAATTAAGAGACTTTGAACGCGGAATGGTAGTTGGAGCTAGACGCATCGGACATTCCATTTTGAAAATGCATAGGGAATTCAACATTCCGAGATCCAAAGTGCCAAGAGTGTGCCGAGAATACCTAATTTCAGGCATAACCTCTCACCATGGACAACGCAGTGGCCGACCGCCTGCCCTTAATGACCGAGACCAACGACGTGTGCGCAGAATAGTCAGTGTTAACAGACAAGCAGCGAACTTTGGCTGTACTGGGCTATGCCAGCAGAAGACCGACTCGAGTGCCATTACTAACAGCACGACATCGCCTGCAGCACCTCTCCTGGGCTCGTGACTATAACGGTTCGACCCTAGATGACTGGAAAACCGTGGCTTGGTCAGATGAGTCCCGATTTAAGTTGGTAAGAGCTGATGTTAGGGTTCGAGTGTGGCGCAGACCCCACGAATCCATGGACCCAAGTTGTCAACAAGGAACTGTGCAAGCTAGTGGTGGCTTCATAATGGTGTTGGCTGTTTTTACGTGGAATGGACTGGATCCTAAGATCCAACTGAACCGATCATTGACTGGAAAGGGTTATATTCAGCTACTTGGAGACCACTTGCAGCCATTCATGGACTTCATGTACCCAAAAAAGATGGAATTTTTATGGATGACAATGCGCCATGTCACCGGGCCACAACTGTTCGCGACTGGTTTCAAGAACATTCTGGACAATTTCAGTGAATGATTTGGCCACCAAGATCGCCTGACATGAATCCCATCGAATATTTATGGGACATCGTCGAGAGGTCAGTTCGTGCACAGAATCCTGCACCGGCAACACTTTCACAATTATGGACGTCGATAGCGGCAAAATGGCTCGATATTTCTGTCGGGGACTGTCGGGGACTTCCAAACGACTTATTGAGTCCATGCCACGACGAGTTGCTGCACTTCGCCGGGCAAAAGGAGGTCCGACACGATATTAGGAGGTATCACATGACTTTTGTCGCCTCAGTGTATATATATATATATATATATTTGTGTTGTACTGGCTTCTTTGCGGTTGGACTTGAAAATATTTAATTTGCCGTAAGGCGTTCGTAGCGCTACAGTGTTTTGCTGATCTAAATGTGTTTCATAAAAATTTCAACTTTTTTTTAACCCTTTTCTCCTAAGATCATGAATACAGTAGAGAAAATTATTTTTGTAATTCGGGGACGCGCCTCTGTTTCAGGCATAAAACGAAATGTTTTTGTGTGATAAAATTCTAATGATGTCACTCAGATCTTTACAGAAAATGGCGACGTAATGATAATATTTCTTCCTAACTTTGCACACATTACTTTCATCCTGTTCGATTTTTCACAAATTCGCAAGTATTTACTACTTTGCACTCTGCCCTAAGAAAGAAAAAGAGTATTTTTTATGGTCAAACACAAAATATCAAATACACAAATATATTATACATTTCTTCGTTATTGCTTAAGACTCCTCATCTCCTCTGTGAATTTTACCTTGACCTCTGGTGATATTGACCTTTGGTGACCATGTTGGATATGTGGGATCGTGACCTCGTGGTGATTGACATTATAATATCCTTGAAGACGTAAAAAAATTAATAAAATACCAAAAAATTATAAAAAATTTTAACTTAGAAAAATTTAATTATTTCGAAAAGTATTTGAAAATTTGGTTTAATAGGATGATATAAAGAAAATGCATCTCCTTCTAATAAACCTAATTAACCCCAAACAGTATAAATTATTGTTAAACATTTTCCTTGATATTTATTTAATCCACTTACATATATATATTTTTTTTTTTTTGTAAATTACTGTACTTTTTAAATTCTTATACCAATTTTGAAAGGTGTTGAAGGTGTATTAAGATATCATTTTTCTTAAATAATTACCATGTGCAGGTTTATTTAAAAATTGATATTTCCATCCCACGTTAATATTAACATTTCTTTCGGGATTTAATTTTAGGAAAACAGGTTATATTTCATGCAGTTTGAATATAAATTTTATAATCTTCATTGGTAAAATTATTTTCGAGATGATTTTTTAATTTTTATATGATATGTCAGTTACATCTTTAATATAATGTAATACTTCATGAACAGTGCCTATTAATAGTTTCTACCGTAAACTTGAAGACAAAATTGTTCATTTATTGTATAATTTTATCTGCACTATCAATATTAATATTTATATTTTTACTAACATCCTTTAGTCGTCAAATTCCTGATATATGTTCTTCGAAGCCTTGTATTATATTAATAACCAATTCTTTATGAATGTGGTGTTCGGTAAATATAATGCTGCTCTTTCTATAACTGAAAAATTGTCTTACCATCTTAATTAGTTATAAGCTATAATTATTGGATGTTTTTTAATGAGTATATCCTACAGGTATTCTATTTTCAATTTTGGTTCTAAGAGATCGGTTTAAAAATTGGTTTTTTAGTATTCATGGTAATGTTATTTTGGATTTGAAGTAGATAGAAAAGATAATGTTAATCAGCATATGAATATTTTAATTTTATATATTTATAAAGTGAGAAATAGATTTATTTTAAATAGTAGAAGTAAGATATTCTCCAAAGAAACTTGCTTTCTATATTTCGTTAATGAGTTTTAACATTTAATATATCTACCATATAATGTTTTTAGAAATTCGAAAGCAAAAATGTACTACTTATAGCAATAAGGTGTTAACTACAGAAAATTGTGTTTGTAGACTAATTAATATTTAAATTTTAGAAAACTACGTTAGTAAAAGTTAAAACTAATATCAAAAGTGTTTATAAAAAGATAGTTGTTGAAGCTACGACTATTTGTAAAATTGTGTTAATAAGTCGAATATATATGATTATTTGAAAGAAAGAATGTATACTCTATACTTTATAAACAGATGGAATTAATGAGCCAGATATTGACAGCTGTAATGGATGGGAGATAATCTGAGACAAAATTTATATATGCCAGTAAATGGTTCATGGGAGTAAATCATATTATTATAATTAATTTTTCATTTTGTGTTTGTGATTAGTGACTCACTATATGATTTCAGTTCAATATTTCAATTTTGTACTTTTAGTTAAAAATTTTACACGTGAAAAAAACTGAAAGTTTATGAATGTTGTAACATATGAGACATTTAATATTTCATTCCATTGCCTGCATTATTCGCTTATATTTTAATAGAAGTTTAATAATTCCGCCTTTATTAAAATAATATATTTTAAAACTGAAAGTCGCCGGTCCAGAGCTCTCATTTATCTACTACATCCTGCCCGAGAACGAAAATTTTTTAGGAGGGTCGAGAGTATTTTATCGGATAAAGCATCATATTTTGAGACTAGAAATATTTAAAGATCTCATTTTGTGTGGGTTATCAAGCATTTAAATACTAGTCGTATTACCCGTGTCAGAATATTTTTGAAATTGTAAATACGAATATAAAAGTGGGATTGATTTTTATTTTACAGTTAGGATTAGCTGGGTTGTAATGATAATCTTATGATTTTGAACCCTAGTCTATATCACAGGTGTTCGCTCTGCAATAAGTAGATATTTCCCTACCATGTCGTTTTTGGGGAGAAATATTCCCCATCCTGTACTAACCTTTCGAGATATTCCTCCATGGGTTTTTGTCGATTCCAGTTAACATTTGCTGGAGAACCTATGGAGGGAAGCATATTTAAATATGGAAAAGTCAAAAAATGGCTAAGGCAGTAATGTGTAACTGTGATCGTCAAGAAAACATTTCTGCTGTATCTGTACTGTTAAAAAAGTAAACTAATGACAACATAAGTTTTGTTTCTACCAAGTTATCTAAGGCTTATAGTGGACGACATAAAATACTGATTTAGTTTTTTTTTCCATAGCTGTACTTTGACATGGTGGTCCGGACATAATCTCGGCCTCATTAAACGTCAACACAAATGTATCCACAATATACAGCCGCCCCACTAGCATGTATGGCTAACCACATACGAAGATTCCATATCTTCATGCTTTTTNCCTGATTTAGTTTTTTTTTCCATAGCTGTACTTTGACATGGTGTATCCACAATATACAGCCGCCCCACTAGCATGTATGGCTAACCACATACGAAGATTCCATATCTTCATGCTTTTTATGTCGTACACATTACAATTGGCTTCGTGAAACAACAAGATTCACTCATCGGAACAACATGCCCTCTTCCAATCATCGAATGTCCAGTCAATATGCTCGATGGCCATGGCAAGACGGTTTCTTTAAGTGTATGGTCAGCTGAGAAACTTCATGCGTGCCAATGTGCGCCCCACTATTGAGTAAGATTTTAAACTTGTGCCTTCAGAGACGTATAGTTCTCATAACTATTGGACGCTGACGCGGATTTGGCCGTAGTAAACCGTCCAACTTGGTGCTCATCCCCCATTGTCATCTTCCATACACCCTTGCAGTTTAGCCTCTTGATGGTGTTTGCCCCATTTTTTTTCCGCCATTCCCAGCATACATTCGCCATGTGCATATAAAAATTTTAATAAGTTAACTGTTTTAAAACAGGCGTAAATAAATTACATTAACTAGACAAATAGTTAATGAGATATGTTATTTAAATAACTTTATATTTCAGTGTATAGAAATGATATAAAATAAAAAAAAATTAAATTTTAAATACATTAGATATGAAATATGAAAATTTTTTTGTTAAATACAGTTATATTTATTCTTCTACGCCTAGAAACACTTAAGCAGTTCTAAATATGAATGAAATAAAAAATTTTTTAAAACCTATTTACTATGGTATATGAATTTTATAAGTATTAAATTTTTAGGGGTTTTTATTTTAATATTATGAACGCCATAATATAATTATAATGCTTATATATTTTCAAGGTATGTACATGATACAAAATATTTAAGAACTGATCATTGACTAAAAAAATTAAAATTTATGATAAAATATTTAATAAGTCTGATATTTATCTTTTGTTATTTTCCTAATCCAATGCCATTTTCGCCTCTACAGTGCACACATCCTGTTTAAATGATCTGATTACATTCTATATTTTTTAATAATTTGTTTTATTCTGCTAAATCATTTGTATTTTTTTACACTACTTCATAATTTTTATGAATACATTTTATGAATTTTTATCAACAAATTCTGTTTTTCTTATTCTTGGCATCATATTTAATTTATATATCAGGTGCACAACTTTACTCCCGCCGTTTTTCGATCGATGGCTGCAGCGGTAAGTTCTGGTGGAAATATGTAGATAAATAATGTAACACAGTAATCTTGAACATCTGTCAACATAACGACATCACGACATTAGTGAATTTGTGTTTGCATCATTAATTTATTCTCGAGCGAAGATGCCAGTTTTCGAGCCAAATGCTCGGCATTTGCGGGAATTGTTGGTTTACTGCTTCCATTTCAAGAAAACGTACGGTGAGGCTGCTCTTAGTGAATGAACGTGTCGTGAGTGGTTTCAACGCTTTAAGAGTGGTGATTTTGACGTCTAGGACCGGCATGGCGGTGGAAGAGAGAAATGTTTTGAAGATTCCGTAATTGAGGCATTACTTGATAAAGACTCGTTCCAAACGCAAGAAGAATTGGCAGAATCATTGGGAGTGACCCAACAAGCCATCGCAAAACTTCTCAAAGCCATGGTAATGATTCAGAAACAAGAGAAATTGGGTTCCGTACGAGTTTAAACCGAGATATGTTGAACGGCGTTTCTTTGCTTGTGAACAGTTGCTTCAAAGACAGCATCGGAAGGGGTTTCAAAATCGCATTGTGACCGGAGACGAAACATGGGTCCACTACGATAATCCAAACCCAGTATAAACCATGGGGAATGCCCGGACATTCCTCCACGTCGACGGCCAGACCGAATATGCACGGCGCCAAGGTCACCTTGGTGTAGTATATTATCAGCTGTTGAATCCGAGTGAAAAACATCACAGGGGATCGGTACCGAACGCAATTGATGGGTTTGAGCCGAGCTTTGAAGGAGAAACGGCCACAGTACAAAGAGAGACACGATAAAGTTATTCTACAGCATGACAATTCTCGGCCACATGTCGCAAGACCGGTCAAGACAGACGTGGCAACGCTGAAATGGGAGGTCTTACTCCACCCGCCGTACTCTCCAGACGTTGCTCCTTCCGACTACCATTTGTTTCGATCGATGGCACACGGCCTGGCCGATCAGCATTTCCGCTCGTATGAAGAGGTCAAAAAATGGATCGATTCGTGGGTCGCCTCAACGCATCGTTTTTTCGAGATGGTATTTGAAAATTGCCAGAAAGATGGGACAAAGTAGTGGCTAGCGACGGACAGTACTTTTAATCATAAATATGTGATCACGTTTTAACAATAAAGCCTCACATGTTGGGGAAGAAACGACGGAAGCAAGGTTGTACACCTGATAGATTTTTTAATACTAGTATATCATAAATATTATCTTTAGCATTATGAATTGTAATGAATGTATTTAAATTCTGTTAAAACTCCAATATATCATATAAAAATATGTCCTAAAAAAACAAATGCATATTTATTTCATAAATCTTTTTTAAATAAATAAATACAAATTTAAATTTTAAAAATATTTTACAAATTTTTGAAAGAATGTTTAAATTCCATAAAGAAAAAAATTATTTAAAAAATATCCATAAATCATAACTCTGATACACCTTTGAACTTTTTCTAATATATCATTATTTATTATTTACAACTAAATTTATATTTCCATTATCATTGCAATATTTTTTTTAGAAATCAATGTGTATTGGATGACAATTTGTTATAAATAGATAAATGAACATATATTTAGCAAATAAAATTTTTATGGATGGATGACTTACGTCTATACTTTACAGTTAAATCGAAATCTTCTTTTATAAAATTGTTTAAGAGTAATAGATAATAATTAAATTTTTCTTGGGATTCTGTTAATACCTTTTTTTTACAACTTGTTCAATAGATAATTTACAATATTTAATTTTGTAATGTATTATTAAGTATATTTCAAAACCCGGGATAACTAAATATGCATAACTATGAAAGCTCTTCCACCGATATCAAAATATTCAGTTGGTTTTGAAAATGTTTACAGAATTACTTTCCACTTTATATTTCAATTTAATTTATTTATAATCATTTACCACTATTCTTCAAATAAATCTTATGTATTTTATATATTCAGAGTTAAGCTACCGTATATACATAAATTCATAAAATTTCTGGTATATAATTTTTATATTCCATAAAATTAAATGTTTCTGAATTTGGTTTTAATTAATAAATTTTTCTTAAAATATACTTAAATTCTTATTTTTAAGTAATGGTAAATTTAATGAATAATTTTGGCTTTCCTAATTTTACGTTTTTATGAACAGCACATTAAATTACTTCGTCACTTAAGTTTTAAAGTTCATTTTTAGACTCATTTAACAGGAAATTACACTGTGTTATTCTAAAGTATTATTTAGTACAAGTTTATCAGGTTTTTACAAAATAATTATTGTTTTATTAATAGAACTATTATTTTAATATTTTAATTCTCCTTCTTTTTATTTATAGACACATTCACATAATTCACAGATTTTATTAGTAATTTTAGAATGTACTGTGTTATTTATAATTCCAAAACTCATATTTTTTATGGCATTCTCATTCAGTGTGAACATTATTATCATTTAAAGCATATTTAATGGAACCAAGAACAAAAGTCGAAAATTATTTAATCGGGGATAACAAAGGTTTTTTATGTTTAAAACTATTAATTGTATTTTTAAAATCCTAAATGATGAATTACTAAATGTACTATTATACATTTACATGATTTTTCAGTATTAAATTTAATTAATGCGCAACTTCAATTTTTTATTTAAATTGTTCCATTTCTGTTTAAATTTTCTAATAATCATCTTGTAGTTTTATTTACATTTTATGGTGTACTAACAACTGCTGTAAAATTTATTTGCTTAATTCAATCTTGCTTCTGAAACACCAAAAAACAGTAAATGCATTTTCACTGCTGATGCATTTAAAGTTTTATTTATTTAACAAGGCCTAAAATATGTCTTATTCGTAAAATAATTTTATTTTTGCAACAAATTTTCTTGTAATCATTAAAGTTTGAAAAGCAGTAGCGATTATTGTAAGTTCTGGGTATAGTGAATTAATTATTTATTATCCCATTCACAAAAAAAATGCATTCAATACTTTATATTATTTTTAATTTTTCTTTTCAATTGTATTAAATAATATTTTTAATTTTATAACCATTTCATTTACATTTTTAATTGTCGATGTTAATATATATGGCTTTAAACAGTTCTTAAATGTTAAAAAATTTGAAAATTTCCAAATAGTACTTTATGTTTTTCAATTAAAAACATTTTATAATTTTTGTTTATTTTTTCTTTGCATTCATTGATAAAGCTCTGTATGTTCTTTTTTGCATGTTACATTTCCAAAGTCCTGAAGAATTAAAATATATTCCCTACATTTTGCTAATTAATTTCACATTGGTTAATTCATGCTTGACTCAAGTCTATAAAAATTCTAAACATTATCTCATGGTGTTCTATAACATTTTTGCAGTACAGTTTTTTGAGACACCAAAGATCCAGTAAATTGTATTGCATAATATTTTTAATTTTAATTTTTGTAATTTATTCTTTACTATTTCAAATATTTTAATGGGCTTTTTTCCGTCTGGTATGGATATAAAATATACATTTTAAGATATATTGTTTATAGTTACTTCACGTTTAATGACATTAAATATAACTTTTTTTATGGATTTCGAAATAATAACTTTTTGGAAATTTTCGATTCTATATTTATGCGTTTCAGTATAATATAAATAAATCGAACTACATATTTTTTTTAATGTGACATTGAATTTTCATTCAGCAACATATAAAAATTATTTTCTACTATTCTTGTGATTTTATATATTATTTTCGGGTCGTTTTAGAATTGTTTTGTGATCTGTATTAGATTTTTATTTGTAATAGTTCTGATAGATCTAATTTTGATTGTGTTTCTCGCTCAGTTTCTTCTGGGGGTAGTGAGTGATATACTGTATAAAGCAATAAATATCAACGAAACTGACACTGGATTTTACTATCAAAACAGTTTGACGCCATTAATATTTCTTTGCAAAATCTGCGCTACGCTGTAATAACTGGGTTTCTTCTCCATTTCAAATTTGCGATAGCCATACTGAATTATACATGGCATTTATACCGCGCTATTAGACTTCCGTGAGCCTTGTTACAGCGCTTGTATAGGTGTTGGATGCTAAATAAAAGATAAGCGTTTTGCACTCCTGTAGTAATGGAAACCAAAATATTTTATCATAAACGATTTTATACGACATAAATTTAAAAAGAGTATTTCTGCAATTTCCAACACCAAATTTTATTTTCGTTGCATTTGCGTGCTACGTATTGATCTAAAAAAGGTGAAAGACCTTTGTCTTTTCAGTGTTGCAAAATACAAATTTAAACATGATAATGTTAGTGAATTTATATATTATCCAAGAAGACCAACACTGACGTAGGTTTTATTACCATAGACAGGTGTAAAATTTAACTAAGGTATTTGTGTTTTGAATAAGTATTTAATGTGTTTAGTTCTAACAAAATTATTTATCCTTTAGGATATTATTCGAAAGGTGTAGATTTTAGTACTTTGTGTTTGAAAATTTAAAATTAATATGTTACTAAGCAAAACGATAATTGTATAAAAATGCAGGGATATCTAACTGTTTTAGTTATTCGCTGCTTTTATAGTAAGAAGGTAGTGCAGAATTATTATATTTTCAATTATACCATAAATATAATTTAAGTAACACTCAGTTCCATGTGATAACTTTGTCAAAATTCTTGTAAGAAAATAGAATGTGTGTCATAAGTAAATTATGTTACTATTAGTCAACAATCGTATGGAATTTTTTTAGTCGTTTCAATTACGTAAGCTAAATTTTTTCAATTTCAAATAGAAAATATTTCTGTGATGTAACCTTTCTATCATTATATTTTCTTAAATCGTTATACGTTTATAATTTGTAATAAATACCTTCTAACGTTATTATATTTTGTAATACTATTTTCTTTTCTAGTATTTCTTAAATTATATAGTTTTGAAATGAAAATGTTTCTTCATTGTCCATTTATAGATGTGTAGAACCATTGACGTTTCTTAATTTCTTTAAATTCGTTTTTTAAACAACTCTATAGTTATTCGCTGTAGTTATACCTACTTTTGTATTTAATCATGAGTAGCAAATTTACTGTGAATGCATACGAAAGGACCCGTGTTCGATTACCAATCCAACCAATGCCAGCTAGATGTCTAACACATTCCGTTGCAGATTACTTCCCCACTTCTTAATACCTAAGCATCATATTTCTTCTTACGACTCGGCTGTGGAAGAGATGCTTAGCCAATAACCAAAAATAACAAAGCTTCGCCACAAAATGTCTTTTTATTAGGAAATTTTAAGTTGAATTCATGTTGGTACCAAGTTATTAAAATTGTTTGTGGAAATCGCTATTAGTGATGTACTTGCATTTCGAAATTCTAAATCCATTCCTTAAACGAGCGTAGGACAATTTTTTGTATTCGAGGAAAAATAGCACTCCCATTTCCACCCCCGTCATCATTCGGCACCATCCCCTCCTATCTCACCTCCATGCCATTCTTCAGAGCCGTTCGGAAATGACATGTCTGTCCCTCGGGTAGGGCGGCCGCCTTTACTCAGCGCCGGCCTTCTCTCACAACGTCCTTGTTAACCCGGCTTCATACGGCAAAATATTTTTGCTGTATACTAATTACGACTGTTGTGTAGCAAAGTTTCGTTGTTTTATATTTAGGTTAAACACCGATATGTCTGTAAACAGTGCATACGGTGCCATCTGCCTCAAATAAAAACAATAGTTTAAATAGTAGCTTGTCAAAATCACGATTTTCGTTTTTCTGGAACTAATGAACAACTAAAACTGATTCAGTTGTAGGAATTAAATGATTTCGACTATACTGAAAAAATGCCACTAATTAATTAAAGATGTGTGTACATTAAGAAATATTTTAATATATTAGTTTGGCCGATACAGGCATAAGGTAATGGGGAAGTAGGAGCAGGCCGACCGTCATGTTGTGATGCCACCCGACCGCCATCTTGGATATCGGTGACCTTCACCTTGACATTTTACCTCGACCTCGTACCCACAAACTTGGCTGGCCATGTACACAAAAATAATTAATTTAAAAATTCATTAAAAAATTATAAATATTCCAAAGATATTTTTTAATATATAAAAACTTTAGAAAAATGTATTAAAAATATTTATAAAAAATTAAAATATCGAATAATGTTCTGGCCAAGAGGGGATGGGGAACTAGAGCCAACCAGCACCATGTTATGATGTCACTCAACCACCATATTAATTCCAAATAATATAACCTTGAACTTTAATATTGACTCCATTTTCATGACCTTCAATAACCTTAAACCCGAAAATAAAAAATTATTTAAAAGATTATAAAAATATATTTTAAGAAATGTATTAAAAAAAGCGATATTTCCGGAGGTTCTCTTAACACCATGTCCAGCAGACGGCTGACCCACATCAATGTTTTTCATTGGTTGAAATACTTGTCTTTGCTTCGACAACAAAGAGTGTTTTTATTTATTGATTGCTCATGCTCGTTCGACCAGCCACCAATGGTTCTCATTGAATTAACATTCCCCTCCCTTTCACCTTACAATTACTCATTTTGAAGATTGCACTCCACCAACCATATTAATTTTTTCATTTGTCATTTGTTTCTTTTCCATCACGTAAGTGATGCTAGTGTATGAATTATCGATATCGCCACCAGAGGAACTGTCGATTTAGCCCCCATCTTGGTTGTTGTCGACCTTGAACTTGACTCAAGTGACATAGAACTCGAAAAATCGAGAAAAATCACAGACCATACAATTGACCATTACTAGCTTGTCACAAAAAGCATCCACACCGACTAACCATACTACCCAACAATTGACTCAACCTAAGACTAACTAAACCCAAGCCTGGTCCCTGGCGAGAGTAACTGAACACTAAACTAGCTCCTGTGGACACCAGTTCCTGCAAAACTGACTACAAAAATCAACAATACAAACCTGCCATACCTCCCTCCTATACAAACGATGAAGGACAATCTCAAAAAGTCTCTAAAAAGAGTCTCGTAGCTAACCTCCTCGCAAAAAATCTTAGCAAAATTTGCGCAAAACATTTCTACCACAGCTTACCATACCAAAGAGTCATAATAACTTACCAAGCTAACTGACCAGACTAACCAACTAGTTGCGAAAAATTGCTCAAAAATGTTCCCCTCAATTGATTTGTTCGCCATAACTCATCCATTTTAAATAGCCCGTGTAAGACATAATACTTCAGATTAAACCATAGCCCTCCTCCTGCACACGCTCACATAAATGTTATCCATAACAGACTCTCGCAATCGATTGTTAACACCCCTGGTTTAATATGACTTTCAGAGATGCAGAAACTACTGTATATAAAATTAAACACACATTACTATGTATAGATACTTGATTTATTTACTTATTATATACATTATATCTTTCTTATAATTGTGTACATTGAATCTTTACATTTATCAGATGTTTGCAGATCATGAATAGCAGCCAACAGTTTGATCTGATGTTACCCCGATCCTTCAATTCATCGATAATTGAATAAATCTCAACAATGCATAAAAGATCCCCGCATATTTGCAGGTCAATCAAATTTTTGAGTCTTTAACAAGTTCATTCGGGTCTTCGAAAAATATGAACGAGCGTTCTAGACGTCTTCTGCCTTCTTCGCACCACTTGTCGAAGGAAACTTGTTGGTGAAATGTGTGCGAACGTCATGAGAATCATCATCCTTCTCATCATATACTTCATCAACAGTGTCACCATAGTTATTATCATAAATGATGTTTTCATGATCGTCTTCATCTCCTGTTTCATACTCAATATCAATTTTACTTTCCTTTGTAGGTGTCGCATGGTCATCATCAATATTTAGACAACAGTTTATTTTTTTAATTCGTCGACTTCACACGAATGCCTTGCAAGTGTACCCACACATATCGACTATATCATGCCTCGCAGGTCTCTCATTCCATCATAAGCATTAACTTTCTCGTTATAATCGTCTGCGGAAACAGTACCCATCGATGTAGCAGGCGGTATTGGCCACATAAATTGCTGGCTACCAGCAGACGAACCCTTACAGATCTTGATATGTTCCTTCATTGCATCTCCTTACATAAAATGCATGTGGTCATTGTCATAATGCTTCATCATGCCAGTTCCCTCGTCGTTTGAAAATTTTTACATAGTGTAAAAACGGAAAGTAGACTGAACAGCACTGCTTCTCTACTGATATAAATTTTTTTAAATGTCATTATTTGTCCTTATTCAGAAACTGTTTTAATGGCATCAGTTGGTCAATAGAAAATCACGAATTATCCACTCAATTATAATTGATAATTATCTTATAATACTTGTTCGTTTGTGGTGCCCAGCAACATGGAGGTATTTTCCGTACTTCAAGCACAGGATCAAGGAAGCAATATCGGGGGAAACAGCATGGGCAATAAGTACCACATGTACGCGCAATGCAACAAAATGACTTGCATGCCTTTCGTCGTCTCGCGAGTGATTGTATGACCAAAGCGGTGACTGGATTTTCACTGTTAACAAGTTCATAGCAACATTCATTATGTACAATTTTTGGATATATTCATGTAGTATAATTTTAGATATTTGAGTGTGAGAAAGCCATTAATAGCTGTGTTGGAGGACTTAAAATTGTGTTCCTAATGTAAAGTACCTGTCCCACTTCTTCTATAGAGTATGTTATATTAACAGATTGATACATACTTTGAAAACTTGTTTATGTTTTGTTTTACATACGTTAACTCCAAAAAATTTGCCGTACCTAGGCTCTTCACAAGTTTCACATATTCTTAAAGTAAATGGTACTACAAATGCGTGCTGTTTTATTTTATATATAATATAAATGCCACTTTATAAATATTATAGATTCATAACTGCTATAAGATTCATGCTCCCGAGATGAGTAGTGTAATCACTGTGATTGGTATTAATGTGCCGTATGTATGTTATAATAATAACCATTACTACGCATCCTATATGCACGTTGCCATCAAAGTTTTTGATACGTTAATAAACCTTTAAAACATATTCACATAAATCATTTTTAAGTTGCTTTTGCAATGCTGCCTCATATTTCCAAAATAAATATCACAGCGAAAGAATGGAAGATTTCATACGAAAGTGGTCATTTATGAGCAGTTAATTTCAAAATTGGCTGGTAATGATTCAACGCATTTCGTGTTTCACTACAGAAAATAATCGAATGTTTATTTGATTTAAAGTAAATATTATTAACCAGCAGTAATCCTTGCAAACTTTATATATATATTAATATAATTATATATGTGTTTATATAGTAAGAGTTTCTAACAAATAAAGCAGATATTATTTTCTTCACTAGCACTAATATGTAATCTGGGTATGTAGTTTCTTCTCTCCTCTCATTAAATATGTGTAAGTAATGCTTTTAAGATCCCTTGGGAAAAAATTATTTTCACGTCTTTCAGAAGAGCGATTCTTTTTCATTAGATTTCTTCTGCCTATTCTGCTAATATTTTTGTTCTTTAATCACTAGAAAATGAATTACTTTTGTAAATTTTATTGGCAGTGCATTATAACTTAAATCTTTTTCCAATACAATATTACTTCCGTATATTTTTTTCTTACTAGAAGCGATACCTTATTACAGCTATATCTCCAAACCATTGTTTATGACGGACGAAGTAGTGCCACAAATTTTCACCACTGAAGTCCTAACTTCCCACTAGAATGTGTTCTACGCAGCTAGCTTTATGCTGTCTTAACTCAATTTAGATTGAGTGGTAGCATTTGTTTCAAGTTCTCTCTCTCTCTCTAACCTCGCCACTTTTATTTCTCACCTCCTTCCGTCTTTCTCCAAAGCTATCCGCTTTCCTTTCCACAGGGACCAGCTCGACCAACATGATCTAAATCGGTGATTTTTCTTATAAGCCCTACCAACTTGCCTTGGGAGCGCACGATGTCTTCCGGTTACAAGTTCTGCTACATTCTCAATTCCTTTGACTAAAACTATTTTCTTGTTTAAAAAAACGCAGCTACCATAATTATAACTAGTGTAATGACACTATACTTTTATTTTATTCGTTGCGATTATAAAAATAAGATTTCAAAGGTTTTAGTGCCAAAAATGTTGGGCCACATATCTAAGAGTTTTAAAAACGCAAAATCCAATCATTTTACAATCTGACATTTAGTTAATAAAATCTTCCTGCGTTAGTATGCTGAAGAATCATATATTTGCATTTCTTTATTTGCTAGTGTTTACATAAACTTCAAGAAATATTGGTTTATATATATGTTCATTACGCTATCACTGTGCACAAATTTCTCGTGGGTAACTACGGCGTTCCTCTCAATACCCAGTTAATTCTTTAATTCGTGTGATTTTGTTAGTCGTAATTTTATAATAATTAATATTTTATGTAATTCTCGATAATTCTTCCCACTTAAAGCACGGGATGGGATTGAATAAGGCCAATAAAAAATACAAAAAGGGAAGGTTATAAAATGGGCTTAACCTCTTATAAACTCCTGGACTGTACGTGGAAGCTTTCAAATCACAAATATTGGTTGGACAACTGGTTACTATTCAATTATTAGTCCAAATTGAGACTCTGTGGTGTTATAAAACCACATAAATAATTAAATTTTGATGTGGTTGTTTCATTTTATTCTTAATTTTACAAAAAGTCCTCTTATTTATATTAAAAGTAAAATTTAACATTTTAAACATAATTTTTACAATGTTAAAAATTATCTTCGGGAAAAAAATAACTCGTGCATAGTAAAACAATTTCGTTGGTTGTATTTCGTAAATTAATAAGCATTATGTGAGCTCTATTTACATAACGATTCACGTCAATCGAGCTGAACAAAACCAATGAAAAATTTATGGAAGTGACTAAAAACTAAGTAAAATTTTTAATACATCATGTAATAAGTCATATTCAATTAAACCTGAGAAAAAATGATGAGTAAGTATTAACTACACATCAATTTTAAATGTCGAAATAAACACAAAGAAACGTTTTTCAACCGTATACTTGCAGTTTCCTATTAAATGGCATTTTCGCGTACATATAAGGCGGTTTTTGTTCCAAGCTGTTCCCTCCCTTCATTTCCCAAACTTCTTTTATCTTACTTACAAAACACCGTAGGGGTTCGCATCCAACCAAATTGTCGGTTTTCTTCTTTCTCGGCTCTAATGCATGAAACTATCAAAGGAAGTAAGGAGAGAAAATTACATTATCAGGATAGCGGCGCTAAGTCCCTGATGCCTTTGCGCTGATCAAGACAAATATCAATACATTGTTTATATAAGGAGAGGAAAGACGAGGCGGGAAACCAGGGAAAGAGAACGACATCGAAACTCATTCCCACACGACAATATATCACTCTCTTCTCTAGTTGTATATAAAATCTTACTGCACACACACCACGTTCAGACATTTCAGAGAAAGATTACACCTTCTCGCACAATTCATTTTTATCAAAAATCCTTTCATCCTGCTGGAGAAAAGGAAACCAAATTGCATTTTCAAAATGTCTAAAAAGAATAGCAACTTAACAATAAATAAAAACAATAATCCCAAGGTTTAGTTTTATGTGTTTATTTCAGTGTTAGTAGGTAACAGTTGCTAGTACTGGTACAAAATGTTTTGTCAATATAACTTCTCAAATACTGTGGCAAATGTTTGTACTTCGCAATTGGACAGATCAAATCTCAGAGTAAACGATTATTTCATCTACTTGGAACTTGAAATATCACCAAAAAAAATAATATTTTTTTTTTTACTTTTTTTTTATCTTAAGTCACTTTACCGTTAATAGTTGTCTTTTAGTTGGTCCCAAAGAATAAACCAGTATGAAATTTTTTTTTTCTCTTTGTCGTTTATGTTGCAGTGGCTCAACTGAATTACACAGCAGCTTAAGATATGAACTCTCCTGGGCTGTAATTCCTGGCATAATATCTATACGTGTGCCTTTCTTAGGTAAAATTATACGTTTTGTGAAGTATGTAAATTATAAAGCATAAGACAATTTTTTGGAGTTAATAACAACTATTAAACAATGTAAATTTTGTAAGTTAGTTTTAAATTATGGAAGTGTGTTCCTTTGATATTTTTCGTTAGTATATGATAGCACTACTTTTTATTTTAACTTCAAATTTTGGAAACGTTGATAATATTTAGATACTTTAATACTTACATAATAAATATATCTTAAATAAAAGTTGTTATGAATTATATTAATAACCTCATACCTAACATGTTTTAATAGTTAATAAAAATATACTTTCACATATTAATTGTTGAATCTGAAAATCAAAAAAAAATCAGAATATAATGCAAATGCCATAGAAAAAAATTGAAAAAACCGTCGTCTAAATGAAGGTTTCTTTGTTATAGTTGGTCCACTTTCAACAAAGCAGTTTTGAAATAAACATTTGAAAAATTCCTTAGCTGCTACTCCATACAATTTAATACACAATATATTATTTAATAAAGCAGTAAATATTTATTGACTGATTTTCTAACAGTTTACCTTACTGTGAGTTAGGAAAACATATCTATGTGGTATTGCAGTCATAAAAGTGTACTTTTTAAAACTATTGGCAGATTTAATAATTTTCTTTATTATTCTTTGACAAACATTATATCAAAATTCATGTCATTAACATTTAAATTTCTAGAAATTTTGTAGAGCTAATATAAACAAGGTTTAATGCATGGTGTTAAATTAATTCGACATAATATCGGCTGATTTCTACAGATGTTAACTGACTTACCCAAAGGTAAGTGTAAGGAAAGAACACTATGACACAGAAACGTTCTTTTGGAAAACGGCAAAGAAATAGGTAAAAATTAATCTGATGAAAACAATCCTGTAAATGCTGTTGTTAGAAATGGCGAGTAAGATATGCCCTAGGTGCCGTTTTTACTAAAGCGTACAGGTGGCATATGAATTTCATTTGTGAAACATAGAACTACAGGTCATAGGGTAGTAGGTGTAAGATACACACTGCTCTTTTTAACTTTAGTGCCCTTGTGTATGACGACCTTTAGCGTGAAACCTAGACCTTTATTGTCTTAAAATTTTGGTAGCTATTACTAAGAAAAAAATGGGTGCGTGTACTAATGTACGCGCGTTAGAAGTTTTAATACTTTGTCGAGACTAAAATTATATTTTATTATATATTAAAATAATTTATGTAAGTAGGAAAAACGATAAAATGACCGAAAAAACATTACATACAAGAAATAAAGGTTTGATTAAATAACATAATTTAATTACCTTAAACGCGCCAAAAGAAGTATATCTTAATATAATAATACTTACAAAAAAAAAGGGTGCGTGTACTTATGTACGCACGTTAGAAGTTATATTTCTTTGGCGTGACTAAAAAAAAAAAAACGTATATTTTTATCGCCTAACAAAGTACATCTTCGCTAATTTTGTAAGAATGAGATGATTGTTTCCCGAGATACGAGAAAAACATCCCTACCGCGTTCACTGTCGAATTTCGTTACACTGTGCTCGCGCAACTTCCGTTGCACACTAAAATTTTAACCTTAAACGCACCAAAAGAAGTATAACTTAGAAAAATTAACTTGCAGAAAATTCAGAATTATAAATATTTTTTTAATCGGGATATTTAAAAAAATTTGCTCTAGTAGCTAAAATTCCGTTTTTACTCGGCCACCATACTGAAATTAGTTTGTATGCCTTTTTTTATAAAAGTATTTTGAAATTATTTACTTAATTTTATTATAATAATATTTTACCCTCCGGTTCACTTCCATGGGTTTGAATCCCGACCAGTGCAATTATTTGCCAGTGCGCCAATCAATAAAAGACTGCCTTTCAGACCCAATAACTTCCGAAAACAAACAGATATAACATCACTTAAGGTAACATAAATTCTGTAAACTCTGTTTCTATAAGTAACCTTTCTCCCCATTTTTCGACAAGCTGAGATATAATTAATTCCTCCTGACCACTTAAAACGGTGATGTTGGAAGTACTATTTATCGCGTACGTGTGATCGCGTCGGTTGGTTCGGGATTTGTTACATGAAACAGCTAGTAATTTTAAAATAAGAGTACCTATGTTTATATAAAATATATGTATGCATTAAAAGTTATATTAATAAGTTTTACGTTAACGACTGTCAAAAAATTCAGCAGAGATCATGGTGCATCATTCCAGGAAAACGGCCGCAATATTAATTGTTGTTTGTATTATTACTATTATCATTCTAAATGAGGACAGGACACGCATTATGAATATTTCTCCCATCGATTATGACCATTTTTTTTTCTTTCAGTGACTTAAATATTAACAACACCAAAATGACAAAGTTGTAACTATTTGGAATAATTTTATAAAATGTTACTTTGGTGACCATCAATGTTATTTTGGTGCCCAGACTCTGACAACCTGACTCGATGAACATGTAATCTAATTTTTTTTTATAACCGTGCTGCAATATTCTAGTTAGCTGACAGCTATCTCTCAAATGTCTCATGCAACCTTAATGATTCTAAAACTTGATGACTTGGTGACCTTGAAACCGAGAACGTCAAAAAGCAAAAAGAAAATCAAAAATGGCAAAGAAAAACTTTGAAAATAGTTGTGTCAAAAAGTGTCAGCGCAAATTTCGATGTTCTTGCTCCACCACATCAGTTTGACTGTAATTTAACTGAATTTTGTTATGTTTGTTATTTTATGTGGGTGTAACCAAATTTGAGTGTGTGAGTGAAGAGATTTGGGCGGCTCTTAACAGCGAGGTCTTGAGAGCCGATACCAAATTTGAGAATTGATAATTAAGACAATGGCATTTACTTCGACGTTGAATGCCACATTGTCATAGAAAGACCCAAGAACTCATAAAAATTATAGCATTGTAATAAAGCTAATTAGAGCACAGCTTTTATCATAACAACCATTCATCTTATTAATAGCTTTTGTCAAGTACCCAAACTAAAGCAACGGAAAGCCTCTACATTACATGGTATTTCCTAGCTTCATAGATAAGTACACACAACAGGCCCACACAACCACCCACTAGTGTAATTCGCCTTGTATATTTCGAATCGATTCGTTCAAAATATACGCTTATTCGTTATATATACCACACTCGTCGAGCACTCTGCAGTCTTTGACCCATCTGAGTCTTTGGGCAGTCTGCAATCTTCGAACAGTCCACAGACTTAGGACTTTGGGACAGTCTACAGTTCGTAGTTTCATGAGTAGCTCACATTCTTTCAGGCAGTTCGGAGTCCAGACTTAAAGGCAGTTCGCAGCCTTCGGGGAAGTCTACAGTCTTCCTGGCAGTGTAAAGTATCAGATAAGCCAAACATTTTCAGTTATACCTACAACAGTTTACATAATTTCACAAATAATTTTAAACTAAACTTCACTCAATGTTATTAAAATCTGCTCATTGTAAATCTAAATAAGTACACAAGAAATATTGTTGATAGACGCATTAGTGAATGCTTCGTAAACGATCAAAGTTTCACGCAGTAGCACATGCTATCGTTTTGTGTGTGGCATAAATGAACAGTCCTCATAACATCTCACATGATGATACATTTCAGATGTAAATTATGAATAATATTGATGCCATGATGACCTACGAGACAACCATACGAACCACTGACGAAGTTCCATAAAGGCACGATGAAGGGTTTCTAGAAGCATGGGTGATGGTTTTCCTAACTGCATAAAACGTGGGTTGTTCATAATTCACAGAGTGTATTGAGAGTAATAAACACATGAAAGTACCCATACGCGGTGAACAGTTCTGGCCAATTCCGAGAGACCACAAGAAAGGACGATTATCTAATTGCCAGACAGCCACGAACAAAGCCACCCTGCAGTAATGTGTGGTAGATTCAGGAGAGCAATATTTCTTTACCAGAATTATTTTCAGATTTTTAGTACAAGCAGATCTGCGATCCCGAAGACCTTTACACTTTCTGCCAATAAAACCTTTCAAATGTTGCCTTCATTTTCAGTGATATAATAAGAGAGCAAGATTGGTGATGTATCGTGTTCAGCGAAAATCATGTTTAACTTTGCAAATAGATAATAGTGCCAAAGTTTGGAGAGTCGCATATAAAGGAAAAATTCCTTGTCTCAATTCAAATCAGCCCTTGTCCTCTAATACTGACATGCTGATCTGGGGAGACAACATGCTATCAGTCATGAATAGAGCCACTCGGCTCCCGATTCAAGGACACGTGTACAACAGTACTTTATATTTTGTGAACATAACCTGTGTAAATGGCCCTACAACAAAGAATTGAGATACACTCAATCAGCACAGACACCGCCATTTAACAAAGTTGACACGAAACAAAGCACATGGTTGGTGCTGTGTGTGCCTTTAGCACCTTCCCACATATTCACAGAAAACCCCGCACTCAGATACATTTGTGGCCCGGCCGCGGCGATAGTCTGGCATTTAATGCATTTCCAGGACAGTACAAGAGTGGTGTCGCTGCTCACTGCGTTGTGCCATAAATGTGTGTAAGACCCTCAAAAATTCTCGAGCACATGGAACATGGAGTGGTTATACTGCCAGCACGAGTCCGAACTCATTGGATAAGTCAGCAGAGAGAAACTCGGGTGCGGCCTTCTGATCATTCCATGCTCATATTATATATCCATGACATTTTTGGGTTTTACACAGGTGTATTTTTTACCATGGTCTATGAATGTCTTCACTTTGAAATTGAGGCTTTGGACTACAAACAGCCTGAGGGCTCAGTAGTAACGCACCTAGCGGTTGGGCATTGGTGTAATCTATGTAATGACCCATGCCAAAAAGAAAATACACTCTTCCACAGTAGAGTATCCACTTTGGTACGAAGCAGAACCTACTGTAACTCTAACTTTCTTAAACCAAGTAGGTGTCAGGTGCTTAAGCACCACTTTAGGAGCCTGATGGGTGCCTTTCTATAGATAGGCTATACAAGACATGTCATCAAGTCCTTTCTGGAGTCATGCACGGTCTACAATGTTCCGATACTAGGGCACAGAATTGCCATGACACCTAAAGCTCACAAACACCATCCTCCCAACTTTAGAGAGTCCATGACTCCTCCCTCTTCTTAGGATCTGTGGAACCATTGCAAATGATCGTCTTTCGCCAAGTGTTTATGAATTTTTCCAGTACAACGACATATTGAGCCTCTGTGCATTTCGACTTTCGATGAAATTCTGGGTTATTTCCTATATTAATTTCACTTATTTTGTGTGTGTTCCCATGGATTTTCACTCGATTCGGACAAAGAACATAGTAACCAAATCAAGTGGAATGTCATCGAACGCATAGCACTAGTTTGAAAACACCATGTGGTTCTACGTGCTGAGTGCTTATGAGCCAGTTGTCAGAAAGATAACGCTCATCCGTACACATATTTGGTTTCCCAATAGTTTTTAGGTGACATTTCAAATATTATGTGGCCTGCTTATTCGCCTTATTTATTTCCAATCGAGCATAATATGTCACCAGGTTCTTCTCATTTTAAGGGTTCACGAATTGAAGCATAATTTTCAACAACTGTGAGGAAATATGGCGCAAGATTAAATATAGCACTTGAATTTTTTTTTTTTCATATCCTACTGTATCGGGCATGTTTCCAGGCACTAGAGAGTATGGTGAGATACCAAATGTGCTCATTATTTGTACTACCGGTGGGCAGAAATTGGTCCTGGTGCAACAGTCATGTAATTTGTTTTTATAATTTCTGTTTCATTAGACTAATAAATTAATTTTTTCACTCAACGGTTCCTTCTTGGAGAGCAAAATGTATGGCAATTAATATATATTTGCATCCAAAGGCTACAGCATTGCAGGGAGACTATCATAAAACAAAAGGCATGGTAGACTACAGAAACAATCAGTCGAAGTTTACTACATAGATTTAAGGCTATCAGAAAGCCAAATCATGTGGTAGTAGAAAAAAACTAGCAGGATATTTTTATTAAGTCGGTGCACTCATCATTTTGTATTGCTTGGCAAATTCTGTATCCGTATATCATATTAGTAAGAACTAAGAATATTAACCAATTTCCTCTTCTTTGTTGAATCAGCATATTGCCACCGTTTTCGCTCTTCATTGCAAACGATACTAAATAATAGTAAACAAACGATACTAAATAAGAATTTCCAAATGTTTATTTTATTTTTGATTGTAGTCCTTTTAGCTGGTAAATTCGCCTCTTAAACTGACTCTACGACACAAAATAGTTTTGTTATCTCAGATATAATTTGTTCCTTGAATGATTTTTCAATGGGGATAAGTGATTAAAAGAAGCATTAATTTGGACGTAATTCACTGCAACACTTTGTTGTAAGTCGCATAATTCCCACAGATGTAGGCTAATTACTTATATCAGTAACTTCTAATTGAATAAGAGCTGGTATTAGTATCTCATAATTATATGAAAAAACAACTATGAGTAAGTCTCTGGACCTATGGAAGAATTACCACGAGGGATGTTACACGATACTAGTTTTAAAAGCAAGATAGGATGTCATAAAAAACATGTTGACTTGCTCCTGGCCAGCGTAAAGAGTGATTAATGTGTGGTAATCTGAATAGAAGCTCAGGTGCAATATAAATAAAATCACGACACAATAATGAAAGAGTTGATTAACCCAAAGAGTAATGTTTATCAAAAAATTGCATCCGTGCATTATAAGGAGCAGTGCATATTCCCGTCGCTCCAAAAACTAACTCTCGCGAAAAGGGGTTAAGAATAATAATAAAGTAAATGCGAAGACTCTAAATTAACGTTAAATTTTATTTTAGGAAAAAGCTTCAACTAAGTTCACAAAGCGTTTATAAAATTAGCGGGTATTTTATTATTGCCACATTGACGTTTAACAAATAAAACTGCAAGTCCCTGCTTCGAGTCCGTATAGGAATTCAATATATTTACGTTTCTTCGCAGATTTTTATAGTAAATTAAACACCTTCTGAGTATTCAGTTCATTTCATGGTACCACGAACCAAAACATATTTTTAATGATTCTGTTCAGATAAGTTCAGCATTTTTTCAGCAGCTAGCATAAACACATTGCCTATGAAGCAACGCGTGTCCCAACAGAATGTAACTCATTATTCTTATTGATTTTTATTTTAAAAAATTTTGTGCTCTTTAGAAAGAACCAACAATGTTTATTTCTTCTTTATGTTCTTCTTTAGAAGCCAGAATTATTTCGAAATGATCGAATATTTCAGTTGAATCTGTTTACCCAGGTGGTTTGTTGGGCATTAGAAACAGTCTACAAAATATGAGGTCTTCTAATCGAAATTCTTGGTAGTTTTCTGTGAGTAAACATAAGTCATCTCGCTTTAAGAATTCACCATCGCAGTCATTAATATAAAAATATTTTTTCGGAGTTTTTATACATTGTTACTGTCTACTAAACGTTAAAAAAAGTATTTAATATTTATGTTTGTAAAGGAATATATTAATAACTTAATTACTTAATACATGATTTACTGCGTTTTATATTTCTTAACTCGTTTGCAGTTGTCTAAGTGTCTTCCAGAGAAGTGTGTAATAGTTTATGTCAAATCCAGCCGAATTAAGGCCACAGCGTGAATGTACAAAATATGCATCGCTATTGGTTTGGTTAACTCATTTGGTTTCTTATTATTCTATGTATCATTGTGCGTAGAGGCCATAGTGCCTGCTTCCCAAAAAACCCCTTATTTTCATTTAATTGTCATGTTTTGGGCATACATTGATGATATTAAAATGTTACATGTTTTAACTAAATCATTCCTCAGACGGACGCTGAAAATTAAAGTTCTGATTTTAATTAATTAATAAATTATCTCCTGGTGTAATTTTCCAAAACTTAAGCTGTCAAATGATATAAACATGATATTGGAATCTTTCATATTAAAGTCAATACATCAAAGGCTTGATTAACGTAAAACTAATAAACTTATTTAACTACATATATTTGAAATAAATTGATCATGTCGGAAAAGTATACTTTTGCAGATAGGCGAATTAAGCAAGTAATACTAAGTATTATTCGGTTTAATATCACACAAAAAGGTGGGTATTAAAAAAAAGCCGTTTAAATAGAATAAATGTTTTCAAAATATACGTTATTTTTAATTGAAAAAAATGTCCTGAAATAGATTTCTAAGGCATTTATAATTTTAATTTTCTTTATTAATCAGTGGCTCATTAGACTGATATATTTCCACATTTCCTGCTTATTCCAAAATTTCCGTAATATTCCAGAATATAAATTCATTTTTGAAAGACAAAAGAAGACCAAATTTATATAAATGTATAGCGTAAATAAACAATAAATTACAGATGTAACTGATCAGCCTGATTTCCTCGACAAGGGTATAAAAAATTTTCAGTAAATTTCCTAAAAGCTTATATGGTAGGTAGGACTTGGCTTTTCGTTTGCAGCAATATTATTACTGATGTAACCAGAAACATAAGCATCAGTAGTGAGTAAACTATATATACACACATTCCTTACCCGGGACTCGAAATCAGGAAACGTCGTACCATATGCTAGAGTGCAACCAATTGCGCTACAGAGGTAGCATTCGGAGCATTAATTTTGGATGAAAGAAGTCTAACGTTTACATGGCCTACCATAGCTCTACTTTCGTGTAAAATATGATGGTTCATTGGTTCCCAAGATATAACATAAAACACATATATTTTTCATGAGACGATCTTCATAAATGGCTAACGAAATTATTACGTATTAACACATTTGATTCTTGTCATAGAAACTGCCAGCAAATAAATATCTGTTTAATTGGGACATGTGGCATGCTAAGGGAAATATTTGCATCACTGTTATTTTTTAAATATAAGACCAAACTCTTAAATCATATAAATTGAGATGGACGACAATGTATACATCGCCGCATGAATTCGGTGAGAACTATATATTGGTTTCCCAATATAGGACATAAACGCATAATTTTCCATACGGTGATATTTTATAAAAATGGTGGAGAAAACAGTTTATGCATTAGTTCATTTAAAGCTGCATAGATACTACCAGTTAAAAAAGTTAATTAATAGTAGATTACATAACTTCGTAGATAAAGTATACTAAGCTAAAATGTTTATATAGCCACCGTTCTGAAAATAAGCATTTGGCACACTTAAAACGTATAAATTAATATTACCTACCATAGTACAATTTTAATATGGTAGGAATCGGTTGATTACTTCCCGAGATAAAATATAAAAACTTGATTTTTTTTTCTTGTGGGGATATTTTTAACAAAATAGCAGAGAAATGAGGCGCTGTGAAATTATATTTTATATCCGTAATAGCTACTGCCAGCATAGAAGGTTAAATTGAAATTTGTTTCGCATTTTTGTAGCTATAGCACACTCAGCTTTACATGGCCGGCGTTAGGAAAATAAGTGTCTGACCTTCTCAAACATATAAATTGACATGGCCTGCTTTAGCGCTACTTGTTTGCCGGATTCGGTAGGAATCTGTTTGTCTCTTCCGGATATATTACATAAAAATTTAATTTTTTCATGTGACTTTATCGTCTAAAATGGCGGGAATAAATCATTGTGTTGACAAATTTAGTAGAATAAATTTATACTGCAAGCATAAAAAGATAGCTGGAATTAAATGCATCTTTCGGTGATATAGCACACTACGATAAAATTCCTGTATGGCCGTCATTTTGAAAAAGAGTGCCTGACATACATAAAATATACCAGTTTACATCAATTCCGCAGTACTCCTTGTTTACCAAATTTGGTAAAAAATCGGTTGATTGTCGAGATATAACATAAAAACTATATTAATTCATGTGTTATCTTACAAAATGGTGGGAAAAAGTATTTCGGTGCAAACACATTAGACATTTGTAATATATACTGCCAGCACACTAACTCAAATTGAAATATTGGTTTCCTAAATTCAGCATACTAAGCCCTAATGTTTATATGATCGCAATTTTGAAAATAAGTGTATGACCCAATTAAAACATATACATTTATATGTGATACCATAGTAATACTTGTTTGCCAAATTTGGTAAGAATTGATTAGTTTTTTCTCGATATATGACATAAAAACTTTATTTCTTCATGTGACGCTGTCTTTCAAAAATGACTGGCGAAAGTGGCTATTTGTTGATACACGATGTTTGTAATGGATGCTTTCAGTAAACTAAATTTGTATAAATCGGCAAAACGATACGATACATATATTAAATAAACCTAAAATATTTGCATGGCCACCATTTTTTAAATAAGTTCTTTATCGATTTAAATTGTATGTTTACCTGGCCTACAATAGTAATATTTAAGTACCCAATTTGACGAGAATCTGTCCTGTAGTTTTCGAGATGTAATGTAAATGGTTTATTTTTATGTATCTTTTATATATCTTCGAAAATTGCGGGACAACAATATCTATGCAATATCGACATACAACATTTGCTTTAAATCGGTTAAATGGTTCCCAATATATGACATAGCACCCTACATTTTAATGACTGCCATTTTGAAAGTAAGTACATGGCGTGGTTTAAAACTATAAATACCGGATGTATTTACTAAATACTATTTGTGTACTGCGTTTGGTGAAATTCTGTTAACGCGTTCAAAGATTTTAGGGGACACACACAGACGCACCCAGACGCACACACCCACACACATGTACACATACAGGAATGTGATCTCTTACTACTTTCTGTCCTTCGGAAAGAAGGCTTAACAATTCTTGTATTATAAAAAAATGTCTTTAATAACCATGATCATAAGTTCTTCATAAGTTTTTCTGTTCTATCAATTTAGGATGATAGAAACACAGATATTTCTGAAATACTTCCCAACTTCATAAAACCTTCTTCTTCTGAAAATATTTTTGACATCTCACTTCATTTATACGGAACAGTTGGACGGCATTATTCATTTCTTAAAACTCTTATTTAAAATACTGCGTTATAAAATATCTACTAGTTATAATTCCTAAAATGTATTTTTTTTTAATAATTCCCATGCTTCTTCTCAATGAAATCAAGCCGCATACACGCAAAAAAATAGACAACATTTTTGCTAGATTACAAATTGTTTTCCTTGTAAATTTGGTAGTTACATTTTCAATTATACTTAAAAGTCAATAAAACATCGTAGTATTTATATAATTGTAAATGTTAATCATCACTTTATCTTAAAAATAATACTGTTATACTCACAGACTCAAGCCTCAGAAACGAAATATGGCATGTTACTCTAAATTATGAGCATGATAATTCCTTTTCGTTCGCAACTCTCACATCAACTGATAACTTCCGGGGGCGTTGTCATAAGCAGAAGATGGCCAATATTTCAAACTGTCGTTAAGCTACTTTTCTTGCCCTCTGGTTACACAAACTTCCCTAATGGCTTAATGCAATCTCGATTATCAACTCGTAGATATATGTGCAGAGCTCGAATGGTGATGGTTTTCCCCAAGAGTCTCTTATAACTTCTTCGAAAAAGTAGTAAATCAACAGCAATGTAGGATGACTGAAAATTTAGTTTGAAGTAAATTTTCAGTGTTTCAAATTTCCTGCTTAAATTTTCGAATGGACAATCACCATAAACAGTAACTTAGAAAAGATGAAAAAACAGGGAAGGTACAATATTCCCCGGTAACCGTAATAAACAACATATCAAAGACTACTTTTGAATAATTTCATATTTGACAGACTGACACAGCTGCATACGTTCGTTGACTTGAATCTCAAATAATTATAAGGCATGATTATAGAGTTTTCGTCAAGTTTTAAATAAAAGTATATTTGTGTATATATATAAATATATTTATCAAACAGAGTGTCCGCAAAGCAGGGACTCTATTTTTTCAGATAATATTATTTAAGCCTACACCTTTCAACCAAGAAATGGTAAAGTAATTTATAAATGGTTCACTCAATCGGCTCTAGTTTGTTAAATCGACCCATAGGAAACTAATTATATTAAAAGTTCAGTCCATGAACTAACAATGAGTAGCATGGAGTCATTTGAAGATAGGCTGCGCGTCTTTGCACTGCACTTTATCGACAACGATTCTGCATATTAGCGTTAACCGTTGACATGGTAATGCACAATTTTGGTAGGTAACACTTATTGCAGGCTTCTGGGAGTAAATATATGAACTTCCACCTTCAATTTCCCACAGTTATATTCAATGGTATTTTATACGAGGGTGAATAAAAAAATTATACCGCATTGAATTAATAATTGTGGTTCCTGGGATAACGATTCCTTGCGTGCTAAAGAAATTCTATTTCTGGCATGTAAACACTATTCATAAAACAGCGCGTTACCACAGTACGATCCAAAACTTCGAAATGGGCCGTCTAAAGATGACACCACTTTCAACATGGTCCAAGAGTAAATTCAGTCTGTGATTCTGTTTTTATGGGCTAATCATGTTTCTGTCATCGTAATTGACCGTATCCCCAGTAGCAAAATTTGGTTGTGCCAAGGTTAGCATTTTACGTTGGCCCAACGCCGAAATGTCACTCGGGATTACGTTTTCCCAACATTACTTTTATGTTGTTTGTAAACTGAAATACAATATTGGCCCAACAATGTAATATGGTTGTGTGCTCACCTTTAAAAGAAGTGTTTTTTTTTTTNTAAACTGAAATACAATATTGGCCCAACAATGTAATATGGTTGTGTGCTCACCTTTAAAAGAAGTGTTTTTTTTTTTGAAAAGGCATTTACATAATCATTTACCAACATATTACTAGAATGTTTCGACGTTGGTAATGTGTTGACAAGATGTGTTATAATGAGTAGAATGATTTTTCCACCTTTGTGTCAAGGGCGGGGGGCAGTGGAGCGTTGAAGCTGTTCATGCTCTGTCATTCCAGTCGTCTGGTGGCCATTTTATTGNGTCAAGGGCGGGGGGCAGTGGAGCGTTGAAGCTGTTCATGCTCTGTCATTCCAGTCGTCTGGTGGCCATTTTATTGTCAAAATGTTTTAGTTTTTTCTTAAAAGCTACCAACTTTCCTCTCGAAATTTCCCATTCTACTTTCAAATTTCCCTTTTTTCCCTCGAAATGTTTTTTTCCCTCGNTACCAACTTTCCTCTCGAAATTTCCCATTCTACTTTCAAATTTCCCTTTTTTCCCTCGAAATGTTTTTTTCCCTCGAAATGTTTTTTTCCCTCAAAATTTCCCGATTTAACCTCAAAAAACACTGATCCCTCACTTGCAANTTTTTTCCCTCGAAATGTTTTTTTCCCTCAAAATTTCCCGATTTAACCTCAAAAAACACTGATCCCTCACTTGCAAAAACGATCCTCAGAAAAGCACTTTTCGATTCATCGGAAGGATTTGGCAGACTCGTTTTTCGAGGGCAGAGTATTGCTGGCCATATTGATTTTATAGGTATAGGATATGGGTCCAGGGTCTCAAGTATGATCTGACCATTCACCGTATTGGTAATGTCAGCCATCTTAGCCCCCTTATTGGATCCGGGNTGTCAGCCATCTTAGCCCCCTTATTGGATCCGGGTGACTTTGATCTTGACCTTTAACCTTGACCACAGTGACCTTGAATTACTTTGATCCCAAAAAATTTAATTTTTTAACTCCAAAATAATTAAAAACTTCCAAAAATGTATTTTTGATATTTATGAAAGTTGTTTTCAATTATTTAATAATTATGAAATTAAAATTTTGAATGTTTGGCTTAGATGTGATTGCGGACAAGAGCCAGGCAGCCACCATATTTTGGAAAATTAATTTTAAAAACTTACATTTCCGGAGGTTTTCCCAGCACCATACCCAGCAAACGATTGACATTCCTCCAATCCTTTCATATTTTATTAACATTACCCTCCCCTTCCGCTGAACATTGCTAATACTGTCGAATGCACCCCTCCCACCATATTGTTTTTTTCGTTTCTCATTTGTTTAAATTTTCTACACCTAGGTGGCACTGATGACTCCTAACACAATGCTGGATCTGAGTGACCATCGCCTTGGCCTCACATCTGTGACCTTGATCCAGTGCCCATGACCTTGAATAATCTTAAACCCAAAAAAATCCAAAAAATCCAAAGAATTACAAAAATACAAAGAAATTAAAGAGTTTTTAAAGACTTATTTTCAATCAATATTTCGCAATCTTTCAAACTCTTTCCATAAATCTTTCGCAAAACTCTGCAATCCTCACCAATCAGATCCGTATGCTCCGCAATCAGTTCCGCATGCTCTGCAATCAGCTCCGCAAATTCCGCAATCAGCTCCGCACGCCCCACAATCATCTCCCCATGCTCTGCAATCCTCTAAAATCCGCACCAATCCTCCTCCTCAATCCCCCACATTCTTCACCAATCCTCAGCAATCCTCCTCCTCCTCAATCCTCTGCAATCCTCCTCAATTTTCAACGATCCTTCTCCTGCTCAACAATCCTCCTCATCATTCCTCCTCCTCATCCATCCTCCTCATCCTTCCTCCTCCTCAACAATCCTCCTCATCATTATTTCTCCTCCTCCTTAGTAACCCTCCTCCTCACTAATACTCCTCCTCTGCAATCCTCCTCTGCAATCCTCCTCCACCTCAATCCTCCTCCTCCTCAATCCTCCTCCACCTCAATCCTGACAAAACCTCACCAATCATCACCAATCCTCCTCCGCAATACCGACAAATCCTGCGCATTTCTCACTAATCCTCACCATTCATCCTCCACAATCATCCATCTGCAAACCTTGCAACCCACCACAATCCTCAGCAATCCTCGTATATCCTCGGCAATCTTCCTCAGTAATCCTCTGCAATCCTCAGCTATCCTTCGCACTCTTTACCAATCTTCTGCAATACTCACTAACCCGCAACAATCCTCTGCAGTTCGCCTCACCAGTACTTCGTTCAATCCTCACAAATCCTGAACAATCCTCCTCAGAAATCCTNACAATCCTCTGCAGTTCGCCTCACCAGTACTTCGTTCAATCCTCACAAATCCTGAACAATCCTCCTCAGAAATCCTTCTCCACAATCGCTCTACAATTCTCACCAAAACTTAGCAATCCTCATCCACAATCGATGTTCACCTCACGGTATCAGAACGACAACTGTAATTTTTCTATAAACATGCGATTATTTTTACAGTAAAGAGCCTAGCTTGTACCCACGAAAGATCTTCTGCCAGACAATTTATATGAAAAAAATATGGGAGCACTCGGACAAAACCTATATACTCGTTCACCCCAGAAGAAAACACGCAGATGCCATCATATATAAACATATTAATGAAAGATATGAATATACATAACACTGTATAAAGTAGATGTAATGTTATTTTATATTTATATATAAATATGCATACAACCATATAAAAATAACATTGTTATGTAAGTATCTGCACGTGTTATTCTGGGGCAAACGAGTATGTGGGTTTTCTCAGAGTTCTGCAGCAATTTTTACATATAAATTATCTTGTAGAAGGTCTTTTGTGGGTACAAGCTAGGCTTTTTAATGAAAAAAAATTCTATTGATATATATAAATAACAGTTTTCGTTCTGACGTCGTGAGGTGAACATCGATTTGGAAGCAATCTCTCGTCTAAACACGAAGACGAATTGTGAATACGAAGGCCTGCCTTTGACCTCAATGAATATGGAGCCACAACCTGCATCATCGCTGCCTGATTGTATTCGGTGTCGATTCTGTGATCGAGTTTTCATCTAAGGTCAAAATGCTCACCGGCATGAGAGAACCACTAGTACGAAGAGTTAATTTCGCGCGATGAAGCATTATGACATTGGTCTCGTGCAGTTTATGCAGGGCGATACATTGAAGGAACGCACCGAGATCAGCAAGAATTCGTCTACTGGGAGCCAGCAAGTGTTGCAACCAATACCTCTTGTCGCATCGATGGGAACTATTTCGACAGGTGATAATGATGAGACAGTTAGTGCTAAACACAGAATGATTGTAGTAGAGACGTTTCGCGCGAAATGAACGTTCTGATAGACTTAGACACTTGATTGACCTGCAAAAACGCGGGAATCTCTAACACATTGTTGAGCTATTTTCAATAATAAGTGAACTGAAGGTCAGGGATTATATCGCAAGATGTGATAAACTGCTTTCTTCTGAAAATGTAATGTGTATAATATGAATATTATTTTAAAAATAAGTTATTATTTTTAATTTTTGTTTTTCGTATTATTTTCCCCTGATAACTTTTCAGTGGTTCTATGAACACTTGACTATTAAAGTAAATATCCGCATACCGAATATTAACGACGAAATTAGGTATAAAAATACATGGGCAACGTACTGCATACAAAACTTTAATTTGGTTGTCAAGTACAAATGTGTGTAGGCAGTTGGTGAACGAATGTAATTTTTATATGTATAGGTAGAGGACAGACAACAAACCGAAGGATTGATCAAAGGATCGAACAAGGGATTGAGATTGACGAGGGTTGGTGAGAATTGCGACGGATTGTTGACGAGGATTGGTGAGGATTGTAGAAGATTGCGGAGGAAGATTGCAGAGAATTGGTGAGTAGGACATGGAGGGTTGGTGAGGAGGATTGCGGAGGATTGCCGAGAACTGTGAAGGTTCGCTAAGGATTGGTGAGAATTGCAGAGCGATTGCAGAGGAGTATTGCTGTAAAGGATTGGTGAGGATTGATCGAAGGATTGGTGACGATTGGTGAGGAGGACTGCAAAGGATTATTGAAAGTTGGGGAGGATTGCAGAGGATTGGTGAAGATTGCGAAGGATTACTGAGGATTGTAGAGGAGGATAGTTGATAATAGCTGAGGATTGCTGAGGATTGCAGAGGTTTGCAGAGGATTGTGGAGGAGGAATGGTGAGGATATGTGAGTATTGCAGATGAGGATTGCTGATAATTTATGTGGATTTGTAAGTATTGAGGAGGAATGAGGAGGATAAGGGAGAATGGCAGAGGAGGATAATTAGTGATGGGAATGATTTTGGAGTAGGAGAATTTATAAGGAGGAGGATTGCTGAGGAGGAGGGTTGCTAAGGAGGAGGATTTCTGAGGAGAACTGCTGAGGTTTGAGGAGGACTGCAGAGGATTGAGGAGAAGGATTGCTGAGGAATGGTGAGGATTGTAGAGGTTTTCAGGGTATGTGGAACTGATTGCGGAGCGTGTGGAGCAGATTCGAGATTGTGCGTAGCTGATTGCTCAGCATGCGGAGCTGATCGGTGAGGATTGCAGAAGATTGCGAAATATTGATGGAAATATTGAGAAAGATTAATGAAAAAACAAGTCTTTGAATATTTTCTTTATATTTTTAATTCTCTTTTAGAAGTTTTTCAATTTTTTTTGGAATGTTTGTACTTTTTTAGAATTTTTTGAGTTCAAGGTTATACTTTATCATGGGCATAGGGTCAAGGTCTCATATGAGGTCAAAGTTAACGTCACCCATATCCAACATGTTAGTCAGAGTCATCAGCACCACCTAAGTGTTGATAATGTAAACAAATGACAAACGAAAAACCAATATTTCGGGTGGAGTGCATTCCACAAAATGAGGCATGGTAAGGGTGTAGAGGAGGGTAATGTTAATAAAGTGAGATAGATTGGAGGGGGGTCAGTCGTCTGCTGTATGTGTAGCGGGAGGGGGGAGGGAACCTCCGGAAATGTAAGTGTTTTAAAGTCATTTTAAAATAATTGTTAATTATATTAATGANCGGGAGGGGGGAGGGAACCTCCGGAAATGTAAGTGTTTTAAAGTCATTTTAAAATAATTGTTAATTATATTAATGAAATAAATATTCCTTACTCATTTGTAATCATTTTTAAATGATTGTTTTTTAATATTTTGGGATTTTTGGTGATTTTGTTGTGTTCATGGTCAAAGATCACTGGAGTCAAAGTCAAAGGTCAAGTGTAAGGTCACCTGATCCCATATGGTGGTCGGCTGACCTCATAGCTTGCTGACTGGTCGGCTCTGGTCCCCGTACCCTCTATAATCGAACATTCGAAATTGCAATTTTATAAAAGTTTTTNCGGGAGGGGGGAGGGAACCTCCGGAAATGTAAGTGTTTTAAAGTCATTTTAAAATAATTGTTAATTATATTAATGGAATAAATATTCCTTACTCATTTGTAATCATTTTTAAATGATTGTTTTTTAATATTTTGGGATTTTTGGTGATTTTGTTGTGTTCATGGTCAAAGATCACTGGAGTCAAAGTCAAAGGTCAAGTGTAAGGTCACCTGATCCCATATGGTGGTCGGCTGACCTCATATCTTGCTGACTGGTCGGCTCTGGTCCCCGTACCCTCTATAATCGAACATTCGAAATTGCAATTTTATAAAAGTTTTTAATAAATATTTAATATACACTGAAGAGCCAAAAAAAAACTGGTACACCTGCCTATTATCGTGTAGGGCCCCCGAGCACGCAGAAGTGTCGCAAGAAGACGGGGCATGAACTCGACTAATGTCTGAAGGTATGCAGAAGGCAATTCACACCACGAATCATGCAGGGCATTCCACAAATCCAATTTGCGTCAATTTGAGAAAGGGTTGCACGTCTGTCACGTTCAATGATTCTCGTCAGTCGTCGTTAGTCCCGTTCTTTCACGATCTTTTACCGGCCGCAGCGATGTCAAAGATGTGATGTTTTACCGGATTCCCGATATTCACGGTACACTCGTGAAATGGTCGTACGTGAACATCCAAACTTTATCGCTACCTCGGAGATGCTATGTCCCATCTCTCGTGCGCCGACTATAACACCACGTTCAAACTCACTTAAATCTTGATAACCTGCCATTGTAGCAGCAGTAACCGATCTAGCTGCCGACCGCATCGCGTTACTCTGATTGGTTCCATACCTCTGTTATTTGCATACGCACGCCTATACAAGTTTTTTTGGCTCTTCAGTGTATGTTATAAATATTTTTTATAAATTTATGGAGTTATTAATTTTTATTATATTATTTTATGGATTTAAGGTCATTCAAGGTATTTGGGGTCAATGTCAAAGGTCAAGGTTACTTGGATAAAATACGGCGGCTAAGTTGGCAGATGGAACCAATATGGTGGACGTCAGATCTGACTCCAGACACTGGATCCTGTGTATCAATTTAGCATATCCTATGCCTATAAAACCAATATTTTCTCCACTTCTCTGCCCTCGAAAAGCGAGCCTCCGAAGTCCTTCAGATGGATAGAAAAGTGCCTTTCTGAGACTCGTTTTTGCAAGTGGGGGATCGGTGATTTATTAAGAGGAAAATGGGGAATTTTGAAGGTAAAAATTGAGTTTTTAAGAAAAAAAATTGAAATTTTAATGGAGAGAGTGAAATGTAGAAAAAAATTTAGCAGTTTTTCAAAGAAAAATAAGAAATTTTGACAATAAAATGGCTGTCAGACGACCGGAATGACAGAGCATGATAATCTCCAACACTCCACGCCAACCGCCCTTGCCGCAAAGTCGGCCAAATCATTCTAATATAATGCCAACCAATAAACCAAATCCTGACAATGTCGGTTATCAGTATTTATAATAAATTTTATACTTTAACATGTATTTACACATAACACGTGTTCATCATATTATTTTTCATCATTCTTCACTTCGTATTACGACCTGAAAATTACCATGACAGATGGAATCACACTTGCGCCCATTACATTACCAGCTCGGGGTGTCATCCACTAGACTACTGCAACTTCTTGCGATTGTTGAAGAAATAAGTATATATAAAGTATAACAATTCATATACAGTGTGATATTATTTTGATTTATATATGTCACAGTATATTCCTTTGAAACTGAATAAAAACATACAATTTACAACATATTTTCCAACTATTAACCTATTCACAAACAATCAAGAGAGAGTTTATTTTTAAATAATCTCCTTTCTACAAAACTTGAACCATTAAGCAAATAAATTAATTATGTACGTTTTTATTTTGAAATAATAATATCCGATGATGGCATAATGTCTGCAATGCAATGTTGTCTCAACATAAAAAAAATACTAATCACCAACTGTTTGTTCACATCATTGTTTCAACACACGTGGAAAAAACAATTTAAATTAATATTACATTTGTAATTTATTTATATACTGTGATAATTAACATTTTTTCTATTTAAAACAATAATGTTCTATTAGTATATTTGTTTTTGTTTGTAAAATGTTCGCTCAACAAACGTTTACAGTACATACGAAACGCCGACGGTGTGTTTTCCAACAATTTACCAACACAACCAACGAAATTAACTTTAAATAAGACATATTTTGTTTGTCAAAAGTATTGCTTTTAAACAACCACGCAGAATTACACATGGAATAGCAATATGCAAATATACAGATGGCAGTAGTATCGCCTACAAAATGTATAAAGGGAAAGTGCATTGGTTAGGCTTTCATTTGTAATCAAGTGATTCATATCAAAAGGTTTCTGATGTGATTATGGCCGCACGACGGGAATTAACAGACTTCGAAGGCGGAATGGGAGTTGGAGTTAGACGCATGGGACATTCCATTTTGGAAATGGTTATGGAACTCAACATTCCGAGATCCACAGTGTCAAGAGTGTGCCGAGAATAACTAATTTCAGGCATTANGAGTGTGCCGAGAATAACTAATTTCAGGCATTACCTCCCACCATGGACAACGCAGTGGCTGACCGCCTGCACTTAATGACAGAGACCAACGACGTGTGCGCAGAATGGTCAGTGTTACAGACAAGCAACACTGCATGAAATAACCGCAGGAATCAATGTGGGACGACTCGAGTGCCTTTACTAACAGCACGACATCGCCTGCAGCGCATATCCTGGATTCGTGACCATAACGGTTGGAACCTAGACGACTGGAAAACCGTGGCTTGTTCAGATTCAGATGAGTCCCGATTTCAGTTGGTAAGAGCTGATGGTAGGGTTCGAGTGTGGCGCAGACCCCAGGAATCCATGGACCCAAGTTGTCAACAAGGAACTGTGCAAGCTGGTGGTGGCTCCATAATGGTGTGGGCTGTTTTTACATGGAATGGACTGGGTCCTCTGGTCCAACTGAACCGATCGTTGACTGGAAAGGGCTATGTTCAGATACTTGGAGACCACTTGCACCAATTCATGGACTTCATGTACCCAATGTTGCTACCTTAAAAATACCTACTGTTACGCGGTACAGTGGCCCGGTGTACTGTTCGTGATTGGTTTGAAGAACTTTCTGGACAATTTCAGCGAATGATTTGGCCACCAAGATCGCCCGATATGAATCCCATCGAACATTTATGGGACATCGTCAAGAGTTCAGTTCGTGCACAGAATCCTGCACCGCCAACACTTTCACAAATATGGACGTCGATAGAGGCAGCATAACTCGATATTTCTGTCGGGGACTTCCAACGNCACCGCCAACACTTTCACAAATATGGACGTCGATAGAGGCAGCATAACTCGATATTTCTGTCGGGGACTTCCAACGACTTATTGAGTCCATGCCACGCTGAGTTGCTGCACTTCACCGGGCAAAAGGAGGTCCGACACGATATTAGGAGGTATCAGATGAATTTTGTCACCTTAGTGTATAGTGCTATTACTTTCTAAATATGGCAATTACCTTTGCGTAATGTTGGTTACACAATGGTGGTCCAACAAACCTTTACATTCCAAATGTCGAAAGTAGGTTTTCTAACATGTAACCAACACATTACCAACGAAGTCAATTTTAAATAAAACATGAATTGTGTGTTATAAATATAACTCCTAAACCAAAATACAGAATTATAATTATAGATTTATTTTATTGTATATATGGTATTTGCCATTGTTTGTACAATGATCATTGCACGATGTTGGCCCAACAGATGTTTACACACCAAATGTCGACAGCATGTTTCACAACAAGTAACCAACTCATTCTTGACTGTCAGTTTGGATCGTAAGCATTTGCTACTGTAAACCATAATTCTCTTATGAGATGCAAAACTCACGGCATTACCCGATGCCCTGCTTCTTTCCCTTTCTTTGATGTACACATAGACAACTGTGAACTTAACCTTTTTACGGGAAAATCATATTTTGAATTTTGTGATAAATATGTTATCAGTTTAAATCTTCCATTTTTACATAAAACCAGTTCTCAATGGTTATTTGCTTCTAATTATATCATCGATGTTACTTTCTTGAGCATATAATTACAGACATATTCAAAACTCAATACAAAATTTAAAACATTTAGAGGAAATATGCTTCAACTTTTGGAATCGTGATTTTCAATGTATCACTTTTCATATTATGATAAGTGATATAAAATAAGCAAATAAAAAAAATTTTCGTTATTCATTAGATTTAAGTTATCATGTTGTTTAATAAATACATTTAATTTTGTTTGATTATACATTTTATTTGCAAAAAGTGTAAAATTTTTAAAATTGTTTTAATATTTATTATTTTATCAGAACACAAAAATAAATTTTATAGTATGGTAATATGCAATAGAAAAAAGGTACCCTTAAATTAAAGAAATTTAACATTTTTAATATAAACATTATTCCACATACTTGTGTCAATGATCAAAAGTTTTAACTAAAAACATTATAAAAATTTATTTTAATTATTGAAATATGAAATTGTAACATATTACATACAATGGGATATTATATGCAATAAACCAGGACCATGCAAATGTATATAGTTAACTTCTTACAAAATGCAGTATTTTTTAATTTTATAAATTATTTTAATTTTAAAATAATGCAAGATACAGTTAATTTTCAAAAAAANAAAATGCAGTATTTTTTAATTTTATAAATTATTTTTATTTTAAAATAATGCAAGATACAGTTAATTTTCAAAAAATTTATTTGATAATGATATGGTTTGTCTTGTAAATTTTACTTGGAAACATAATTTTTAATAGAAATTAAATTATATATAATGTGGTAAAAATTATTTAAGAAATAAATATTCCATCTAAATTTTTATTAGGATCACTAGTTTCCATAATTTGACATCCATGATATTTTCTTTTATTTCTGTGTTAATATAGTTCGAAATACATATGAAAAAAAATTGTAATACTTTTTAATATTTCAAATAGCTTTTTTGGCACATTTGCAGTATTTTGTTTATCAAGTAATCTTATTATTTTGCTTTTTTAAACTGTATCTCAATTTTTATATATTGGTTCAGCTTGTAAATTTTAAGACTTGAATTTTTTATATAGGTTTTCATTATTTTTGTTAAATTCATTTAATTTAACATCAATACATATATGCTTAAATTTTATGATTTTTAAATAAATAATTACATATGTGTCGTATTTCAACTGATTAAAAATTACCACATCAAATAATTTTTTTTTACCTTTTATGATTTAAATTCTTGCTTAATCTTTTAGCAATATTTCCTTCAGCAATACTTACTTATTAATAGGTTGAATAACGATTTATACAATTTTTTCACTAATTAACGAATAGTTTTATTACTAATTTCTTAAAACACACAATGTATTTGTTTAATTTTATAATAATTTAAAACTAAACCATTGTTTATATTAAAACCTGTTTAATATTAACAGGAATAGAAGTGATTGTTTTGAAAAAGTAAAGATTTTGTTTAAATCCTTTATAATTATTCATAAATTTAGTAACTGCACTAATAGGTTTTCAAATATTACTGTATACTTTAATTCAGTATTTTTTAAATTATATATGTATACATTTAAACTAAATCAACTTGATATAAATAATTAATATCAAATTAAATCGCCCTTTCTATTTACATATATACATGTGTTTTTATAATTCGTTAGGTATGCCATCGCAAATCAATAATTTCTTCTTTAATTTAAAAAAATATATATAATGTTTATATATTTATTATTTTTATATTTTTTACAATAAATAATTTACCGCACATTAAAATCACTATGGATGAACACTTTAAATTACGAAAAAAAAAATCAAATCTCTATTGCTTTAAAAACAACAAACCAACCCACTTTAATGTCATAATATTATGCTATGCTTATTATTTCAATTAATTTAATAATTAATGTGATCACATGTTTTTATAATGATCTGTAAAAGCACTATCATGTTCTCTTCTTATATTTAGTGAAATGTTGCATAAATAATCATCAACATTAATTCTAAAAACTGTTGCATTAGGAAAAATAAATATATCCTAAACAATATAAAAGTTTAAAATTTGACACGACGATTGAATGGCACCTTTTCAAACAAAATTTATTATTTTAACTCGATTTCTGTTAAAATTATCTAATTTTATTTCATAATGTGCAATAGATTTAATTATAAGTTTTATTATTTTAAAAAATTACTGGTTTTCATTTTTGATAAGTTTGTATATAATAACGAAAAACTAAATATACTCATCTATATAAAACATTAAACTCATTTGATCGATGACAGTTTAATTTCAGTATGAACACTGCTGTAAATGTATTACATTAGAATTTATTTTAAATATTATATTTATTTTTATTTGTCATCATTTTCTTAAAAAACTACTTATATTTTTATTAAATCACCTTTTCAAACAANCATTAGAATTTATTTTAAATATTATATTTATTTTTATTTGTCATCATTTTCTTAAAAAACTACTTATATTTTTATTTAATCACCTTTTCAAACAATATATATATATATGTTTATTAAATTTCGTTTAATTAACTATATGCCTATGCATTTATTTAATACATATATATTAAATGTAATTACTTATTTCTCTATTGTAATTATTATAATTTATATATCATTTGTTTTTCTGAACACCTAACTTTTTGCTTAATTTATAATTAATTAATAAAATTTTGAAAATACATATCAATTTTAAATGTACTTATGTTTAAAAACATTTTTATCGAAACTCTATAATTATTTAACACAGATGAAGCGACATAATTCTTGAGGTTATCAAAATTTTCAATGGTTTTATAACTATTTATTTTTCGTCCAATACATATATAAGATTTTTTCACTGATATATAATTAAGTTATTCAATACTTCATATTATAAATTAACATTAACAAAAAAATTTCATGTTATTAAAATATTAATGTGTGCATAATGATTCAATAGAGATTTCTAAATTATTAATTTCCCTATTTATAATATAATAATTCTATTCTGTTTTGAACCAAAATCGTTTATAACAAAAATATGTTAATTTATAATGGATAAATTTTAATCACATTTTAAGGTAATGTGGTTTCTAAACTTATAGGCGATCTATATAGCCAAAACTTTTTAACAATTAAATTTGCTAAGTTTGTTTGAAATTTACTTCGTCTCTCACTTATCTGTGGCATAATAACTTCTTTAATAATGTTGTGATGTATATGAAGGCTTTGTTCAAATACAATATATTTTCTAATCTTAAACATTCATAAAAATTTGTTTCAGAAATTTGTATCTTATTAATTCGTCTACTTCAAAGTATTAACCTTAATAATTTATTTATGGTTTTCTAGTTTTAAACATCACTACGTCATAAACAATTACCTGAAACTTTCATAAATTATATAAGGATTTATAAAATTTTTGAATTTTAAATTTGTAACCTAACTTTTTATTATTTTTATTACTGCAATTGTTTTAAATTATATTTACTATCGTTCCTTCTTAGCAATTATTGCTTCACTTCATTAATTTTCACGTTTAATTATTTAACTTGTTTCTCGTTTATTCCACAGGATAATATATAGAAAACGCACATACTACTAAACCGCCGAATGCATTCAATTCATTAGGGAAAATCGGATCAGCCTTATTTAATCAATTTTCAAACACAAAAATTCTTAAGCATTGCAACAAAAGTACATGTCATTTATCTTACCCGCGCATCGCATCATATTGAAATATCGTCTTTATTAGCAATGGCAATATAAATGGACGTCAAATAGGCAGTAACATATGTCCACTCTTAACAAGCAACACTTCGGCATAGCATTCGGACCAGCACACAAAAGCACTTGACCGTTCGCTGCCGTGACTTGCAAACCTGGCAGTAACGTTGCTCCTAAACAATACGTGGCTGGCCGTAAGAAGGCGACTATACTAATGTATTCTCCCTCATTTTTTTCATATTCCACATAGAGAGCAAATCAAATAGTGTTTTGGGCATTAATGAAATTAGTTTTGTTTTTTAATGACATTTCTTCTTTGGTAGTTTTTGCATAATACTGGCTTTAGTTTAAACATATGCTTTTCTTCTAGTTATTTTATCAAAGTTTATATTAACTTGTGTGCCACCAGTACATGCGAAGATCCGGGTGGCCCCGCCAGGAATCGAAGCCGGTTCGCCGTGGTGAGGGCAAGTAGTTCGACCACTGCGCCGCCGCGGCCCCCAATAATGATTAATTATTTACTATCATTACTTTGGTATATTATTTAGAAATAAGTGGAGTTTAAAAATATTCAGTTAATGTGTTAATTCTCATTAAACATTTGATTTTTTTATTCAATGAGAATTTTATTTACTTTGAGAAAAGTATGAAATTCATGGGAAAGAAACCAAGTTGAACAAAATAAATAATTCGTATATACGTAAATGTTTATATGTAAATAAAATAAAACCAGTAGCATATTAAGATAAAATTATGCTGATAAATTTAATAATATTAAAAAAACGAGAACATTTATGGCATATTTTTTAGTATGTAAATAACACTGTTTTTTCAAGATAAGAAAAATTGCATAAAAACTCTAAAATAATTATTAGATTCATTAAATGGCAATTTTTAGATAAATAAGTACTTCTAGTTTTTAATTTACATCGATTCTGACATAAAAAATGAAATTCAATAATATTTCGCTTGGTATGATACCTGTTTGATTGCTGTTTTTTTTTCAAGGAATATAAAAAATAGCCTTTTCAAATATGTCAATGCTTCAATTTTTTGATCATTGTGATTTTATAAATGTTATGTAACAACAGAAGAAATGAAATTTCTCAAATAAAAGCTGGAAACAGCTTTTTTTTCTGTAATGGAACGTATTTAGCATTTTCATTTAGAAACTGGAAATAAATATTACATAATATTTATGGTAGTTACGTTGTATACTAAAAGCCTGCTGAAAACAGAGATGGTGAAACGAAACATAATTAATGATTTATGCAATATAATTTATTGATAATTTATTATTCATCTAAAAATACCACAGTTGTGATAGAAAAAAAATTATTTAAGTAGTTTTCCATTTAAAATTAAGCTTTTGAACTTAGATGTTATGGTGTTAGTATTTGAAAACATCATAGGGCATCTGGTAACCTTAGCCACATAGCGTACTTCTCAACAGAGTCACGCTATATTTGTGATGAAATTAATAATACGTAAGGAAGCCTAAAACATTTAATGGGAAATTACTTGTTCCAGAACGTCGTTGTTATTCTGGTGGTGCTGTATGCCAAAACTCAGGATTCATTAAACCTGTTTAAGCTGAACCTGGTGTGCTGAAGTACACACTGCGTGCAATAAATTCTCGAAAATTTTGCTTCAATGGTCATCCATTTTAAAAGTAGAGATACTTACATATCGTTGTACACCATATCTGGTGAACTATTTCAGTTTACATCGACTGTAAAGCAAAATATCCTTCTGCAGATTATGTTTAAAAAAAAGGAATGTAGTACCTATTTAAGATTTTGAGAACGTATCCATAATTATTTTAACATATAATGGTATTAAACTCTAGGCTACTTATTTTTATCCATAACAATCAATTTAAACATAAATGATACTAATATTTACATTTGGAAACACTGATATTAAACATTTTTTCTCATAAAAGCTACATGAATATAGAGGATAGTGTTGATATTGTAGACTTTTTGATTTTTGGCATGGTGTTTGGGAAATCAGGAACTGTTTAAGATCTGACTTAACATTTCTGTATAATTTTAGATACAGAAATTTCACATGACGTAGGAGTTCCCACCATGAGAGTGATATTTACTATTTTGTTACTCTGGTGCTATCAACTGATTCCTGCCAAGTTTGCTGCAAAAGTAAAACCATTCCATAAACCATATATGTATTTAATTTTATTTCAAGCGTCTATTTTTTAATATTATGCGCTTACGAATTTTAATGTTTGTAAATTATACATATGTCACCATAAATAATTTATCCTTCCTATAGAGACAGTAATAAAATTTTGAAACATAAAATTTTTAAGTTATGCTAGTTTCCTTTTCGTTTCAATACATTGTAAATTCAAAATAATTCAAGCTTCTTTGTAGTATCTCAAGAATTATTTTTTTTCACGGTAAAGTGAGCACTTTTGAAAGCCCTCTCATTTCGTATAACCGTCAATCATATTATTTTATTTTAGCCTTACACGTTAACTTACGAGTGTGGTGGAATGTACACACTGTGTTTATTACTTGTATGGCAATATGTCTTTAAAAAGGTAGCTGAGGATAAAAAATTGCTGAAATAAAAAGTAATTAGGGCGTCAAAAGCACTCACTTTACCGTTAACATCTATGGAAAGTTTGTTTAGTGAATCACTACTTGTATTAGAGCTTTGTCAACAAATCGTATTCCTTTTTTTATAAAATGGCGTTACTTAGAATATAGGAGTGATTTACGGTGTATCTCATCATTTATTACTAATTTTGACCAACGGTTTATACAGAAAATTACTTTGAAAGCATGGTGATATTTTTTAGACACTTCAGTTTTGCATTCTTTATGATGGTGCTTCTGAATAAAATAATATATATTTAATAGATTGATTGTTTTGTATAACCTAATTTAACCGAAAACCTAAAATACATGGTAATGTTTTTGTATTATAAACACGAACACATAAGTATTTTTGTATATATTTGTATGAGTATGCATGTAATTTTATATATACGTATATAATATTCATATACATGTGTGTGTTTATATAAAGAGTATAAAACGTTTTATAGTCAAGAAGTATAAGCACGCCGTTGGACGTGGCTGCCTGCAATAGTGGTGCCAATCAGCTCACGAACTAATTAACTGTTATAGTATACGCATAAAACAAACATGAATTACGGATTTTTTTAAGGTATTGCATACTTTCCGAAATTCTAAGTGGCTGGAAACATGTAACTGATTTGTGTTTATCACTGTTCTTGGTTTATTAGTAGTTTTTCAATTTTTGGCCTATCTGTGCATTTCACTTCATATTTCAAATTAATTTTGTACTGTAAAATGAAGTTGATACAACGCTCTCTTAGAAGCCATTGGAAATTATTTACATGGTAAAAGCGAATGAATTAGGATACAAGTTCTGCTCAGAATTTCTTGTTACAAATAAATAGAGATTAATTCGCCATTTAAGCCGTCAGATGATAAGTCGAGACCAATAAAAGTCCCGGAAATGAGTTAGCAAGCACCAGCAGAATTCACTTATTAATTTTAATGCTTGCGTATGTTTGTTGCTTCTCGGCGGTTAGAGCGGTGGGCCCATTAAATGTTTTTCTGGCAGGTAACATTGATACATTTTCTAAGTAAAAGGTAGAATTTGAACTAAGCTATTGTAGTTATGAGTTTTTATTTAAAAAAATTCCATTCTTAAGTGAATTTTTAAAATGCCCGTTTATTATAAAATGGAAAAGAAATTTTGATTGTAATAGTTATACGTGTGTTTCATAACCACTTAACACTCTCCTTTCTTATCATGCCATTAAAAATTTTATATACGCATTTTGTTTATATTGTACACATGGCATTAAAAAACAAACTATATTTTATTAGTGAAATGTATGTACCTCTGCAATTGAAAAACTTCGATGCCTAAATATAGTGATAATAAACATCTATTTTATTAACAGTGTTTTTCAAAGAACTTAGTCATACTTTTTATAAACACTTTCCGAAGCAAATAAATACGAAAATGTCGGACAAGAACACTTATGCTGCTGTTTTGACAGTTACAAATTTACAAATACGTCTAATTTCAAATATATATTTCCATGCCCTTCAATAAAAAGTTATCTGCATGTAATGTAGATCTTATCATAGTGGACCTAAATTTGCAATTGTTATAATGGTAATATTTTTACATTATATGTATATCAGTTATTTAACTATTACAATGATTAAATATATTTTTAAAAACGATGCACTATTACAAATGCGTTAATATGTTCATTTACTGCGTGTTCGAATGCGTAAATTTGTTATACGCATATTTCACTAGGATAACTTAGAACAGAACATTTGATGTGCTTATAAACTAACATAATCCTTAAAAGTACACTTTATCGTGTATTTATAGTGTTGAAATTATTCATAATGAAATATGAAATAGCTAAACCAAGCGCAGTTGTTTTGCAATCTGAAACATTAATATTCGCAAGTATCAGTACAAAATGTGTTTTTTTTGTTATTTAACTAACTTGCTGATCTATTGAGTACTCCAAGAAAATAAATAAGATTTATTTTATGGTATTGTTCACGTGCGCAGATTATAACATTCTGCAACTGTGTCTGAGTCTGAGAAACAAAGCTGAGCCCTTGCCGTGACCGAAGATATTTCCATATTTTTTACTGCGTCTTCTTTATTCTTCCCTTAAGGTTCCTCGGTGACAAAAACTCGTTCAATTTTCAAGATAGGTCATTACGGGTACATACTTAACTACATCTTATACGTCACCATCATTTATTCAGTGCTACCTCCTTCGTCTCATCTCCCCCAAACCTTGTAACCTCTTCGCCCCACGAAGTGAAATGGCAGGGTATTTTTTTTGTCCAGGCTTTTTTAAAAGAAGGACGGACTTAAGCTGAGCTCCGTAATTATTTTTCATACCCTCGGGTATAGAAAAATAGACAAGTTAGACTGCCTCGAGAAAGAAAACGGAAAGGAAATATAAAATATGGTTGATTACGAAAGGAATTATAAACAGGAATAAACGAATAGTCGCCGTTTTTCTTTTGTAAATGATACGCTTCTATTGGTTTTATTAATCAACATTGTGCACAAAAGCAATTTTAAGGAATGCCTAACAACTCCCTCTGTATTTCTCTTCCCGATACTTAAAAGCGGGAATAAATTATAACAAATTCTAATTATATTTTAAGCACCTAAGTACATTATGTTTTATTTTATATAGCAGTGAGATCAATGAATTATGGAAATAAATGCTTTCAGATAAATGTTCTGATTTTTTTTATTTCAAATTTCATATTTCGGCAAATTTTTGTATGTTAATCAAACTATTTCCAATCATAATTCATACACAAAATTGTAATATGGAAAATTTCTGACAAAAGTTAATCGACAAAAACCATTTATCTCAATATTCCTTTATACTTATATCGCAGTCCTAGTTCAATAACAATACTTTTAAAAAACGTGCGCTTTTAAAACTTCCTTCAGAATCATATCCAAATTATTTATCTAAATAGTTCTATAAATGGTATTTACAATTCTATTTTGTTTAACTTCTCAGAACTCTTTCTTAGAATAAATTTTGTAAGTTCAATGTAAAATAATTTTAGTTTGTCCTTCGATGGAACTGAAAATAGTTACATCAAATCAGTGTTATATAAGCCATTTTAAAGTGACCTACGATTAAAAACTATTTTTCCCTAGGAAAACATGGTTTCCATGTTATGCTGACAATACATAGAAGTTAGCTGTAATGGCACTTCACATTATTATTAAGCTATCATAAGTGGTAGCACAGAAAGTCTGATGGTTATGATAACATGAAATAAGACGAGCTACACATTTTAAAGCTTATTTTTTGTAGTCTCTAACTGTTACGTGTTCCTATTTCTAAGATGATATATTTTATTTAGAATATTTTGGTGTTTTTGAACAATATTAAATATGTACACATATCACACAATTCTACTGCTGGAAACGAATAATTTAATTGAGGAACGCATTAAATCACTCTCCAAAATAGAATCTCATTAAGCCACTCTCAGACATAAGGCAAAAAAGAAAATTTAAGATGCAGAATAACATGTCTGTCATGTACCTCTTGTATACTAAGACCTGTGTGAAGAAGAAAATACTGAAAAACCATATAACATGCATCTTAATGTTAAGTTTAATTTATATCAGCAAAAATTATTTGTGTTCGAAGTGCGCTGAATTTAACAATTGGAATAAATTTCAAAAGATGCACTTGAAATTGACAGTCACTTAATTTTAAAAAAGCCATGTAAATATACAAACTCTTGTTGTTGCCTCATAAAGTATAAGAAGAATTCTCAAGTTACCTGTGTAAATTTCCAAGTTAGTTAAGCTTATTTTAACCCACACTGCAGATAAATGTAAAACAGATCATAATATTCTTGATAAATATTGCAGCAAAGGTGAAATTTTATTCTACACTAATCTCTTTGTTGTTCAGAACAAGAAAAAAATTTTAGTTGCTAGGTTTTTAAATGAGGTCTTGTCCTCGTAAATTAATATACATGATTTCCTAATAACAGCTACACACAGAATAAACAATATGGTATGCACCAGATTACAACATTTAAAAAGTAATAATTTTGAAATGAGCCCCAATTATTAAAAAATAAATAATACATATATTTTGTAAAATATAATTCTTATGTCTATACCACCTATTCTACAAAGTAAAAGGAAACAGGAGATTTTCTGCACCGGAAGGAGGTATGAAAAGCTTGGGTAAATAATTACAATGCTAATGGAAGTGGAGAAATGTATCTCCGAACCTTGTGTTTCTTATACACGATGACAAGAATAACATGAAACTGATCAGTTGCCTTTATTCCAGAAACACACTTCTTTGATTTTAGGGAGATAAAGGCATAGCTCAGGTCATTAAATGTAGACTGTGAAAAAAATAATATTTTGGACTTAATAAATCAATTCATTATATATAATGATATGCGCTGTTTATGACTATGCATGTTATCAGTAGAGATTAATTTTACAGAGAAATCATATTCAGTAATTGTGAAACTTGCTAAATTATGTTCGTAAGCAAATAATGATATTCCTTGGAAAATTGAACACAGTTTATATTGAGCTATTAATATATGTAAAATGCTCTAATATAAAATCATATGTAATGGAAAACTAAATAAACAGTATTATAAAATTACTTGTTCAGTATTAGTAGATATTTAAATTTTACTATGTTTTATTATGAAACAAATTCGACTTCACCAGCACAAAAAATAGTAAGAGACATGAAAAGTATGCAAAAATCATGTTCTACCAAGCTACATTCGCTAAATGTCAGCCTAGAAACTATATTTGTAAATTTTATTCATAAAGTAGCGATTTTCAAAACAATTAATGGCTAAACCAGGCCAGCGAAAAAAAAAAAAAAAAATCATTCATAACGTTCTGGGAACAATAAGAAATATGTTTTCATAATTTGCGATGTAATATCCATTATGGAATATTTCCATGGCTGGGGGTATCACATGTACGACTTGACAACTCCGATCATGCGTGTGTGTACATATATATAGCCACACACACACCACCCGTATTACCCCTTTTTCTCAGAAACCACACGAAACTGGGGGTTCGCGAAAATAAATTCGATAACTATACCCTATATGAAGCATCTATTTGTAGTAATTATGTTGCCCAGAACATACCGGATGTAGGAGTACGGGAAGTAAGCGTTGACATTTCAAATGGGAATGGGGTTCGTATAAGGTATCGTTGGATAGATCGTCTAAACGGAAACATCATTTACAAAGATAATTATTTTCTGGCGTGCATAGTTTACGCACAATTAATAAAAAAAATCTAATGAAAATGAACGAAAACATGTTTGTCGTAGAACAATTAAAAGTTAAAAGGAAATCAACAAAACATGTTTTTCTGGCGTTAATGCCTAGTTTACGAACGATTAAAAGTAAGTTGTCTGCACTGTAAATACCGGTGGGGTGTAAGAGAACCACCGTGAACTGGGAATTGGGAACACACATTCGCACACAGTACTCTTCATAAGTGTTAGAAATGTCGACTACCCTGCCTCAGACACGACTCTAACCGCCTTCTTACGTTCGGGGTTGCTCGGCGGACATCGGCACTGCTGAGAGATCTACATGCTGTTCTGATTCTGTCTTTCATGTCTTCTGTCGTTGTTGGACGCACGCGGTAGACGATGACTTTAATTCTCCCCCACAAAAAAACGTCATTTGGAACCAAGTCTGGAGAACATGGTGGCCAAGCTACAGGACCCAATCCTTCAATCTACCGTCTGGGGACTAAAATGTCAGCAACTATACGAGCTCTGCGTGAAACGTGAGCAGGACAGCCATCCTGTTGAAGCCACGGTGTTAATCTCAGAGTGAGAGGGACATCTTTTATCAACTGATATAAAATATTATCTAGTAAGTCTGCCTGAGGTGCACCATTCAATGGCCATTAGGCAAAATATGGTCCTATGACACGATGTCCGAGAAGACCACACCAAGTATTAAGGCTCCACACATGCTGGTTATCCACTTGACGTAGCCAATGTGGGTTGACTGCAGACCAGTAATGGGCATTATGNTAAGGCTCCACACATGCTGGTTATCCACTTGACGTAGCCAATGTGGGTTGACTGCAGACCAGTAATGGGCATTATGACGTCACCATTACTCTTGAATATATTCATGCTGCAATGGAATGCATGGTCCTTGCTCAGGTACGAGTTGCGCTTAGGAAAGTCGTTTTCCCCAAGTTCTTGGTGCAGCTCTACATCGTACGAATGTAAACGATTATCAACGACGATTCTCCACGCTGTACTTAGCGTGAATTCTGAGTCACGGGTTTTTCTGTGTTGGCTGCATTAGCCCTCTTGTGCGNGATTCTCCACGCTGTACTTAGCGTGAATTCTGAGTCACGGGTTTTTCTGTGTTGGCTGCATTAGCCCTCTTGTGCGAACGCGACATTCCAGACGCTGGAAGACATTGTACGAGCGATAGACGCGCTGTGGGTATCTCTCTGCTTACGAACGGGCAGCTACTCTGTAGTTCCGATGACATTATCCAAATACCATCAGCATGTGAAATGCTTCTTCGTTTGTAAACGGCATTCCATTAATATAGCAACACTACAGAAAGACGATTTCTGACACACAAGTAATGGTTGCAATGTACAACGAACGACTTTCTAAATGAACTAACTTTCGATTGTCAGTTAACGTGCATTCAAAACCTGCAGTCCTGTAAGTGGTAGAGGGCTTATCTACTTGCTGCATTGTGCTACCTTATTCACCGCTTTTGCTCGTAAACAGTCTACTAACACCTACCGAACGGGTCAGTGCAGTATGGCACACAGGTCACTGCTAGCTTCAAAGCGGTTTCTCACTCCAACCAGAAATACCGTAATGGCGCACAGTTTAGTTTGTTCATTCTGCATTGGTTGTGCGGAAACTATGCACGTCAGAAAAAAACTCTCCTTTAAATCTTGTTTCCATTTAGACATTATATTCAACGGTACCTTATACGACACCCGTTCCCATCTGAAATTTCAACGCTCACCCCCTGTACCCTTACTTCCAGTATGTTCTGAGGAACGGAACTATGACCAATCGATTCTTCATATAAGGTATAGTTATCAAAGTTTTCTTCGCGAACCCTCGGTCTCGTGTTTTTTCCGAGAAGAAGAGGTGATATGGGTGGTGTGAATCACGTGGTGTTTGTGTATATATATAAATATATATTAGTTCTATACGTGGTTTACTAAGACAAACCAGATTACAATGCAGTGTTTAATAAGTGTTCGAGATCTTTGTTATTATTTAAAACCACATAATCGCATTCTTCAACTAAACATAAGTACTTAGCAGCATAAAGCACATACATTTTTCACACATACTGACATTAAAATATTAATATGTGTGCTACATGCAAAAATTATTCGGTAACATATAATTTATTTCATGTATTTTCTGCAACTAATAAAATATCCACGAAAAGTGGATATGTCCCTTTTTTTCTACGAATTTCAGTGCAAATGTATAAATTTTCATGTATTTTAAATAAATTTAATGTCAATTTGTGTAGAAATTGGCGGTTTTTAAAATGTTAAAGAAGTTTTACTTAAATGCATATATATTTATTTGGACCAACGGCTTAAAAAGTAATATTTATATTGAAGCATTATGTGAAATATCGTATATTAGCAAACATACAGAATATTTTTATTTTACATACTTTCATGACTAGGAGAGTTCTCTCCCATTCATTCTACTTCGATTTTATTAAAATCTGGTAATGTAAAAAGCCCTAAAAAATTTAATCTGGAAGAATATTCGTCGGTCATGCATGTACTAGTAATTATTATTGAGATTTTCTACAAAAAAATATACCTAGGAATGTTTTGTTACGTAAGCCGAAATACGTAGATCACAAGTAATGAGGGAATGTTCATAGAATATCTTAATAAAACTTTCCCGCTTATTATTTATCTCGTTTCCTCTTTTTTCCTGTCATCGCGATGCGAAATTCTACAAAACGACTATCAACTACTTCAAGTTACATGTAGTTTTTTTTTTTAATTTAACGATATTTATCTCACCGATGACGTCATGCACTGCAGTATATTTTTTGACGTGACAACGTCTTATAATTCGATAGAGCCGGCTGCACGCACGAAAAAAATTGGTTGTCTGTAAAGTCGGTTTACTGACGATAGTTGAACGTGACAACGTCGGTCAGTAGGAGAGAGACGGATGTCGAACGCTGCCGAACGCAAAGGCCGATTGTGCTTCTTTTTCGCTCGTTCCGCGCTCTCGCTTGCACTTCAAGCCTTACATGGAACGCCTCAGAGCGAGGTAACGCCGCATGAGTCATGTTTTTTCGTGCGTGCAGCCGGCTCTATCGAATTATAAGACGTTGTCACGTCAAAAACATGACTCATGCGGCGTTACCTCGCTCTGAGGCGTTCCATGTAAGGCTTGAAGTGCAAGCGAGAGCGCGGAACGAGCGAAAAAGAAGCACAATCGGCCTTTGCGTTCGGCAGCGTTTGACATCCGTCTCTCTCCTACTGACCGACGTTGTCACGTTCAACTATCGTCAGTAAACCGACTTTACAGACAACCAANCTCCTACTGACCGACGTTGTCACGTTCAACTATCGTCAGTAAACCGACTTTACAGACAACCAATTTTTTTAAAAATAACTTTAGCTAGATATGCATTTAAACGATTAAAGCATATCTTACAGGTCCCGTTCTTGAAAATGGTTTGTTTTAATTTAATTGTAAGATCCAAAACTTGTGGTTTTTGCTTTTGATTACACAAACCACTATGTAATCAGTTATTCATACGTTGATTACAGCGGAACAAATATAAAGTCATGTATACTTTTTGGTCTTCAGTACCCTTAAGCAGTTTTTTTTTGTGATCAAGTCGGAGTCTCGGAATTCACTCGCACAGTTATGCACAGAGGATAAGAATGCCAAGATCTCGTGGATACATTTGGTTTCAAACCAACCGGTAGCCGAATCGAGGCCCAGAAAATTTTTAACCATGTCGAGGGTTTTGTTGGAACGGTCGCTGACCGGGCCAACTTGCAACGTTAGCGTGAAGCCTGAGAGAAAATCGTAACCAAGAAGTATAATTGGAGACTGATAAAAAAGTGAGGGTTCCTTCAATTACAAACACATTCCTTTGTCACAAACATTATTCAATAATGGTGATTAGTGAACAATACTATGTCTATTTGGTGCCCCGAGGACGTGCGTTGCGTTGATAGAGAGTGTGAGGGCGTCAAAGCAGGGTCACTGTACGATGGCTTACCGTTATCTCCCGTTATGCGGAGGTGAGAAGGACCCACCTACCAGTAGGAAAAATAACTCCAGTGGTCAGTTCCACATCACATGTTTGAGAGCCAAAACACTCTCCCCTACACAACGGGGGTGGTTACATCTAGATTATTAAAATATTCTGTTTTCCTAAGGCTGGGAAGAAGCGTCTTCATGGTGAGTAAGTACAAGTGATATTTTTCTTTCCGCAGTGGCAAAATTTGAGAACATTAAAAAACTATCATCTCGACATACAGCCTGAATCTTAAAGTTAAAATGATAGTTAATACTTCTATAAATTATATTTTTATTGTTTTCTTAAAAAATTACTTCACAAATAAATTTTTTTAATGCTTTTAGCGTTCACCTCAAAAATGGCGGTATTTAAGTCGACGGTTACTTTATTGCACGTTTTCATAACGTTGATTTAAGTGGTGTACGTGGATAATTTTGAAACGGGGTATTTGCAAATAAGTACTCCAGACTACTACAAAAGTCGGTAAATCGTTTACTACAGTCTGGTCGCGGTTTCTTCACACTTTTTGAATCACACCTTTGAAAAATCACCCCATGAATTACGTGTTTATTTGTTTCCTAAATATGTCGTGTATTTAAAGCGTTTTATGCTCGTGTCAACATAAAAGTACCTTGTTTTTGGTTAAATTGAACTTTTATTTATATCTTATATATAAATTATAACATTTTATTTACACATATGCAAAACAGGGAGATAATATACGTTTTTGTAATGTCTAGAAATAAATAGTTCTTATGGAATATCTAAATAAACTGAGTGCGCACGAATGCGGTGCGTTGTCCTTTAGGTTTAATATTCTAGACTCGGTTAAGCTTTGTTTGCATGTGACGGAGGCATATCCTGGAAGAACTTTTGCAGGGCTTCAGAAAAGTTGGAAGTAACGCAGTGTTCTGCAGCGTTACAACTGGCAGTGCAGTTGTGCGACGAAGTTAGAAGAAGGGAGGGGGGGAGGTAGAAGGGGTGTGAGCTATTGGTATTAACCTATTCAGACCCCAGTGTACACAAATGTGTACATTTAGCACGCGTAAGTAATTTTTCATCTTTACTGCACACTACGAAGCTCAGTGACCAATGATCTTGTGTTTTGGGTAAATTATTCGCCAACCATCTTACTAGTGTAGACTTTAATTGGTTGATATAACTGTAGCCGATCACATAGCTTGTAGTTCGTTGGCTGCGACGACGAAAAAAAAGTGTTTTGTCGACTTATGAGCAGCACGCATCATAAAAAGTTTTGTTCGCAACACCTGAAATAGTAAATGAAAGTGGGTCTGTAAGGGCTGGAACAGTAGCGTAAGCCAGGCTCGGGAACGCAATCGAGAACCGCGAGTGTGAAGACTCATGTCGCCGCGCGCAGCGTGCTGCAGGCATGACTGGAGTCGACTGGCTGTGTCGCCGTCAGCTCCACGGCAATTTAATTTCCTTTGTTCGCCTGTGACGTTGTCCCGGGGAGAGATATCCCCGACCGCCAACACTCGGCCCACCAGCAAACCCACTGTCGCCTGAGAACCAACGTAATTATCAAACAACCCATTAAGAAAGTACTTTGTCGTTCCTCGTTATATTTCACATTCTTCCCCTTTATTTTAGTTCTTCTTCAATTAGTCAATTCCATTCCTGGTGGATCATCGTTAATAAGCACTTTCTAATTAACCTTTTGAAAAAATTATAAACTCGATTGTATAAAGCTTAATGAAATGGTAACAAGCATAAATTACACATTAATGTTGGCAACTAATTTGATTCATTATTCCTTTGTGCGAACGTTTTACTAAGAGAGTAATATCTTTAACTAGTGGCAAATTAAGTCGATTGCTTTTTGTCTTGTATAAAGTATAGTAAGATAAGAGTACTTACATAAGTTTCGTGCTCCTAAAAATTTCGCATTCGGACTCGTCCAGTGTCTGGATACCAGTAGCCTAATTTGTTAAATGACAGTGTTAGTCGCTTCATTCCTACATTAATTTATTATTTCTGGCGTTACGATTAAGATATTTTTAAACCGTGGTGTACGTTTAAGCTGACAAATAACTTGTTCCGTTATCACGACAAATAAGCTGTAGGCTTTGTGTTCGGTGATCAGTGATAATAACTAGTTATAACCCAGAACAACAGCACATTTTACGAATCACTTACTCCCAGGAAAGATAGTTGAGCACTGCCTCAGAGTTTATATACTACTGTCAAATACAACTTTCCTGTGTAACATGAAAACAATTGTCTGCAATGGACAAGGTGATAATTTATACATTAGGCGGAAGGATGCAAATTTTCATAAAATAGAAACTAAACCAGATTGTTATATATTTTAAGTTACCCTAGAACCAGGTATACCAACTGAATTGTTAAAAATGATGGTCACCAGAACATTCATTATTTTGTATTTGTGTGAAATACCATTCAACCTGTAGATATTACATATAAATACTTCTTACTTGCATGAAATACATTTAGGCCGGATATTTTTTTTTACATTATTGTATGTCAAAGAAGGTATTTTATTAATTTTGGAAAGTACAAATAAAATTAACAAAAGCATTTACAAATATTTTACAAGTGAGACTGAAAAGTTGTGCCTTCATCAATTTTAAGACATATTTAACTAAATTAATTTCAAAAATTATTATAGACCGCTGTAAATATAAAGTATGTAAAAATGTCCTCATTTTTTATGCCCCCATTTTAAAATGTCCTAATTTTTAATTAATTTCAAGATTGTGAAATTACATTTTAAAGTGGATTCATTTTTTTTTTTTTAGTAACTCAAGCCGACTTCCCGTTGCGCAGTCGGTTGGTACGACGCCATTCTGCAGTGCGGGAGGTTCTGGGTTCGAATCGTAGACAAGACATGGGTGTTTGTTTAGCTAATTTCACAAGTTAGCTTGAAAGCCGTCCCCTGATAAGCCTTCAGGCGAAACACCGGGGGACTTTAATAAGCCGTTTCCAATTAATCAACCAATTTAAGTAACTCGTGGTACCTTTTTTCAACGTGAATTACATCTTTCGGTAAGTGGGTTATAGGCTGTTCACGGTAAAGTGTGCACACTTGTGAAAGACCTCTGATATGGAATAATAGTAAATCAATATATAAAATTTTTGCCTTAGACGATAATTTCCTTGTGAGGTGGAATATATACACTGTTTATTACTGAGATGGCAAAATTTATTTGAAACGGTCGTCAAAGGATAAAAAATGGCTGGAAGGAAAAAGTAACTGGGGCCTCAAAAGTGCTTACTTTACCGTTAGCAGCCTATAATTTTTAATATTTGTAAGTCTTAAAGGCACTAAAGTGGTAACTACGACATGCCATTATGCAAAAAATATGCTATATAAATGTAGTTTTATACGAAGAAATAGTACTTGTTTACATAGTTAAGCAATATTTCGTACAAATATACAATAAACAATTTTTGTCTGACACTACCTTCAAATAATGTTTTAATTTAAGAAAAATTGTTTATTGACTTAATTCGTAATTAAATATTGTATATACATTAAATTAAATAATTATTAATTTTTGTTCAATTATTTTTTGGAGTTTTTACAACTATTCTGTCAAGTATTGATTACCTAATCAGCAATGCCTAAAATTACAAATGTGTTTTTAAGGGAATACGTAACCTTATCGAAATAGATATATTCAATTAAGATTTTAGAAAGTGTTAAAGCACTGCAGAAGGTGCTATTTAATTGGCACTGTGGTTTGCTTATTATATTTTTGTATTAGTATATCGCATTCCCGTCGAAAAAAATAAACATATTTCTCGTATCCAAAAGCAGTGAATATATATTTGTCTCTTGTTACAAGACCGAAATATAAGAAACAATTTTATGTAAGGTATTGCAGCGTATAAACCTAATATTTGTTGTTTTTGAATTAATATTTTCACTGCTTAAAAATGTTGTTATTTAGAGTTATCCAATTTTTGGACATTTCTATGAACCGGAGTATTATAATAGAACTTTCTTGATTTCTCTTGCAAATGAAATGGTAAAAGTGATAACGCTGCTGAAGGTGATAAGCAGCAGGAGGCATCGCTGTGGCGCAGAAGGAAGAAGCAGCCTGAATATTTCCCCAGTAACAACACTGGGACCAGACGCCACATATGGCTCCTGAACTCGGGCGACAGGCACCGTAACTACAGTTGACATTTAAAAAAATCATTACCTTGTGTACAGAGGCGTATTATTTTACTATTAATGTTCTACTTTGGCGTTCTTTTAAGGGCTAGGCCCACCAGCCGCTTGAAATGAGTTGCACTGTGCTAGAAATACGTGTGTGTTTTTTTTTTTTTACGAAACCAGTAAACTTGTTTCCATTATACCACTGCAAGAAAAGAAAACACACTTTAGACGAGGTACAAATAATACTATAAATACATCTTGCACATTAAAGATTATGTTTCCGAGTCCTCCAACATAACTAAAAATGACTTTACCATTCTACTATAGTTCATACTCGTCGCAAATATGAGAAACAAGTATAGAGATCTCGGCTGAAATTTGATTCAGACTTTCCAGCAATGAAATAGTAGGGTCACCGCTTGAAGTGCCATCGGCACACGAAGCACGAGAACAAAGCACCACAGTTCAGCGTCTTGCGCGTAAGAGTCGCCCTTATCGCTCGCTTGCTTCTGAACCTCAGGCGCGCTGAAAAGCTTTATGTAGGCGGCGGCCTCAAGAGGTTAGCTGTGTGATAGCTTCCGTTTTTACTTGGTGGTTACTTCAGGTGTTAGTATCGACACAAGTTGGCTCCTTATCTTCCAACCCGTTCGACAAGGCACGCCATAATGGCGCGGAAGGTAACCCTCTTTGAAAGAGAATAAATAATACTGTAAGCGTCACAAGTCCCTGCGTCTCACCTTCCTTCTTAAGAAATTATTCGCAATTTTACTATATGAGGGTATACATAGTGTGAGAAAGCGCGCGCGAACGGGAAATTTATTTCCCGTACATTCATGCTGGCGTTCCTGCATTTGCTCAGGAAACAGTCAAATACATAGGAAACATCTGAACTTTGTGTAGTAGCGACGCTGAACATTCCATATTTGTAGGCATATGAAGACTGGTATTATTTTCATACGATATATGGGTTCAAATTTCAAATTCAGTTTTTTTACTTTACCAGAAATTTTCTGAAGTTATACTTTTTAAGCGCGTTGAGGGTAAAAGTTTTATGTGCAATGGAAGTTGCGCGCGCACAGTGTAACGAAATTCAATAGTGAACGGGGTAGGGGTATGACCCAACGCCCATGCGCGTATCGTCTGGCTATATACAAACGCAACGTTCACAACATAGCCCATGGTTATATTTAAAACCGACAGAAAATCATTTCATGTAATAGGCAAATTTAAAAACATTTAATTTATATAGTTTGAATTCAATTATAATATGGGACGAGATCTGAATGAATATAAGCGTGGAATGGTAACATACGTAATAAAATTTTATTTTAGTCACGCCAAAGAAGCATAAATTCTAACGCGCGTACAAAAGTACACGCACCCATTTTTTTTTTTTTTTAATAGTGTAGACGTCTCCGCTTGGGCCGACGGTATGGCTCTGCCGGCTGCAAGTGGTATTAGTGAAGGCCCAGCTGTGTGCGAGCTGTTACAAAAGCATTCGGCGCGCATCGGCCAGACTTAACTGATAATAGGGAGACTAAAGTTTTTAGCACGGCATTCAGTCTGCGGCAGGCTGCGCACGCACGTACCTCTCCCCTTGCCGGCCGCACCGCCCTCCCGGTAAATTCACCAGCCAGCAGTTGTGGCGCGGACAGTAGCTCGTCGCACATTAGCGGGAAACTGAAGCGATTAAGTTGGTGGCCTAGGGTAGGCCGCTGAACGGTGTACAGAGCTCCAGCAGAAACAGTTCAATTAAAAAACCGTCCAACTTTTCCGAGTGAGGTCTGCTTACGAATAGCATATAAGAAACGTTACGCGTCTGTATACGTTTTTCAGTTCCTCAATTTCTCTCTAAAGTATGTTTTTGCGATAGGGAAAATGGCTCAAAAGGGCGTTTTCAAGGTCAGTTTTAGGTATGAACATTCCGGTACAAAACATTAAAAAAGGAACAGGGACCTTTATTTTTATTATTACGTCTCCACTGGAGGTCTCGCAGAGGCGCGTTATCGACGACAAGACTGCACGCCAGTTCAGTGCTTTGCGCGTAGAGACGATGAGAGAGTTGACGCGCATGTCTCGGTCGCTCCTAGCACTCCCACGCTTTTAGGCCTTAGACTTGCAAAATTCCTTCAACCAGGTGGCCACCTTAAAGAGCCACTGTGAGTCGAAGCAGGAAATTACTAGTTCGGAGACAAAGAAAAAATACTTTCCGCCACCATCATCCCTTTGATAGCAGAACGTTAATGAGTGCCACGGGCATAGCTGTTGGTTTTCGGTTTCACGTACTTTGGTTAAGATACAGTTGAACTTTCCTTGAGATAAATATTACGTTCGTGTAGGCTGTCAGTAAAATAAATAACATTAGAAAAATTCTGCCAAGTCAGTCCTTGCTCAGGCATTCTTTCCAAATACTCTCTTGTGTCACATCCAGAACAACATTTACGACATGTAACAAATACAGAGAGATTCATGGGTCTTATTAAACTATTGCTTTAAAAAATATGTAAAGTTTCTAAGCGTCTAACGTTGGTATTTCTCATTTTCCCATATTTGTCTTCAAATGCGTGCATAACGCAATAAATATTTTTCGCGCGCATTCATGTATAAATCAATGGGGTTCACAATTTATTGTAGAATGAGATCCCTTTTCCCCGATCCAACAGTGGAACTTGAACGTACAAACGTTTTCTGATGTCATCTTTCAGCGCTGTCTGGGTCTGTTTTTCATTCTCGCCATTTGTCAAGCCACAGCCAAAGTTAATATATTCTAACTACATGTAGCAAGGTGGAGTTGGCACATGAATGGAAAGTACAGCATGTTCTTATTTCATTACGTGATATTGTCTCTTGAAGTATGTACTTTTTAAAGGGATCGATAAAGCTTTACCGATAAAAAATGATGATCTTTTATATGGCGTGGGAGATCTTCGGAACTTTAACTCATGTTAAAGTCACTGTACTCACAAGCCGCTGCTTATCCCAGCAGAATAATTTCAAAATGAACTGGACGATGATTCTCCCTGACATATCGTGTGACATTTTCTATGTAGCGACGCCATGAATACGCAACATAGCTCACTTTAACTCCTCAGAACTAGGCTTGTTCCTGCCCTCAAGACAGCTTAGCATGCCGACCGCATCCGATACGAACATTTTGTCAGACTTCGGCCTCGAATGATAAGTTTTATCTCAATTTTTTGTAACATCATACTTACTTATTATCAGGACCGCATTTTTGTCGCAAAAAATATTTACGAACAGGCTGAACTTCAGCATCAGAAGCACAAGCTTGCAATTTTTTTTTCGTTAATGGCCAACTATTGGCTTTGTGAAGGCATTTCATTACCTGACTGGCCCAATTAGAATTTAGTTACTCGGTTGCGAACGTCTTTTATGCGTGNACATCATACTTACTTATTATCAGGACCGCATTTTTGTCGCAAAAAATATTTACGAACAGGCTGAACTTCAGCATCACAAGCACAAGCTTGCAATTTTTTTTTCGTTAATGGCCAACTATTGGCTTTGTGAAGGCATTTCATTACCTGACTGGCCCAATTAGAATTTAGTTACTCGGTTGCGAACGTCTTTTATGCGCGGCCTAACAAAAAAGGCGCTTTTCAATTAAATTCATTCTGTTTAAAAAGTGGCTCTGAACTAAAGTTTTTTTTGGAGAACAACAAGTCGTAATTCATGTCTGTAATTTAAATGCAATACTACAAATCCGCTCATGTAAAGTGTGTGTATGTCATGTTACTAATGATTAATCGTATTTGCCTTGCTGATCTAAGCAACTTTTTATTCAATAGGAAACCTTTTCCGTTCAATCACTCGAAGAAAATTGTTTCAAAGCGTATTTGCTTGTGGAGGAGCTTGCGGCCTGTGTGAGTTACATCAAACTGGGGCAGATGATAAATAAAATATTGATAGCTTAATTCTGAAGAAATATTCCGTGACTTTAATGTGTTCCTGTGTTGGAAATAACAAGATCTACATGGATGTTGTAGTCATGGAAATAACCAGTACGAGAAAATCGCAGTTACTGTACACTGGAAAATTGAATCTTTAATACTTTAATACAGTAAACGAAATTTGAATAATCAGAAAAAATTAAATTATACAAGTGAAAAGTTTACAACTTAAAAAAGCGAAAACCTGGGCATTATTTTAGAGACCCAGTTCCACAAGTATAGGCTCTCACTTATGTATATATATATATATATATATAATTTTAGTGAATATGGTTGTTTCAAGTTACTGATTGTTAGCACATCCCGCTGAATCGGTAACAAGAAGATGAAGAACAGTCTCTGTCGACACTCCGTGTGTCAGCTGACATCGATCGGGAACACTGATAAGGTTTATTCTGCCCAGGTTAGGAACAAAACGTGATTTCTTATGGCAATAGGGAACATTTCCTTCGCTAGGTGCGCAGTGTTCCTTAACGTAAACTATTGATAAAAAATTTTTAAGCTGCAAGGAAAAGAAACGAGAAATATTTTAATTAGTTACGAAAACATTTTATATTATATTTATGATAATTACCTTTATCCTGTTTTTGAATGTGGAAAACATATCAAATATGGTACAGTGCTGGCACTAGCGCTTACCTACTGGCGAATACTGTTGGTAGCCGAACTTTTAACATTGATTTTCCCAACCTGTAGTATAAGTAACCTTACGATTGGTTACGTTTAGTGTGTGTGCATGGAACGGGGCTCTTCTTACGTTGTAATATCTCCAGTTTAATTCTGTAACACAGTAGATTAATACGCAGAGACAAAATGGCGTTGCCGTTTCTTTTATATGAGCGTACCCATTCTTTGATTGCCAGCGCCAGACACTGGGAACGAGTCTTGTGTCCGACTGATTATTGCATAGTGCGGAAGGTTAGCTATTGGTTGAGCTGGCAACTGGCGAGTAGGCGCTGAACGGCGATACGTCGCTCCAACATTTTGCTGATCAGAGACGCTATTTTGCGGGCGTGTGCGTCTGGAGTTCGTGGTACAAGCGGCTGTTTCGCATCTGTATGCTTAGGTTATCTGCAACTCTGTAATATGTGACTGCATGGACCAGGTAGTCTGAAAACATTTTTACCTGAGAGAAATTCCTTTCGTGAAAAATCAATAACGTTTATAAACAAAATAATATTTTTAATATGATTTCACGTACGAGGATTTGCTACTCTTTGGTGGTTAAACAAAAAAAAAACAATCGAAATCATAGCAGTTGCTTTGCGTTGGGAAGGTTATGATCACCGTAACATTCATTTACTGACGTCACACCACCTGTTGTTTGCTCTAGACTCTCTTTGTTAGCAGATGTGGCAACAGAACGATTACACAAACCAGGTACACAGCGATTCCCATTAGGCTAATTGATGAACAGTAAACGGCCTCTCTTAACCCAACAGCTCATTAACAAAATATGTTGACGAAACGCGCGCCCTGTAACGAATGCCTCATAATGTTAAACAGTTCTCTTTTAGTAGCCTACACTAAAAGCAATTCCTTTATATTTTGGAACAAGAACTATCTTAACAACTTCGCCCCCCATGTCGACATTTTTTATCGTTGTGCAGTTTTTGATAATTTGAAATTTAATCCTCCAAAACAGAATCTGCTGCGTATATACAATTTTCTCTACATTATAATTCTAAGTTTCAATAAAAAATTTAATTCATCGCTCTAAGTTAACAAATTGTAATCATACACTGCCATAAAAAAATTGCATTTATTACGTATTGCTTGTTTGTGAAATTTGATTTCATATATATTGACTATTTTAAGAAATTAAACAATTTGCGTAACTTTACAACAAGAAGTATATCATTTTCGGTTAAATTTTTTAACGTTTAAAAAAAATACCTCTTTGAAATATAGGTTGATCCAAGATGATTGAACATTCTCGGAAGCCCTGATCAGGATCTAATTTGTGCACATTTAATGTCCATCCGCCACATGTATACCTTACTGCCAGCGTTGCTACAGACTGGGATAACATCATTCTTACATCGAAAGACAGAACATGTGATAATCTTAGTATCGCAAATGCGTTACAAATATTAAAATGATTACACCTATGTGCACAAAATAATAAGAAAATGCCGAGGAATTTCGCGAGTACAAGCGTTGGGGATGGAAGGTGTTGCCACACCCTCCCTATTCACCTAATCTTAAACCGTGTGACTACGACGTTATCTCCAAAGTGGAGAGGCCATAGCGTGGCAAATGCTTTGCCAATATAGAAGATATCGTCACAGCATTTCGAAGAGAGGTAGCGTACATTGACGGATATCATGCAACCGATGGTATTTCCCGTCTGCTTCATTGCTGACAACGAACCGTGGACATACCTCGGAGACTACTTCAAAGAATGTTAAACAGCTCGTACACTTACGATACGTACACGTTAAAATGAGTGTATACAGATGGTACGAGAATAAATCAATTAAACCGTTATTTCAAGCAGCCATGTATGCCTTTGTTCCTTGCCGGTCATTCCTCTTCCATACTCCATGTGGTGTCACCTTTAAAACGTAATTATCGTACACTTTCAAATGTTCATATTACATTCCCAATCTGCGTTGGATAATTTTCGGGAGATAAACCATATTTGTCATGACTTCTGAATCAGACCTCGTGTGTGTGTGTATACACACACACACAAACACATTCAACAATATTAGGATGTTAGATGGGAGAAGGATAAGTAGTGGGACGCTGAATTGTAACTAGGGTCGCACTGTGCTGCCCTGGTGGTGACGCAGTGGTAACATGGCAACCTCGACTTGACATAACCCACCCCAAGCCCCTTCTTCAATTGGACCCCCTATGTCGTCAGGTTGACCGGGGGAAGTTAGACGGGGGGTGGGGGGGTTGACATCTCACCTGACCTGACGTCATCATGCTTCCCCCTTTGTTTGGAAGGGTCGGCGGCTTGTGCTATTGCGCGAGTTTTCTGGTAGTCACCTACCTCGACGCTTATTCTCGGCGATTATTCTCGGCCATGGAGCCTACATTATAAATACTGGCGCGGCTGGAGGGTCGGGAGTCTGTTATAGCCATATGGGAAGGTGCGGCGAAGAGTGAACCGACGGCGAATCAAGGTGTGATATCAAAAAAAATGTTTAACAGTAATTAAATCTGTGTTACAATTCTGTTTATAAAAATTGGTTTTACGTATAAAATTGTGGTAATTTCTGTGAAGTGATGGATGATTATTTAAATATCAGCTGAAAATAGCAATATTGTCGAGATTAGACGTATAGATAATTTTTACTTGTGTAAAATTAAATTAGGAAATTATTATTTGCAATTTAGTTTAATTAAAACCTCCAGAAATTTTTCCTGCTATGAACCTTTTACCTACAATTTATTTAGCATGCCCTGTAGGGCTGTGTGTCGGTATTAAAGAGTCGGGTACAAAGTGACCAAATCATAAGTGACACAACCTTAACGATATATCAAACACTTCTTACTCTGATTGGACCTAATGTGCAAACACGGGTCGCCCATTGCATACAGAGAAAATAAAAAGGAGTGTAAAAACAAACCTGGAAACTGTTTCCCAACTAATTTGTTTTAAACTCTACAAGAAACACATGTAATTCTACAACTGACATGTAGATAGATTTCAGTTTTTTTATAAACGGAAATATTTTACGTTGACCATGTTCATAAATAAGTGTGTATGAATGTGTATATCCTCGATCTGGGGTAAGAAGACCCTCTAAGTGACAAGCATACAAAGCAGGGCCCGCAATAGGCAAGGATCAAAACGAAATCATAAGATGTAGCAATGCGGAATGCAAGGACGTGGAAACGTCCGCTACGTTTTTGCATGCGAAAATTCTCAAGTACCACTGCCGGGAATTGAGCCCGGATTGTTGTGGTGAGAGGCCGGCTAGCTTAGAGCTGTGTATATAGAGAGTAAGGCCATTTAACCAGTCACGGCCATTTTGTACCCAGTCACGGTCATCTTGTGCCCAGTCACGGCCATCTTGTGCCGATCCAGACTCGCGTAGCACACCGCTAGCAGTGAAAGAGCGAACGCAACTCGTCACTCAATTAGCTCGTTCTCGAATGCTATTTTAAAAAATATCGTAAAAATCTCTGCACTAATCCTACACATCATGGGTATTCCCATGAATTGTTATATTTCACCCACGTACTATGGTCGACCTGCAAAAAAATGTATCTCACAACAAATTTTTACCGAACATTCTGCTGGAACAACTACCCTAATATTGGATATAAGTAGTTTGATCATTTAAATAAAAAGTATGTGCAGAAATTAAAAATCATATTTGGTTGTGTTATTTATTTTGAGACCTTCATCCGTCATGAACTCGGATACACCCTTCTGGCGTCTTGTAACAGTATATAGTTTTAGACGTTGGAAGGAAGAAATATTTTGTTCCGAAGTGTACAAGGAACGGTGTAAGACAATAATATATGTCTGCGCCAGTAAAGTTGTGTTTGATGTTATTGGTAGCAACCATACTTCACACTGCGGAATACAGTCTTAAAAACGTCTGAGTGTCTCCCACACGTGAGGAACTCCACTTATGACGTATACAGTGTAAATCATGAAATACTTTTCAGCGCAACGTTAAATATTCACGTCACTGTGGCTGAAAGGGTCGAAAATAATTTCGAAACCTTTGTTTTCATCAACATTTTTTTTGCAATGGTAACACCAGTTAAATTGCGTTCAGTATTTATGTTCTCGTTTTTTTTGTAATGACATAACTACTTATTTGCAAAAGTTTTAATATAACAGTGTTACAGATACATATTCGTGAGTTAAAAATTACCTGTAGCCTATTAGTGAAAAACAATTTCGACGTCATTTCCCAGGTTTTTGACATTTTTTAAAATTTTATTGAACAGATAAGTGGAAATTAAACACATTCGCTGTGCCTCTGCTGACAGAACAGCTGCGGGAACGGAGTCAATTCAGCAGCTGCCCTTTCGTAAGTCTGTCCCGAAGGTAATCCTGGACTGAGGACGACCCGGCCTTGTACGCCCCCCTCCCCCCTCCTTGAACGCGTGATAGCCGGCCGTGGCTCAGTGTAAACCGCCCGCGGCTCTTCTCAACATCGCGGCAGCGTGGACACGTAAACGCTTCTGAAATAGCGCGAGAGGAATGGCCCTCTTCCACAAGGGTGCGTGGGCAACCTCGCACAAGGCAGGTCGCGCCCTTACACACACTACAGTGTCACGGCCACCGGGCCAATGTCACTTCTTGGTACCGACCCTAGTCCCTATGGCTTTAAGAGGCTCCTCTACTTAAAGCATTTAAACGCCTCAAGGTCACATCGGGCTGAAAGGAAGTGTTGCGACGGCGATCAGAAATAGCATAAACAACAACCTTCGCGTGGTTTCTTTTTCCTTAAAATTTTAACCGGTGACAATAGGGTTTTTAATGAATTAATCAGATAAGATATAACACATCAATTTTGCTATAGTTTAAAACACTGTTTAACAGAATAATATTTTGCATAATAACTATCTCTTAATATGCATTAACAATATACCTATTTTCTCACAGTTTTATTCTTACTGTTATAAACGAAATATTGTAATTGCTATTATATATATATATAAATCTTTAATGAAACCAAAACTGAATTAGTGAAGGGATTTAGGCGGCTCTTAGCAAATATATATATTTAGGAAACAACCTAACACGTCCCAAGGTTGGCTTAAAAAAGTGTGATTAAACCGCGAATATACTATAAACAGACAATATCGTGCATTTTATTGGCCGTGTTCACATCCTTACTCTACAAAATCTCACCAGAAAGAAAACTGAAGTAAATTGAAACTATAGTCTTAACAAAAAAAAAAGTTACTGTAACTAATGAGCCTACTTTCCTCTACGTGGGTGCAAATCAATTTTAGCGGAGTTCTTAAAAGCTTAAGGGGCTGCAAGGATTTGACGTCTCGTTCAGAGCAATATCATTAGAGGTGAAATTAGATTTGGAGGCACAAGAATTTTTTCTTATTTGTTTCAACTCTCAAATTTATGTTGAGAGTCTGATCGGGTGACCGCTTTGATAATGAGCTGACACACACCAACATCTAATAACGACACACATTTTCCGGGATCCACAAGCGTGACGTCAACGTATGCGGTACCAACGTGCGAGAATAATAAGTAATACACTGGCAGGAATTCATCCGAGAAGGACTAGTTGCGTTCTCACAATGTTCAATATGTCCGTAAAAGTAAACACATTTTTACAGAAACTTCGATTTCACACACGAAAAACGGTTCAGTAATAAGGGAACACAATAGTGGGCTTGATGTGTATAAAACACACGTCGCCACTAAAATAAACAAACATTTGTTGGTCCCTGCGTTTCTCAGGACATATCACGACACTCAAACACTTGGATGTAGGACAAGCAACCTGTTGCAGACAGTGCCACTTGAAATTTCGAACAAGGCGAGAAACTGCACATCTGCGTTACAAGTACATAAATAAGCTTCTCCACTTTCGTACAGAAAAAGGAGTCATTTAGGAAAATAAATGTCTGGCCCTATTTAAATCATGTAACTTTACATGGCTTTCTGTAGTTGTGCAAAATTCGGTGGAAATTAGTTGAATTGTCCCGGAGATACGACGAAAGGTTTAATTTTCTCATTAAACTTTTTTTTTGCAGAAAATTTGGCAAAATATGATTTCTGTATGCATAAATGATGCTCTTAATTAATACTGTTTGCATACAAAATTTGGTTGAATTTTGTTAAAACCTTTTTATAGATATAACAAATTAACCTAAATTATTTATATAAACCCCATAAAACCTGCCTGCCGCACATAAGACAGGTTAATTTACATACCCCACTGTAGTAATACTTCGTAAAAGTTTTGTTTGAATCGTTTGATTAATCATGGAGATATTGCATAAAACCCTTATTGCTCATGTGACCATCACATTGATGGAGGACAAAAAGTTCATGTATTAGCACATTTGATGATTGTCTTAGATACACTGTACAAGTTTAATTTAAATCTGTCATATAGTTTCGTATATATAGCACACTAAGCTTAAAGGTTTGTATAGGCGCCATTCGGAAAATAAGAGACTTACACACTAAAAATATATAAATTAATATTTCCTATCACAGTACAAATTAATCGTCAACTGTGGAAGAAATCGGTTGATTGTTTCCCAAAATACGACATAAAAATGGCATTATTTCATGTGGTGCTAACTTACAAAATGGCTGAGAAATTAGTCTCTGCATAGACAATTTTAATGTAAATAATTGTTACTGTCTGCACACAAAGTTAAGTTAAAATTTGTTTTGTAGTTTCGTAGATAAAAAGCTATAAGCTACAAATTTTATATTGTCGTCATCTTGGAAATATTCATGTTTGACCCTCTCAAAGTTTTTCAGTTTACATAGCCTGCCATAGTGCTACTTCTTTGCTAAATTTGTGAGAATTTTTTTTTTTTAAAGATATTGCATGATTTTATTGGTTGTGTGATATTATTTAAAAATGAAGGACCAAAGAAATTTTGTGTGGACACATTTGATGGTTGAAATATATACAGCCAGCATACAAAGTTACACTGCAATTTATTAAATGGTTTCGACGATATGCCATACAAAACTAAAATATCTATATGACCACAATTTTGAAAATAAATGTCTGACTTACCTAAAACATATCATTTAACATCATTTGCCACAGTACTACTTGTTTGCCATATTTGGTAGAATCGGTCAATTGTTCCCCGAGATATGACATAACAATTTAATTTGTTTGTGTAGCACTATCTTACAAAATGAAGGACAAAATAACTATTTAGACACCATTGATGTTTGATATACACAGTTAAGTTGGAATTGATTTGATAGTATCAAACTTATAGCATAATATGCTAAAATAGCTAGATGGCCGCTATTTTGAAAATAAATGCCTTAAAAACATGAGAATTAGTTGTACAAATAAACTGCCTCAGTACTACTTGTTTGACAATTTTTTTAGCAATCTGCCAATGGTTTCCCGATATATTACAGAAAAACTTTATTAATTCATATAGCACTATCATACAAAATGTCCCACAAAAGTGGTTATTTCTCTGCTTATATTATACTTGTAATATATACTGTCAGCGTACAAAATTTGGTTGAAATAGGTCAAACGATATTGTAGTTATAACAAATAAACGTAACATATTTGTATAGCTGCCATTATGAAAATCAGAGCTTAACAAAGTTCAATAACTTGCATTTATCTAGATTTTCATTGTATTACATACGTTCCAAATCGAACGAAATTAGTTGAGAAGTTTTCGAGATATAATATAAAAACTTTAATTTTCATGTGACGCTATTTTACAAAATGGTTGACCAAGAACAATATCAAACTTGTAATTCAGTGCCTACAACCTGCGCTGTAAGTATACAAATGTTAGTTTATATCAGTTGAATGTTTTCAAAGAAAAGATATATCACCTTAAATATTATAATGGCCGTCATTTTAAAAGTAAGTGGAGGGCGTGGTGAAAAACTATACAATTCGGGTGTCCTTACTCAATACTATATGTGTACCTATTTTGGTGAAATTCGATCATTTGGAAGGGGGGGGGGGGAACTCAAACACTTGCACATATTCGTAATACACAAACATTCACACACAGACAGGCAAGTGATCTTATAGGCCTTTCTTTCCCCTCGAAAATTAGGATATACATATGTGTGTGTGTATATGAACAAACTTCGTGAGAAAATTGGTGAAACATTCCATTGGTAGTTATTGCGTTTTTACCGATGGGTACTTTTCTCTGAAGTTACGTCATTCACTCGATACGTGTACGAAATTAATGAAATAATTGAATATCAAGTTTCGTGGAAGTTTACTAAAATTTTTAGATAAATCTTAGTATTTTCCATGACATTCAGTTTTTACTTTCATTTTATATTTTTTAAACAGTGCATTTAATGGTCTCAATTCAGGTGCGCATTCAGTTTTCTTGAACCAGATAACACATTAGTTTAATAAGTTATGTATTGTTTTGTTGTTATGCATTTTCATAAACAAAACATTTTTTTTACATAAAACGTTTTTTATAGTTCTGTGCGGAAGTCTTTACCAACAAATAGTTGGCTCACAGGCACTTCACTTACTGTCTAATTTCCTTATGTTAACTTAAGCGAAATATTTTTCTCCTGCTGTCGTTGTACTTAACAGTCGTTTGAAACAATTAGCATTCTAATTTCTATTTGGAATAATATTTAATTTTCGATAAGTAAATATTACAATTAATAGTACTACAACTAAAGTTTTGCGTTATGTCTTTTTGCTTAATGTCATTTAGGCGTATTGAATATTCCCCGACTGTAGCTANGTACTACAACTAAAGTTTTGCGTTATGTCTTTTTGCTTAATGTCATTTAGGCGTATTGAATATTCCCCGACTGTAGGTAGCAGCAGAAATAACTCCCGAATTTGCCACCGCCATGGGCTCGGCGCTAGTGGTGGTAGGCGGCCCGGGGTTGTGTCATAGTGCAGCACCACTGCTGCCATTTCAGTCGCCACCATGGCATGGAGCGGTGAACATCGTGTGTTCGTCCTTAAAACCTATTTTAAAAATTTTTGATTCTGTAATCACAACGCAGCGATTATTTGGTACGCGCTTCGGAATAGGTCGGCACGGTGCAGTTCCTGACAGGAAAATCTCTCTCTTGTGGGTTACAAATTTTAGAGTAACAGGTTCGGCTTTAAAACATGCACCACCAGGTAGACCTCGCAGCGCTCGAACTCCACAGAACGTTCAATTACTCCAACAAGCAGTTTCCACATCTCCAAGACGTTCAGCCCGTAGGCACGCTGCCAGATTGGGAATATCTTATCGTAGTGTGAGAATAATTTTACACCAAGAACTCCACTTTCATCCGTACAAAATCATGGTTGCGCAGGAACTTAGCGAACGTGATTGGGCCAACTGCANCATGGTTGTGCAGGAACTTAGTGAACGTGATTGGGCCAACCGTATTGCATCTTGACAGGATATCCTGGAAAACATTCCAACAGACGCAGTTGTGCTCTCAAGTGACGAAGCACATTTTCATTTATCAGGATTCGTCAACAAACAGAATTTTCGATATTGGGCAGAAAATAATCCTCGCCAACTTCATGAGCGGCCTCTCCATAGCCAACGTGTCACTGTTTGGTTTGCTGTAGCAGACTTTGGAATAATAGGCCCGTATTTTGTTGAGGAGGAAGGACGAATAGTTACAGTAACGTCTCATCGTTACGTAGAGATGCTACACAACTTCCTTGATACGAAACTGAATGAACGTGGATAATCCTGCTGTATAGTTTCAACAGGATGGTGCCACCGCTCACACAGCAAGAGAATCTACGGCAGTCCTAAGACAAATGCTTCCAGGGCGTTTAATCTCACTGCGAGGCGACATTCCGTGGCCAGTTCGTTCACCCAATCTTACCGCCTGTGACTTCTTTCTCTGGGGCTACCTGAAGAGTAGAGTCTACAGAAACAAACCGACAATCGATGAACTCAAAGGTGCTATCCGACACGAAATCGCGGAAATTCCACAAGAGATGACGAGGAGAGTAATGCGTAATTTCAGAGTGAGGCTTNCGACACGAAATCGCGGAAATTCCACAAGAGATGACGAGGAGAGTAATGCGTAATTTCAGAGTGAGGCTTCAGACACGTATAGACATTGACGGTCGGCATTTGAGTGAGATTATTTTTAAAAAGTAAGTTAAAATAAAAAAAGATTATGTTTAAAAATTGTGTGACAATTAAAAAAAGATTATGTTTAAACATTAAGTGAAAATTAAAAAAGATTATGTTCAAAGATTAAGTGAAAATTAAAAATAATTAATTAAACTAAACGGCAAACATAATTCTTTAGATGGTTTAATAAAATTTTGACTAGATTCGTTAGTGTATTTTTTATTAGCCTTTCAAATTCGGGAGTTATTTCTGTCGCTGCCCGAATAACTCGTATATCTTGTTTTTGCATGATTAATGCGGCTACCATTAAAACCCTCATGTTTGTTCCTAGGCGGTTACACGAATCGCAACATCGACACACAAGCAAAACCCAATTCTATTTAAAAACACAAATTCATTAAATATAATGGAGAGGCTAGCTACTGATGGAGTAATCTGCTATCCTCCTTCAACCCATCCAGGTAATGCGTAGCTACTAAAAAGAGAGATAAAATAAAAGGTATTATTTATTGCTCTCCGCGATGGATTAAAAAATGTAGAATATCAAGACGAAATAAAATATTGGTAAAGTGCATCACTTCAGTTAATTAAAATAGAAATCCTCCATACTCAAGGACTGTATAGCACAAACATATGGTACATACGAATTAAATACATAGCTGGTTTTGCATAATTAAATCTTCAATGGCAAAGTGGCCGCAAATCATAAGCATTTTGCGCAATATCAGGTCTCAACAAAATGATTAACAAACACTTAAAACGACAAACGTTTTGAGCTCCCACTTGATGGTTTACTCATGTTCTAAATTATTCAACAATTTCCCTGTAGTTTTTAGATTTTTCGCATTCTTGTCGCCATTGAATCATTTGAAGAACATGAAGGTGTCATCAAAACGCCATTATTTTGTAAGCACAATAAAGTAAAAAATTGCTGAATATAGTTATATATAATTATTTACGTTGTACGCATGTAATAAAAATGAATATAAATACTGGGCACGTCTTTGTAAAACAATTCAGTAATTTTATTGAAAAAATTGGCATAATTAAAATAATACCTCAATTCATTTTTAGGCTACTCACATTCTACTGAATTATATGTCATAATTCTTAGGCAACTAACGTTTCAAATTTTCATCACAATAAAAATAAAACGCATACGTAATTTTTTGTATACTGAAGAGTAGGTGGAATACGTGGCCTGTATAACATGATGGCGTTGTAGGTATAAATAAAAAAAAATAAAAACATTTACTTTCGTTTTACAATGTTACACATACTTGAATCGCGGGTTTGCTACGAGCCTTCTTTATGTTTAAAACAATGCTTTGACAGTCCTCCCTTTATGCACAGTTACCGTTAAAACCATGGATAACTCACAAATATACGTTCCGGAAATCTAATTTAGAAGTGTGTGAAATAATATAAAATTAATGCAAAGAACACGTTTATTGTAGGTTTTACGACGTTGAAGAAATTTTAAGAAAAGAAAAGGAAAGAAAACTATCAACAGCCAATACTGAAAAACACTGCAGTACACTTCTGTGTTGGAATAATTCATGTCGAAAACCAATACATGCCAGTGTTTTCTCTGTAGAACGAAAAAAATTTGAGTCAGTAGTAAGTGCAGAGTAAGTTGCTACGATTGTTTATAACTGTCTGTCAATATTTTACTATTGTTGTACCCATTTCCTGTTTCTTGTTTTTCTTACTTTTGCAGGCCATGTGAAGTTACATGTTTTAAATGACTCGTGCATTTTCTAACGCCGGCAATGGAAATTATTTAAATCGGTATGTTATACATATTAAAGTATTTAACAAAATTAAACAAATCTAAGCATATTGACAGTATTAATTATAATCACAAAATATACGTACAAGAGCATTTTTACCCGCCTTTCTGTAAGATATTGCCANAAAGTTACATGTTTTAAATGACTCGTGCATTTTCTAACGCCGGCAATGGAAATTATTTAAATCGGTATGTTATACATATTAAAGTATTTAACAAAATTAAACAAATCTAAGTATATTGACAGTATTAATTATAATCACAAAATATACGTACAAGAGCATTTTTACCCGCCTTTCTGTAAGATATTGCCAGGCGAGAGAAAGGAACATTTATGCCCTATTAGCGTACGTAAACTCATATATGCTTTAAAATAAGTTCGAATAAAAATGTTTGAACTATCTGTTCATGTTACTTTGTGGTTTAATTGTTGGACGTAGGTGACCTCGCAGTTTTATATTTCAAGTAAGTGATGGGGTGGCTGCCTTGTGTGGTGGGCTGCTTCTGCAGAACCGAGAGCGTATAACAATTCTGGAGGGCGAGGCGCACTCCGAATGCTTCGGAGCTGCCGGTAAATAACGGCAGAAATAAGTCGACGAAGCGTTGCCAAGTGGCTCGTGCCGCGTGCCGCAGGAATACATAACGGTCGCCCAGTGCGGGTCTTGGACTCGCCAAGAGAAAAGGCACGCCTCAGCTGGAGTGAAGCGACGACTGCGCCGAGTGCTGAAAAGAAGCCACTCGTTGACGTGATGTAGTGAGGCGGAGACCGTCGCAGATTCCTGGAACGACGCCGTTTGGAGACGAAGGACAAGAAAGCAGAGGGATTCAACAAGCCCTCAGCGACGTCTATAGCATCACTCTCCAGAAAACCTTATCTGGAGCTGCCTAAAATATGCCTTTTACGGCTATAAGATTTTTAAATTTTCTAAGAGCGTTGATAAATATTTCGTAATGTTTTGGGGTAGTGAATGTAGAATTTGTAAATACATGAAAATGTGCTCCAATTAATTTTTGTTCATGTAATTTAACACAGAATTGTGGAATTTTTTTTCTTATTATTATAAGAATATTTTTTTTTTTATAATTACAAATTTACGTAATGGTTAGATGTGCTTATTAGTCCGCAGCATTTAAAATACCTTTATAAATAAAGACATTTTTATGTGGTTGCAATACACAATTAAAATATGGAATTGTTGTAATAGGTATGATTCGAGTGTATAAAGTGGTAAATTTGTGATTATTAGTTTCGTGGTATAATTCTGCTGTAGGAAGGGGTGAGGTGTGTAATTAACTTGTGGTCGCGATGGTATATTGTATAATATTCGTCGCATGAAATTATAATTTCTGTCTACCAATAACATTGCCGAAAGAATAAAAACAAGAAATTCATTGTCCCTTAAAATTTAAGCAAATTTTACAGAAATGTCTGTAGTGAAAAATTTAAGGTGAACGTAATTCTACAGACATCACAGGGGTAACTATTTTCTTTGTGGCTGTGAAGAAATATGGTAAAATATTCTCAACATCAAAATATAATCTTCTTCTGTAAATAATATCGCTGTAAGAAAAAAAAAAACAAGTAATCCACTTCCCCTTAAAATTTAAGGGCAAGTTTACCGAAATATGTGTATTATAAATTATAAGGTAAACGTAATTTTACAGATATCACAGGGATATGCTTTACATAAATACTTCAACTTAATTTGACAAATAATTTTACAAAAATATGGCACAAAAGCAGATAGAACAATAATATTTTAATGTGATAATACACTGGAGGGTCAAAAAAACTGGTATATGCGTGCGTATGCAAATTACAGAGGTATAGAACCAATCAGAGTAAGGCGATGTGGTCGGCAGCGCCTATATAAGACAAAAAGCATCTGGCAATGTTGCTAGATCGGTTACTGCTGCTACAATGGCAGGTTATTAAGATTTAAGTGAGTTTGAACGTGGTGTTACAGTCGGCGCACGATAGATGGGACATAGCATCTCCGAGGTAGCGATAAAATTAGGATTTTCGCGTACGGCCATTTCACGAGTGTCTCTTGAATATCGGGAATCCGGTAAAACATCAAATCTTCGACATCGCTGCAGCCGGAAAAAGATCGTGAACGAACGGGACAAACGACGACTGACCAGAATCATTAAACGTGACTGACGTGCAACCCTTTCTCAAAATTGGCGCAGATCTCAATGCTGGGGCTTTAACAAGTGCCAGCGTGCGAACTATTCAACGGACCATCATTGATATGGGCTTTCGGAGCCGAAGGCCCACTCGTGTACCATTGTTTACTGCACGGCACAAAGCTGTACGCCTCGCCTGGGCCCTCCAACACCGCCATTGGACTTTTTATGACTGGAAACACGTTGCCTGGTCTGACGAGTCTCGTTTCCAATTGTATCGGGCGGAAGGACGTGTACGGGTATGGAGACATCCTCATGAATCTATGGACCCTACATGCCAACATGGGACTGTTCAATCTGGTGGAGGCTCTGTCATTGTAAGGGGCGTGTGCAGTTGGCTTGAAATGGGACCACTGATACGTCTAGATACGACTCTGACAGGTGACAGATACGTAAGAATCCTGTCCTATCACCTGTACACATTCATGTTCATTGTGCATTCCGACGGACGTGAACAATTCCAGCAGGACAATGCGACACCCCACACGTCGAGATTTGCTACCGAGTGGCTCCAGGAACTTTCTTCTGATTTTAGACACTTCCATTGGCCACCTAAATCACTAGACATGAACATTATTGAGCAAATCTGGTATGCCTTGCAATATGCTGTTGATAAGAGATATCCACCGCCTCGCACTCCTATGGATTTGTGAACTGCCGTGCAGGATTCATGGTGTGAACTGCCTCCTGCATACCTGCAGACATTAGTCGAGTCCATGCCATGTCGTCTTGTGGCACATCTGCGTGCTCGCGGGGGCCCTACACGATATTAAGCAGGTGTACCAGTTTTTTGGCTCTTAAATGTATATTTTCTGTTCAAATGAAACAGCATGTTCTTAATGCCTTTTTATGGGCAATCATAACATGCAGCACATAATCCACAAAAAAGAAAATTACTACAGTTCGACAAAAATATCAAAACCTACATAAAAGGTAACAGAATAACGTTGACAATAAATGACTCCTACAAACTGGCTCCTGAAGACTGACTCCTGCTGATTGACTTCTGCCGACTCTTACTGGCCGGCTCGCTTCTGTCTACTGACTCCTGCCGAGGGTTTTAGTTATACTTCAAGATTCTTGTCTTCCAGCCTTGCATTCCTAGCACCATACCAGAATGTCTTCTACAATACAAGTTTAATGTGCAAATATGTGATCACTCCGAGACAATTCACATACACCGTTCGTGTGATTACTGGTACTGATGATTGGAAAACATGCAGATACTAACAATGCAGGTTAGTAACAATGTTTACTTTGAATAATATTTCGTACCAAGTTAGGAGAGAGCAGAAGAATGTGAAATTGTGAAGGTTTCCTGTAATTCCCAAAGCAGTGTACCTGCCGAAAGCGTTCAGTCTTTGGTCTTAATAAGCTTTGTGTATAGCATGGTACACTTCTTTAATATTATATATATTCGACTCTGCCTGCGAGTGTTGCTGAGGGGTTTCCCACATAGAGCAGATACATGCTGAGTTAAGATACTCCCAACGATAAGTTGATGACAAAAATAAATTGTATTTTTCTTGAACTGTGCCAAATAAAATTGCGGCAATAGAGGATGATGAGGCTACATCATTCACAAAATATTTAGTGAGTGGTTTCTACATGACTAAAAAAATGCCCGATGATTTAGGGCAAGTATTCTTTTCTGAACTCCCGTAGTGTTACTTTTTATATTGGAGCCATTATCATATCCTTGGGTATGCATGTTCTTTAAGAAATATTCAATTTTGACAGCTGATTCAGGAGGCAGTCTGTGAGGCTTACGCCTGAAGAGTTCGAGATTGGTACAAATTAAGGAATCTTTTTGAATTGTCATTTCCTCATTTCTGCACCTCGTACGAACCTCATGCTCTGTGTGGCTGACGTCAGGAGTACAGCCAAATAAAATCTAATAATATGTTCTCTTTTTGACCTTTTTTTAGATGTGTTCTTGTATTCGAGTGGAACTAAGGTTGATAACTCATTTTGTACCCATTTGCTCAAATAGTATACATGTTTTCTTGGCAAGACTCAGCTATTACTAAGTCAAATTTGGTAATGTATTCAACATGCTTCAAAAATTACCATTATTACTTTTGAAAATAGTATTTGTTGTCTCTCGAAGTGCCAATCCTTGGGTGACAAGAAATTGTTCAACACAAAGTAAGCATTTCAGAAATGATAACCATGCTCTGTTTAAGCTTGGATAAATGTTACGGTTTTCTCATCGATGGTTTTATTCATATACAAATGTAAAGATAGTTCACACCATGATTGGAGATTTTTTACATGAGTCGGGGATCATTCATCACTAAACAAAATTGTAGACAAGTTTTGCCAGTCTGAGTAACTCTGGTCTCCAGCAAGAGATGAATTTTCATTACCGAAAAGTCTGCAGGTAAAACTAAAAACAGAATTTTTTACAAGTGAGAAATAAGCTAAATTCTTTGAACTTGCTTTCCATTGCACACTTTTCTTATGTTTTGATTCGATGAAAACTTCCTTCCTTTGGCATCAAGATGAAAATTTGATGTCGACCTGAACAGGGCCACATTTAACAAGAAGTTTCCCGAGATCATCTGTAATTTAATTAGGCCACTCTCCACAGTCATTTGATTTGATAGTGCCGGTGGTTTGCTTCTGATAAATTCCTGTAACAAAAATCAAGACATAGCTTAACCTTTTTCGGCAGCAAGTGAGTAAAATAATGCAATGAACAGTATAAAAAAAGGGGGAAACTGCACATAAGTACTGAAATGATACATGCAAATACTAAAATGGAAAAACATCTACTTTCAACTTATAGGAAAAGTTTATTCATTTCAAACGTGGTGTTTGCTTTAACTAATCCGTATTTATTTTACTGAACAAATAAATGTTTTTAGTACAGTATACATTGGTTTATCTGTGTTCTGCTGAACCGTGTTTGGTTAACCCGTGCGGTCTTCTTGAAGTACTGTAACTTGCACTGCGATAAGGCAAAGCCATATTGCTTGTCGGTATAGTGAAATCAAAAAGAGAAAATAATGCGCAGAACTTCGAAGTGCTTCAGGCGAGTAGGGAGAGTCCATTGAGGCTGCACGAAGGGGTGAGGTTGTTCAGTTCAGTGGTGACAGCGGCCGAGAGTGGTTGAGCTAGAGCTGCTCCACGTGTGTATAGTACCTGTCAAGAAAACGTAAATCGCATTGGCGGTATTCAACAGCGCGGTAATAGAGAGCGATGTTATCAGTTTGGCGTGTATAGCACCAACAGTGTCACGTGGTTTCCCTCCGTCCAGCGACGTGCACTCAGGATAGCCTTACCTTACACTGCCTTTCCTACGTTTCCTCCTTCAAATCTGCGCGAAGGTAATTTTTTTCATTTGAACTTTACTATATAAATTTTTTTTTTTTAGATAATTTGCTTGTGATACTATATTGGTTATTTCCCACACTTGGCGACATTGAATTATAGTTTTCGTTTTAAAATAAGTAAACAGACCATTACTTTTTTGAAAATAATATTTACTAAATTCATATTTATGATACGTCAATATCTAATTAATTGCTTAATCAAAATTTTTGTGAGGTGTATTTGAAACTTCTATCTTCTAGGATGATTCATAGAGTAGTAAATGTTCATCAAATCCCATACCGGCTATGTATCATCTTGATGTGATTCGCCTGTTGTCGAGCCATTTTGTTCTTTTGCAGTAGTTTGGGCTTCTCTTGTATTATTAAAATAATTTAAACAATTATAATGTAAATATATGAAATTTTCTAGGTTTAGTAATAATATAGGTTGTAGACACCTTTGTCACTCATATCTGCTCTCGTTTTTGGTATAATATACTTATTTTAGAAACATAGAAACCTAAATCCCGTCAAGATTGATTATTGGCATCAAATATCAATAACTAAAATCAAACACATTATAAACACTGACATAATACTCTAGGCTAAATATAAATTTTACGTAGTATAAATCTATTTACAGTTCCGAATTGCCAGACTTGTACATGCTTCATTCACGGCAATTGATATTGACAACTCACTATTCGTTAGACCAAACCGCAAATAAGCTAGTTTCATTTCCGATAATTTTCAGGCGTTGATACCAGTGCTATGTATTTCAAAAGTAAAGTAGGATGCAGTAAGGTTTTTTTCCCCTGCAAGAGGAAATCACATGCATTTCTCATAAAACAGTTTTGATTCTTGCTCGTACTAGATTCACAAAAGTATAAATATAAAAACAAACGAAAATTATTTAGCGCACTACAGTAAGAGCGGAAAATTTGAGGGTTCAATGAACTGTAGGCTAGGCTTCACCGTCATATCTACAACCATGCAGACATACACTGATCATTGGTTGCTCGCCATCAGAGCGGAAGGCGATGACTAGGCCCCTATTGTGTTGCGTGAGTATTATTGGTTCACCGTTATACAGCTGAAGTCAAATAACGCTTGGACCAATCGCAAAGGTGACACAAACGTAAAAATATTTTAAGTCTAGCTTGTTCCGAAATGATACCGCGAAATGTTGAGGCCTCGGAAGATCCAAAGACGCGCGCCAGTTCGTCGCCCTGCGCGTAAATACCAGATGGTTCCCGCGCGTTCCGGTGCCCCTCTGGATGCTCATTATTTCCTTTGCATCAAATACGCTCACTACCTCCTGGTAAAAGGAAATCCAGATTAAATACGTATAGGCGTGTTGCTTGTTTGCGTACTGCTGGGCTAGGTCGTTTGTGAGCTTCCCCTTATCCTCCAGCGTAATTTGACGCCGTACTGCCGCAGATTTCTCCTCTCAATTTCACACCCTCCACTCCCGTCCCTGGAAGATATGAACTTTCTCGATGTTTCGGTTGGAATTCCCTCCCTCTCTTTCACTGTCTCTTTATTGAGAAGGGTTTTCAGCAACATTAGCAAAGCACGGATAGAAGTGACGTTATACAAAAAATACTGCAAAAAAGGCCTTAACCTCGCACAGGTATGCACAATTCATGTTAAATACGAGGGTGGGACTTCCATTTTGAAGTGTCCTCCGAAATATTTTGTTAACTTACCACTAATGCGACGTGACACTGAGTTGTCATTCGAATAAAAACCATATTAATTAATATATTTGATATATTTTTTATAATAACAATGCTTACTTTTTGAGTTTGTGAATCTGTATTAGGTTTATCTTTACTTGTTAGATTAATTCGTAGTTATGGTAATGATTATTTTTCATATTTTAATTAACTTCAATGTAAAAATTTCTACTATTTTCTTTATTTTTGATTCCTCTTTCTTATTATGACTTTTGGTGATTAGTACATTTAAGTTTATGTTTATTAACTTTTTTATTTTATTTTAATTTTACCAGATCTTTTTATTTTTGTAATTTAAGTTATTTTATTGGTTGTGATATTATTTCTTATTCATTAATTTTATTAAAATTTTTTATTTATAGCTTAATAATTATGGCTAGTGAATCTATTTATTTTATAGGTTATTATTATAGGAACTCAACAAATATGACGTGACATCTGTACCAACCATAGTTCTTTCAGATGATTAGAAGTTTGGAAAAAGAATACATTTCAGGAGATAAACAAATCAAGTTATATAGCCAGTAGGATCAGAGATTGTTGTTCCATCAAATACCTATAATAAACACTTTCCTTATGAGATGTGCATGTAAATTCAATCCAGGCCATTTATCAATATTTATTATTTCGATACACATTTTCACGAACATCACATTATTTTAGAAACTTTTGCATTTCTTAAATTAAATTATATTTGAAGAACTTAATTTCAAATTCATTACAACTTTTATAAAACTTTTAAACTTATTACCAAAAAATTAGCCTAATTAAACAAGTTTACGTGAATATGAAATTTTACCACGTAAACATTTCTACCACTATAACATTTAAAAAAGAAATCGCCATGGAGACGCAACGAAATTATGAGTTATTTCACGCCGGAAAGGTAGTCGCGTCGAAGATTTCGGTTGCGCTGACGTAACCAACAGCTGTTCTCCGATTGGCCGAAAAATAATTTTCGTTGCGTCCATCGCGGCAATGTATTTTCAGCACAAAGCTGGAAATCATTTTTGCGATGGTTAGGCCAACATCCGGTCCCTTATAAGAATAGCATAGGATTTCTTAACGAGATTCGGGTTGTCAATACACTTTCCAAGCTACGGTTCTCCTCTTTCAATATTTATCTTGATTGCTGAATTTCACTTCATCGGTATGCGCTGCATAAAGTCACTAGTGTCTCAGTAAATGAAGTAATAACATTTTATTTTTTAAACTAAATGCGAATCATTCAATGCCATTTTATTATGCTGAAAATTTTAATGCTTGTTGGTCTTACGTCAGATTCCGTCAAAAGCCCCTCAAGTGTCTGTGATTGGGCAATGTACGCAGTGACTGCAGTCGAACTGGAAACGTCCGAATCATAGCGCAGTATTTCTGCAGCGATCGAATTCCTCACGGCAGTAGGAGACAAACAGTGAAGTGCATCTTCGGCACAGAGTATTAAAGAACATAGAAGTGCAATAGCCGCTTATACCGATAGTAAAATGTTGTCACTGGCCAGCAGTTTTCCTCTCCATTCGCTGATCAGCGCCTGATAATCTACTCGCCAGCAGGCAGCCCAGCCAACAGAGAAACTATCGCAGCTTGCAGTAGCCAGTAAGACGCAAGGTCTGTTCCCAGAGCCTCGCGCAGACAATCAGAGATTCGGTACGGTTACATAAAAGGACCCGCCGCGCATTTTTCACTTCTGTTTGGGGACCCTACTCATCAACCACATCCTTCGGTCTCGTTTGCCTGCAACATTAGTCTCATCCTTGTCTAGGACTACCAACGGCCATGTGGAAACGCTCAGTGAACTCAGGAGGTCGCGGTGGTGTAGTGGTTACACTGCTCGCCTCCCACAAGGGTGAACCGGGTTCTATCGCCGGCCGGGTCACTCCCTGATTTCCGCATGTGGGAGTCGTGCCGGACGATGTCGCCGGTCGGCGGTTTTCCTCGGTGATCTCCCGTTTCCGCTCCACCCTTTCGATCCGGCATGACTCCATACTTACTTCAATAACTCTCATTGGCTCTCAAGACCTCGCTTTTAAAAGCCTTACAAATATCTTCACTCGAATCAAGACATAGCCATGCACATGCACGCCACTTCAGAAAGTTAGGTTAGATTATTAAAGTTTGCAAGCCGTTTGCATGTTTCGCTTTCAGCATGACATCGGTGGTGTTAAATAGCCTACTAAAACAAATAACAGAACCAAGTGACCCTTCAAATCCCACGTGAGTGACGTAACGAGTTCCTTCTTTTTCAAACAAATTGATGAATAGTTTAAATCCACCGGCTTGGAGGAGCGAAAGATCGCATATAAACGAATGCTTGGTGAATAAATTACGTCTGCGGATATTTTTTATATTTATAAATAAGTGAAGGTATTTTGCGATGTAAACTGCCATATAATTAACGGAAAGGCATCTAACTCGAAGTGGTTCACCTGTAAGGACAAATAAAATATTAAAAGCCCCACCGCTTCTGATATACAAGTTTTTGTATCTGGTGCGTATTTAGATGGACACTTATTTTTAAATCATCCTTTGAAAAATTTCTTTGGCGGTGACTGCATCTATTTTAATGGGCAAACTGATTGGCAACTCCTGGAATAGTTGGCAGCAATGCAGAAATGTAGTTCTATGATCAAACATGTAATGAATATTATGTAATTTCTAATTTTGTAAAGAAAATAAATATTTAATTTTAGCCCTAATTGTTTTATGTTTACAAGATTAATAAATAGCGTATAGGTAGTAAATTTATATTCCTGAAAACTCACAGTATCAAAAAGTTGCTGAAGGAATATTATCATCGCGTTGATGACGATGTATTATTTAAGCATATATTTAGATATCGAAGTGACAAAAAAATTCCATACTACGCACGATTTAAAAATTTGCTCACTTAACTGAGAACAACTTACTCTTGTTACACTGAAATAATTATTTGTTTCGTAGAAAGTGCGAAACAAACGTGTAGCTGACGCATACCAATTATAAATTTTACAAAACAAAATATAACGAAAAAAAAAATAAAAAAATTCGTACTGTCTACCAAACACAAATGTAGATCGACAGATTCCTGTTGCTGGAAAAACTTTTCTCAATTTGGTTGACACTACACAACCTTTTCTTAGGTCATCTACATAAATGTTTTATTCAATTAAGGGGTATTAGTTGAAATACTTTTTATGATACCACAACTCGTTTTTCACGAAGCCGCTGAAAACAACAATTAACGTTCTTAAGTTCACTTAAATTTTGCGCCGCTGTGTACAGCGAAGTTTCCTTCATCTCGCCCTGATGACGTCTATCGCTTGCGAGATAACTGCGCAGCTGGGTAACCTAGCAACGGCAACGGACGCTGCTTGTTTACGAGTACCGGGGCCAGGTCGTCGGCGCAAGTACAGTCCTGGTATTATAACGAAATGAGAAAACTAATGGAATGCCGTCATGCTGATTATAATTTAATCTGACTACCGTCCACTTAATAAAAGGCTTCTGGGAGGCTGACAGACGAAATAACTCGTTAGGGCGTCTGGTGCTTGAACTGCGTTGCACAGTGTTAGAAATACTCGTTTTTCCACGAAACTATTTGACGTGCGTCTAATGTGCTGATCTACGAAAAGAACACACACTTCAGACGACGGCTGTTGAGTACATTCAAAATGTCACGCAAGTTAGAAAAACCGTTTCCGAGTACTCAAAAATGGCTAATAACGGCTTTTTCACACCTCTGTATCTCAAAATATACGCGTCAGATACATACAAGACAACACTAGGGTCCTGTACTGAACCTTCCTACAGAATTTCCACCAATAAAATAATAGGGTGACCGCTGAAAGCCCTATAGCTACAAGCAGTGCGACTAGGAACACTGCACGTCTGTTCGGAAACGTGCGCTTAGTGACGATGGCGCACTTAATGCGCGTGGCAGTCTCGCCCTTATCGTCCCCGCGCTTCTCGGCCTCAAACGCGGAAAAAAGCTTCAGGTAGGCGGGATCCTTATATAAGAATGGTTTCTCACTACGTCAGAACGATCCTGAAAAATAGCATTCAGTGTTTATAGAAGAATAGGACCTATGCAGAGCTAACATCATATATAGTTATATTTGAATAGTGCATATATTTTAAAAATTAAAAAGGCTATGGAAAAATATGATAACTGAAGTAACAACTTGCTAATATAAATAATGTGTTTGTGTGGAAGCGCAGTAGAGAAGTGCGCTACCAGGTTTTTATTTTGCATTAAATGAAATCTCAGTCTTTTGGAATACAAAAATATAAATAACCGAGATATTGCGTAACTACCTAAAAGTGTTGATCCCATTGCTAAAACTCAAATCCTTCAAATATCTTCTATTACATGCCGCGTGATAGCCATAATTGGACGGAGAATGTAAGCTATAACCGCGTCAGGAGTTTGTGACTACAAGAATCTAATCGCCTTTATTTTGGCAGGTTCGTTATCATCGTTAGTTTGGGTACGGTTAGCCAAATTTTTTTTTTGCTCCGATAAGATTTTTTTTATATGTTAGTTAAGGAAGACAAAACCATACATCAGTGATAATATCGTTTTCTTGTAGATTTTATTACATGTCTCACATTACTGTTTTATTAAATATGCCACACACTGAACTCTCATTAAAATTAAAGTTGACGTTAAATAAAAGAAATAAAACAAAAATAACCCGCTATACTTAAGTGCGCATTTTTAGAATAATTTGATTAATTAATCTTGAAAACTGAGAGAAAGTAAGGAAGTCTTACGGTATTTGCCTAATATCAGTTCTTATAACAAAACTTTATTAGTTTATGAACAAAAATACAATAATAGGGATTTGTATTCTTAAAGAATTGCAAAAATATTGAATGCAGAATATAGGGACTATTTGTAACTTATTTTATTTTAACTTTTTTAACAAATCATACAAAATACGGAACGGCCATTTTGCTTAATGGGGAGGAGTGAAAAAAAGGTGCCTCAAAGCCGTTTCTCGCTGGCTTTTTGTCTCTCCCTTAATGGGCATCCACGACTCCAGGTCAGTATCGAACGGCTTGCTACAATTTCGTGAAAGACGCCCACACCACTCAGGTTTACTTCTGGCCAAGTGGTGAGAGCACCGACTTTGTCTGACTTGGTTCCTCAAAATGACCAGTTATTCAGACACGGTGGAAAGGAGAAACGAGAAAGGAAAGCTTTCTGCCCAACGCCGTCAAAGGAACACTCGAGAAATTGGTTCGTTTCGAGAAACACTCAAACTTGAACAGCCAGTCCCTTCATAGGATTAGAAGCTTTCTGTGGTTTCGATTTTTTGGCGACAACGTGGGTGCAAATAAATTTTGCACGCAGAGTACGTGGAAGCGTACAATGAGCAGGGAGAATTATGTGAACTCATGACTTTAAAAATGTTAATGTATAAAACTTTATAAATAACTTAGTGGGCTACTTTGTTCAGATGTGGCTTTTGGATTATGTCGAGCATTGTTAAAAGCGGTAATAATTTAATTTATGTATACGATCAATAAGTACGCTCATCTCAGTTGCACATGAAAGTGGAATACGATTGGCTCTGTAGTTTATGTGGCACCTTAATCCTTTTAAAAGTACTTATTAATCGTAATAATCAAAGAACGTTACCAATCCAGCTATATTTAATAGATGGAAGATTATCAATTAAGCGATTTTATAATTGTACTATAAATCGTCATATCAGGCAGGTATTTCACTTCATGGTTCAATATGTAACTATGTTATAAAAGCGCTCAATCTCAATTAGGCCTTTTACTGGAAAAAAAATATTTAAAAAAATACGTATTCTTAAACGCGCAATAACTTAATACCCTATTATTATTTTTGGTTAAGAATTAAATTACGAATAGTTTTAAGATATTGTTTAAGTTTAAGATGTTAGTGGTTATTTTACGTTCACCTCACATTCCACTCTTGTGCCTTTTTCTGAAAAATTTTTACGGTCCATATCAAATAATTACCTTTTTTGTGATAGTTTATGTTAGTCAGTGATAGTTCTTAACATAACATTTGAGATGATTGAAATAAGATATTTAAGTAAAACTTCTTGCCGAGGTGAATATTGCACCAACTTAGTAATATGTATGTAAAAAAAAAAAAATACCGCCGTACCCAATGCCTTACAAATTTTTAAGAATAACCGAGATTTGTGGAATAACTGTATATTTTTCCGAAAAGTTAGGATTTGCGTACTGCGACTCAAGAAAATTCCCAGATATGTTTATACATTCATCATGTGTCTGACGCTAAGTGTTAACCTGATATTTTCGTGGGAAGATCACTTCTTTAATAGAGTAGGTCATTCGGATAATTGAACTTCCATGCTGCTCGTTTGAATAACAAATTAAAGACACATAATGCGTCATCAATAAAAACTAAGTTATGTGACGTTCTCATGAAATTTGTAGTTAAGAAATATCTTCACAGCGAATCTCTGTCACCAGCCAATCACCAGTTACTAAATCTCCATCACCCAGTGAAAGTAGAGGCAGTAAACGCTTATACTTAATAATTAATTGTATCGATAAATTATTTTACACTCTTGTTAACAGTGAGTTACAGCTGTTAAAATATGTGTAGACATTCTGCCGAATACGTAAATAAATTTAAATAATCTAAAGTATTGAAATAAATAAACTGTCCATGTATAGCATACTATCCTCATGTAAGAAACCAATCACATGATACTTTTGGTCGGAATACATGGGTTAAATTATTAAAATGCTAAAATTTACCAGATTGTGTGAATTTTTCGTGAAGGTTTCATCTATTATGTGGGAAGTGTTTAACTAAGTTCACCAAAATAACAGCAAACAAATATTAAATCTCCAAGCAAAAGTCCGCTGGGAAGTTACCTAGACTTTGTGCCGCCTACATTTAAACGTGGAAACCAAATAAAAGTACGAACCGCCATAAAAAAGTGTTTTAGTACGTAGATAAGGTATAAAGCGCGAACATGCAGTCACAGTTGTTTTTCTTTCCGTTTCAGATGCCAGCGCTGGGAACGTCCAAGTATCTGGCAAGCATCGATTCGCCCGCCCTCTTCGCTCCGGTGAGTACGGAACGCAAATTAGCGTGTGCCAGTGTGTGTGTGTGTGTGTGTGTGCTTTAAAGGTACGAACGGCACAGAGGAGTCGTTAAATATTTGTCGAGTTGGGCTTCACCGTGTGACAAACTTTGTACAAAGTGCCATGCTCCTCGCTGCTTGTTCCAATTCCATCTCTGCCATTTTCCGGGAACACGGGGAACACAGAGGCGAGTTCAGGGCGCTCGTTTCACGGGCCGTTATTCCCAGGACTGAGGATAACGTGACGCTAATAAATATTCCTAAGGCTACGGTTACTATGGATACGAGTTCTGACGAATACGTCCGAACAAACAAACGCCTGTTTTCCAATGAGAGTGTTTACTCTGGCAGCGACGAACACGTCAGACCATGCACGACGTTGTCACAACCAGTTGAGCTTTCAAACAAGTTTGATTTTTTCGTGCGACCTGCGTCTGTTTTTGGGTGTTTTTGTCCGTTGAATTTCGAGTGATTCTGTTATTTCACCATGGATAACGATAAATTGATAAGTCTTGTGTACGAGAACAGGTGTTTGTGGGGTATGAGGGACAAAAATGATCATAACAGGGATATTTCTCGGCAAAAGTGGGAGAAAGTTGCTGCATAACTCAACACTAGCAGTAAGTACAATTTTTTTTATTTCGATGTGGGGTTTACATTAATTATATAAGCAATTCGAATTAATGTTTACATTTTACCCATAAAGAACATGACTAGTAGATCTATAGATTATTACAGTAGGTTGTAATGAAACGGAATCTCGCCTGCTGGACTAACAAAATAATTTTTCAAGGTTCCTCTAGCCTCATTCGGGCGTCTTCCGTGGTGATTATATCTCCGTGAAACAGACACATTGCGTACGGGCTCAAAGTTCATATCAGGAATATCAAGGGAAGCAAGACCTTCCTTATCGATGATTAAGTTATGCAAAAGATAAACGCATATAACTACGATGTCTACTTTATCTGGATCGATTTGCAGTTCAGTTTTTAAACACCTNGGGCACATTGTGTAGGGGCTCAAAGTCCATCTCAGGAATATCAAGGAAAGTAAGACCTTCCTTATCGATGATTAAGTTATGCAAAAGATAAACGCATTTAACTACGATGTCTACTTTATCTGGATCGATTTGCAGTTCAGTTTTTAAACACCTCCACTTGGCTACCAGAATACCAAAGGCACATTCCACGCACCGTCTAGCTCTTGATAGTCTATAATTAAAAATACGTTCTTCAATAGTAAGTCTTTGTCTTGAATATGGTTTCAATAAATACGTTTTCAGAGGATAGGCATCATCACCCAACAGAACATAGGGTGCTGAAATGACGGTCCACGGAGTATTTTCATTCTCTGGTATGTTTAAAGTGTTTGCTTCAAACCGTTTATAAACATTTGAATCTGAAAAGGTTCCCCCATCAGTTTGCTTACCGTAAGCCCCAACTTCTACAGCAATGAACTTGTAATTTGCATTAGCTATTCCCTGCAATACAACAGAAAAATTGCCCTTATAGTTGAAATATATCGACCCTGTTTGTTTGGGGCTTTTCATGCGAATATGTTTCCCGTCTATACAACTGATGCAAGTGGGGGAAATTTCGTTTGTTGTAGAAGTCACTCGCGATGGTTTTCCATTCATCTGTAGTAGGCAAAGACATATGTATACCGCAGAAGCACTCCCATATAGCTTGGCATGTTTCGTAAACTATGTTTCGAATAGCGTAGTGTGAAATTCTGTAGGAGAAGCTTAGTGCTCGAACTGACATCCCAGTTGATAGAAATCTATAATAAGAAACAACTACTATACAATAAATCAACATATCCATTAAAACAATAATTCAAAACACTAACATTACACTAGGTTACAATCAAAAACATAGATCAATTGTTTTTTTTTTCACTAATTTCCGTTGAAGCAGCCAAAACTAGGTGGCAAGGTTTGAGGGACACGTTTTGCAAGGAATTGAGCAAGAATCCTAAAAAACGGAGTAGAGACGAGGGATGGATCACCAAAGAGTCTAAATGGGCCTATTTCAAAAGCATAGAGTTTTTGAACTACCAATTTCAAAAGAAGACAATTGCAGGGTAATGTCCCAAGCGAGACAACATTTCATGAAGACACCCAGAATCCAATTACTACTTGTTCCCATGATCCCCCTGAAAATGAACCAGAATCACAAAAAGAAACTCTCGAATCACCTCAGAACACAATGAATGAAACTACGCCACCATAAAGCTTTGCTGCTCCTCAGAACAAAATTTCCAAGATGAATAATATTTGTTTGGTGTTAAAAAATTGATGATGCTTGAAGAACAAAAAATACAAATGTTCAAGGAAAGATATTCAGCTTCTCGAAACGAAGATCCGGACTATCATTTTCTGATGAGTTTACTG